>JAYESA010000016.1:4691486-5291486 GCA_036927795.1 Iris macrosiphon | reverse complement strand
AAAATAGTATCCTCAATTTAATTAGAAATAAATGTAAGTTGTGTTTTAAATTAATTAGGAGTACATGGGGCCAAAATCAGGTCAGGTCATCAATACCAATAATGAAGTAGACTCAGAACAGGATATTACCCTAATTTGGGCCGCACGAAAAATAGGGCAAGATTGCCTCCAATTTTAATTGGAACGCACAATGATACAAAATAGGGATTTATTAAATAACGTCCGCGACGATTTTTGTGCGGCTAGAAATAATGCACAGAGAGCATAATTATGAGTTGCAAAAATAGCAGAATGGAAGGCGGGCATGTCTAGGGCAAGATTGTAAAATTTGTTGGAAGACAAAAGTCAGGGTAGCGCTCCAAATATCGAAGCAAAGGCAATGCGCAATAGTTAATTAAATAAAATACGGTAATTAATTACAATCTCCAATAAATAAATTCTAGATAAAACAATTAAATACAGAATTCCACAATTTGGACAGGTTTTCATCTACTGGGCTTCTAGGTCAAGTCTGCTAGCTCAAAATAAATGAACACTGTATATAATTATATATTTAATTACACATCTCACATATTTATTTAAACTAAATATTCCTATCACAAAATTACTAAATTGTAACTACCAATAATATTAAATATTATAAAAAGTCAAAAATACTCCCGTTTTCGGAACGTGGTAGTGACAAGTCTACCCTCCTTAAAAGAATTTTGTCCTCGAAATTTAAAATCCTCAAAGTACGTTTAATCATACACATTATTATTTCCCTCAAATTTAATTCATCAACCACGAAATCAGTTAATAATCCACAATGTCTTTTCATAATTTTCAAAATTCTAAAATTATTGCATTCCGGAAAAATCCTCGAAATAAAATCAAAGTCCATTTTTATCAAAAATTTCCCCAAAATTTTTCTTTTTTTTTTAATTCAATACTCAGAATTTAATATCCACTCCTCTAATTTGATTTTTTTTTTTCAATGCACAATTATAAAATGTAATCTCGTCCCACAAGTTTGAATTTAACCATTAGTCCATCAATAATTTTATTTCTCGATTTTCTCTTCCTTAAAATACTCAACAATGCGATACTTATGGATTTTCTAATTGCAACATCCAAATATAAAATTCTAAAATTCATAACTTACAATCAAATAAATATATTGATAAGCTCCCAAAATTTCCAAATTTTTATAACCAATTTAATTATGTCATAATCTTCCTGGAATTAATTAAACCACCAATTATGAAATGTTAATTTCTTAACCCTCTATTTAAATCAATCGTTATCCTCAAATTTTAATCATCTTGTCTCTCTTGTCAAGTTATAACCCTTTCGTGAATCTTCGTCATGGTCAAACCCCAATAATCATGGTCTACGAAAAATCTTTCCTACAATCATACAATATGCAACCTAAGGGGAATATGTACGATCATGGTGTCTTTTGTCATGGTATTGCAGTCTCTGTATCAGGGGTACTACTAACTACATTCTAACAAAAATCATGAATACAAGCTACAGTACTAGGGAATCAATCGATCAGAAGACGAAAAAGAACATGAGAAAAGAAAGAAGGAACCTACTAACATATTCTTGCAGTATCTTCTATCTCTAACATACACTTAACTCTGGCACATTCACTAACTAATTCCTATTCCTGTACACTGATATCCATATCAACTAATCATTAGTCCACAAGACATCCATGATTACATCATCATTGCATACACTTGCCTCTTGATACCTAAATCTGATACCAAAAATCTTTAATATATCCATGGTTTAATAATGCATCCAAGGTTTGATACCTCTATCTCTTTAGTACCCTAGTTTTTTTACTACCAGCACACTCACTGCTAGCTCACTTGCCTACTATAATTGTTGATACTAGCTATCCTTATCACTCAAGTTCATATCAAATGTAACACACTATACTAAGTACTGTTCTCCCTAATACAGCTCTAAATGGACACCCAAGTCTGTTTGCGGTGCCATCTCAATCATGCCCAAGTCAACAGATCCTTACACATGTACCTCATCCACTCATATACTAATTTATATCTCTTCCATTATAAAATTTTATCCTCATAATAAGGTCCTCAAAACTAACTCCTCGAACAATTTAAAGTAAAACGCATATACTTTCCTCAAAGTCAGATGTTCAGAAGCTGAAACAAAAATTTAATCACTTCCAAAAATCCTTACAGCTTTGTCTAGGCTCATTGAATCAAATAGAATCCTCAAATATTTTAATAACATAAAAACCTCAACTCCTTAAAATTCTTAAAAATTGTAATTCATTCCACTCTTCAAACGATAAAATTGAATCCATAAGTATACATATAAATACTCACAGTCTCTAATATTCAAGGTGCACACTAATACACCAATTATTTACAACCTCAACTGTGTACAAAAATTGTACTGCCCGAATTATTTGCACTATTACTTCCAAATGATCATCATCACTGATACTCTTTCTCCTCTATCTATAGTGCCAATACTAACTATAACACACCTATCATAGAACTATTACTACAAGGCACTACGCTATGGGTTAACTCTAGATTAATGCCTACTGCTCATATGTCCAACTAGGAAACACTTACAAACTCACAAGCAACACTCAGTCAATACTAATACTCAAGACACAGACATAATTACAAGTCACTAATCATCATACTTAACAAGGAATCCTTAGAGAATAGGAGCTCAAAAGAACTGGATTGAGGACTAAAGGTATTTCTACTGCTAGCAAACAAAAGAAGCGATGAAATAAAGTCCTGTAATAACAGAAATAGATAAGTGTTGAGATGATACTTTAAGAACCAATTTAAGATACAACCTGATAATCATACACGTCTGTCAAAAATTATGACACTTAGAATCCTCGCCACGCCAGTAAGCATAGATGCGATAAACGACAGGTTCCGTAACTAAGGTATGCAACTCTATAATCATGTCATCTAGAATCTTCGCCACGCCAACCGGTATGGCTGCGAGAGACTCTCAGTTTTATAACTACAGTATGTACATCCAGGTCAGGTTCCTACGTTCTCGTCACGACAGCTAATATGGCTGCGATAAAATCTAGGTTTCATAACCAAAGTAGACGTTTTACCTTTCTTACTGTCCTCATCAACATATGTCATCAGATGATACCGTAAATTTTAGCCCGTAAAATTCATCTTGATATAAAATTAACTCAACAACGATACCAAGAATTAAATTTAACAACTGGTCAACAAGAATCAAACTCAATAGCAACGAGTGAGGACGGACGGAAACAAGGGCGAAGGAATTAAATTGGAAATTATAATAAGATTCTCAGGGGTCATCCCAGGAATCTCTCAAGGAATTGTGATTGAGTATTCGCTCTCATCCTAGTATCCTATGTCCTAGATCCTATCGCAGGTACGCAGTAGTATAACAAGGATGCCACACTACTACGACATCGCACAACTCGCGAAGTCTGACCTGTATGGGCCACCACTAAAAATGTGTCACGACCCGCACCCAGAATTGGGGCACGAGTACGCGGGTACGTCCAGCCTACGCCGCAGCATCGACGGTAGAACGCTGTCAAGGTCTTGATACTATCTAGCCAATCTCACACAAGCATCCAATCTCCATAAGGAGGCACGGATGACACAATAAAATGAACACATACTTAATTACAGGACTACAGCACGATAAGATCTCGAACAAATAAAATTAAATACAACACAAGTCAAGAAGTAATAATCTAACTCAACAAATATCCAAGTCATCAAAATGCCGGAGACAAATCCGGTACCAAATAGTCTGCTAAAAGAACTAACTAGAAGATTAGTGATTCCGGCTAGACCTCCCAGAATTATAACTGAACTACCAAGTCTGCAGCTACTCACCATAGGGTCCATAAAGTGTCGGACACCGATCCTCTAAGGCATAGTCTGGAAAAATATTTCCAGTCAGGAAGGAGCAAAGTACAATCTCAAATAACAGTTCCATTTAATTGATAAGGACTATAAAGCAATAAACAGATCATGCTAGATACTGAGAAGACCGAGAATAAATACAATGGCAAAATAGAGAGACAGGAAATGTAAAGAGACAGGTAATAGGCAATATGAGACAGTCAGTGCATATATGAAAATGAAAAGAACAAGGTACAGTATCATATACGGGTGATGTAGTATATGATTTAAAATAGGGAACTGTAATCTATTCTAAGTGTTTGAAATAGTAGTTTCAAAATATGATCGGCTTGGGAACATGTACGATAGCTATAGGGCCTGGCTAATCATATGTGAAGAGCATGATTAACACTTACATTGTTCTATACTGCAATAAGAGGTTATGATCACATTTCTTACTAACTACTTTCCCGCCCCCAACTAATACTGTGGATCCAACCATGACACGTCACGATACACGAGCAAGTCCAATCTATCATGTACGATGTCTAATATACATGTCGTGTACAATGTCAATACGATAATCAATGTAACATCTCATGACTGCAGATCCAAGCTATATACTAGTCCGTGTAGCACAGTGTCAAGGATTCAGATGTAACATTTCTAGATTATTGAACTTATAGAAATTATCAACAATTGGAAATTATCAGAGAATGTACTTGCCTTGGGTCCTTAGTTGGTAATTATTGGGGTCCTGTTCTAGAGTATCCCCTGGGTGAACCAACAGTCCTATAGACATAACATATTTATTCGTAACTATATTTAAGAATAGACATGTATACATATATATGAATACATACAGGGAATTAATTTATATACCATATAAAAATACCCAATATACATACATATACATATGCATTAATTAAATACATACTTCTATAATTAATTATTACATACCTATACAATTAATTATACATACTATAATTATACAACTTATTTAAATACATACTATAATTGTACAATTAAATATTAATAAAATAAATAATATACATATCTTAAATTATACATTACTAATGTATTTATATACTATGTATATTCACGTATTAACATTAATTAAATAAATACTTATACATATACATATCTTTATATATACTCATACGTATATATGTATGTACATATATATATATATATATATATATATATATATATAAAGAAGGAAGAGGGAGAAGAAGAAAGAAACTTACAGAGGGGCTAGTGGTTCCTGTGGTGGCCACTGGCCGGAGTGTAGCTCGCCGGACTGGGGAGGAGTTCGGGCTGCTGGAGATGCAGGGAGTCGGGTGTCGAGTGATTGGCCGAGGATGGGCCGGAGAAGGCTGTGTGGTGGGAGTGGGATGCAGCCGGACTGATGGTGGTGGTGGTGATAGATGATGGTGGGAGGAAGGGCAGCGGGAATGGCCGTCGGGTTGAGCAGCGGCCGCCGGAGGGGTGTACACAGGGAGTCGGGGCAGCACAGGGAGGAACTGCGGGCTGGCAATGGGGATGGGGAGTTGTGGGCCGGTGGGTGGCTGACCACGCCGGAGTGAGCAGCAAGGAGTCGGGGGTCGCCTTGCTGGCCGGGCCGGAGTAGGTGAACCGTAGGGTGGCCGGAGCACGGGGATGAAGGGGATGGGAGGAGTTGATGATGGTGGTAGTTGTGATTACAGCGGGGTGAGCAGTGACCCGCCGGAGCACATGGAGGGCCGCCGGAGCACAGTGGAAGTTGGGGTGGGTGAACAGTGTTCCCCCCTTTCTTTCTCCTTTGAATTTGAAATCTAAGTAAAGGAGAAGAAGAAGAAGAAAAGAGAAGAAGAAAGGAGAAGGAGAAGAGAAAAGAATGGAGAAAAATTTAGAATGAGGGGGCTACGGTTGTGGTGAGGGAGAATGTGGGGGCTTGTTTTGGGGATTAGGGTTGATGTGACATGACATTAAATAGGGAGAGAGAGTGTGTGAAATCAAGGGTTAGGATTGGCCCATTAAATGTGTGGCCCAGATTGGTCATGAGGGAAAAATAATTCATGTAGGAATGAGGGTGAGATTTAGTTAAAAATTAATAGGGCTCCCTCATTGGTTTAAACAAATGGGTGTTGACACCAAAATACAAATGTGCAAATTAGCCCCCCTAAATTTGGGTATTTGCACAGACGCATGAAATAACGAAAATTTGGCGGGCGATTCGGTGTCCGGTGTTTTGTAGGGTCAGGGGGCGCTGTAAGTTTGGTATGGGCTCAAATAGCAGGCCATTGGAATTAAATTGGGATTTTCAGAATCGGTTAAAATAGTATCCTCAATTTAATTAGAAATAAATGTAAGTTGTGTTCTAAAATTAATTAGGAGTACATGGGGCCAAAATCAGGTCAGGTCATCAATACCAATAATGAAGTAGACTCAGAACAGGATATTACCCTAATTTGGACCGCACGAAAAATAGGTCAAGATTGCCTCCAATTTCAATTGGAACGCACAATGATACAAAATAGGGATTTATTAAATAACGTCCGCGACGATTTTTGTGCGGCTAGAAATAATGCACAGAGAGCATAATTATGAGTTGCAAAAATAGCAGAATGGAAGGCGGGCATGTCTAGGGCAAGATTGTGAAATTTGTTGGAAGACAAAAGTCAGGGTAGCGCTCCAAATATCGAAGCAAAGGCAATGCGCAATAGTTAATTAAATAAAATACGGTAATTAATTACAATCTCCAATAAATAAATTCTAGATAAAACAATTAAATACATAATTCCATAATTTGGCCAGGTTTTCATCTACTGGGCTTCTAGGTCAAGTCTGCTAGCTCAAAATAAATGAACATTGTATATAATTATACATTTAATTACACATCTCACATATTTATTTAAGCTAAATATACCTATCACGAAATTACTAAATTGTAACTACCAATAATATTAAATATTATAAAAAGTCAAAAATACCCCCGTTTTCGGAATGTGGTAGTGACAACAATATCGTTCCTTCAACTCTACACCAATGCTTCAAATATGTAGACACCCGAGGAACAGTGCAAACGGAGATTGCTGACCTGAACCCGTTCAAAGGAGTAGAATCCTACTACTCTTATGCTGTGTTGTACTCTCAAGATTGCACGTAAGAGGTGTCAGCCGAAGCAGAGAAGGAATACCACCGGGAGCCAGAAGAACCCTCTGCCAAGCAACCTCTGACAATCAAGATGAAAGGACAGACTACTCGTCCAAAAGTCGTAGAGCCTACGGCTATCCACCTAAACGAGACCAGGTCAGGAAAAGGGGGTGATCCTCTAGTGATCACTTTGAACCAGAAACCTCCACCCTTGGTCATCAACTTCCGGTGCGACAGGCAGCCGAGTGATGTAAACACAACCAGGAACAGAGTTTCAGATGATAATAAACATCCTCTTTTACAGTATATTGACGTCCAAATTCCAAATCAGGAATCCTCTCCCTACGACGATATAGAACCTATAGCGCTAAAATTCTTGGAAGCTATAGATTCCTATCATCCGTATATATGGGAAGTGGCGTCATCATCCAATGTCACTACGACATATGGACCGCATGAGGATTCTATCTTCATTGTCCCGCTTACTTGCAGTAGTCAGCATCCAATAGTCTTCGGCCGCATGCGCAATAAACCGACTATGCAAGAGGATTCTTTCGACGACGATGTCGGTGAAATACAGGTTCACAGATACAGCCCACAAGCTCTAAAGATCATGCAAAATATGGGTTATAACTTAAAGTTGGAACCGGGTCTCAACTACGGAAAAGGCAGACGAACGCCGCTGCACGGCGATCCCTACTATCAACAAACTCGTTTTGGGTTAGGGTATACCACCTCCCTCGCAACTCCTGAGTCAAACGAGGATATCTTTTCCTCCTCTCCAAATGGCTCAGCGTCCTCCGACTCATCTCATGCTTTCGAGCGAACATTATCAGTAAATATGGTAGTGACGGATTCCTTCGAATCAGACGACCAAGAATCCGAACTGTTTGAGAATGACGCTTGGGCTCAGCAAATGGATACACAATGAGAGTTCCGCTTCGAGCAGAGAGAACCTCCCACTGAAGACAAAGTTATCTAGATTGACGTTGGGGATAAACTTTCGCCAAAGCCGATATTTATCAGTAACAATCTTTCCGAAGCAGAAAGGGAAGAAGTTATACAACTGATAAAAGAATATATCGACGTCTTTGCGTAGAATTATGAGGACATGCCAGGCCTTGATCCAAAGGTAGCTACGCATAAGCTCAATATATTGCCTAATTCGAAGCCTGTAAAGCAGCACCAACGCCAGTTCCGCCCGGATATGATGGACGCCATTGAAGCTGAAATCAGGAAGTTGATAGCCTGCGGCTTCATCCGTGAAGAACAACATCCCGACTAGGTCGCCAATGTTGTCCCGGTCATGAAGAAAAATAGGAAAGTACGTATCTGCATCAATTTCCGATATCTGAATGCAGTCTGCCCCAAGGATGAATTTCCTCTTCCCATCACAGACGTCATGAATGACAATACATGCAGTTTTGAACGTATGTCTTTCATGGACGGATTTTCAGGATATAATCAAATCAAGATGCATTCTGAAGACGAGAAGCACACTGCCTTCCGGACACCACTGGGGGTATATTGCTATACGGTCATGCCCTTCGGATTGAAGAATGCCGGGGCTGCATACCAACGGGCTATGAGTAACATATTCTATGAGCATTTACGCAAGACAGTGGAGTGTTACGTGGACGATGTAGCTGTCAAAAGCCGCCTTAAGGATAATCACATCCAAGACTTGAAGAGAGTGTTTGACTGCGCCAACATCAACTCAAAATGAATCCTACAAAGTCCTTTCTGGGGGTATCTAGTAGCAAATTTCTGGGATTTGTCATAACAGCCAAAGGCATTCAAGTGGACCCTGATAAAGTCAAGGCCATCTTAGAAATGCGACCGCCCCGCAATCTGAGGGAACTCAGGGGATTTCAAGGTCGTCTGGCTTATATCCGGAGATTCATATCCAACCTCTCTGGAAGATGTCAGCCATTTTCTCATCTCATGAAGAAAGGTATATCCTTCGTATGGGACGAAGCCTGTCAGCAAGCATTCGGTGATATCAAAGGCTACCTCACTAGTCCGCTAGTTCTGGTGCCTCCTGCCATAGGAAGACCATTCGTGCTATATGTCCGAGCGATGGATCATTCTCTAGGAGCTCTTCTCGTACAAAAGAATGAGATGGGTCACGAGCAGGCTATCTACTACCTCAGCAGGACGATGGTGGGAGCCGAACACCGGTACAATCCAGTGGAGAAAGAATGTTTGGCTCTGATGTTCGCTATTCAAAAAATGAGACACTATGTCACAGGCCAAACCATTCACATCATCTCCAGGATCAATCCTCTTCGGGTACTGATGAACAAGCCAAGTGTTCTTAATTCCTGACTCGCGACCTGGACGATTTTATTAACACCGTATGACATGGTTTATGTCCCTCAGAAGTCCGTCAAGTGCCAAGCATTGGCTGACTTCCTAGCTGCTCATCCTATCCCGGAGGCCTCCAAGCTGTAATAGGATATTCCCGACGAAGTTGCAGAATGTAATTCCGCAATGAAAAGTGATGCATGGCAACTATTCTTCGATGGTGCCTCCAAAACTGGTTCCAGGGGAAACATGGTTTCGGGAGTAGGAATTGTCCTGGTTACTCCTGATAAGCTTGTCATCTACCAAGCATATTCTCTTAGGGAGCCCTGTTCCAACAATGTGGCAGAATATAACGCTCTACTAATCGGCCTCCAAGTCGCTAAAGAATTGGGCGTCGAATCTCTAAAAGTTTTCGGTGATTCTCTGCTGATCGTCAATCAAGTAAGAGGAATATATGAAGTCCGGAATCCAGACCTCATCCCCTATCACCAAGCAACGGTCGAGATAGCCATGATATTCAAAGGATTTTTTCTGGAACATGTGCCTCAATTTTAGAATCTGGAAGCTGATGCCCTAGCCAGTCTAGCTGCAGATTTAGCTACTCCTATAAGAAGGTAAAATTCGGTAATCCATCTTAACAAATATCTATTCTGTATGAAAAATAACTTTCACATAGAACATAGCTACGCGGTGGACACAGATCCTCCCGGGAGAGACTGGAGAGCTCCCTTTATAGATTTTGTAGCATACGGAATCTTGCCAGAAGATCCTAAAGAAGCAGTATCCGTCAAAAGATGATCATTGCGCTTCTATTTCGACGCATCGTCACAATGTCTATATCGCCGGTCTTATGATGGATTATTATTACGATGTCTCTCTGGTGATGAAGCACAGCGAATTATCCGTGAAGCCCACGACGGCGTATACGGAGCGTATCAACCCGGTCCTAAGCTAAAGGATCGCGTTAGAGAATAGGCTATTACTGGCCTACTATGATCACAGACGCAATAAAGTATGCAAGACAATACAGAGCCTGTCAGGTCCATGTAGACTTTATCCATCAATCTCCCGAATATATACATCCTACGGTTGCGTCCTGGCCTTTCGAAGCATGGGGTATGGATATCATTGCTCCTATTCACCCATCTTCTTCCAGAGGTCACCGGTTCATACTGGCCATCACGGATTACTTCTCCAAATTGGCAGAGGCGATCCCTCTTGCTGAAGTGAAGGCATCTAATGTGATCAGCTTCATCAAGCATTACGTCATTTATCGCTTCGGGATACCCGAAGGATAATCCATAACAATGGGCCTAAATTCATTAGCCAAGCGTTTCATCAATTTTGCGATAAAAATCGGATACAGAATGTTGCCTCTATGGCATATAATCTTGCTGCTAATAGTTTGGCGGAAGCTTTCAACAAAACCATTATCAAGCTCTTGAAGAAGTTCGTCTCTTCGAACAAAAGGGATTGGAATGAAAAGCTGGGAGAATGTCTCTGGGCATACCGCACAACGGTACGGGCACCGACAGGTTGTACCCCATTCTCATTAGTTTACGGGAGCGAAGTAGTTCTCCCCATCGAGATCCAAATTCCGTCACTCAGGATAGCCGTGGCTAATGAGTTGACTCAAGAAAAGAATGACATGTTAAGGCTTCAAGAGCTAGAAGGATTAGACGAGAAATGCCTCCAAGCTCAACAGCGCATCGCGCTCTACCAAGCACGTATTTCTAGAGCTTTTGATCAAAAAGTGAAAGAAAGGGTGTTTAAAGTCGGCGAGCTGGTTTTAGCCGTAAGAAGACCGATGATTCTCACTCACAGAAGTAAGGGCAAATTCCAGCCCAAATGGGAAGGCCCTTATGTGATCGAGACGACGTTCTCAAACGGCGCTTACAGGTTATCCCAGCCTAATGGAGACCTGTTAATGGCTCCTATCAATGGCAAATTCCTGAAAAGGTACTATGCTTAACCTTCCCTGCTCAAGTGGAATATGGCGAAAACCTCATTCTGATAAAACTACTTCCAAAACGAAACTAGTGGGATCATATTCTATTATGTTTATATTACCTCTGAATAGATATGTCCTGCTAAAAACTTACCGAGGGTTTATCACGTCCATATTACCTCTGATATCACTTTCACCCAAACCTGTCATTTACACTCTGAAATGATGGGTCCACAAAGTCAGATGAAAGCCTCTTTATTATTCCCAAGAAAGAGCGAAAGTACATTGAAAAGCAAAAGTAAAAGTACATCATTGAGGGGGAGCGGTCAGGTCGCGAAGTTGCTGCGCCAGTGCAGCCATCCTCTCAGTCCTGGAACCCAAGACATCATTGCGAGCCCGCTCCAGTCATGCCTTATCATTGCTCATAAGGGACAATTTGGCTCTAGCCCGAAGAAAACTAGCACGGGCGACTCCTGCACGCTCCAAGTTCTGTTGTGCTACGCCCAATCGGCTATCCGCCACAACTAGAGCTTCCGACGACTGAGAAGCCCACTCCTTGGCCTGAGCGAGTTTTGTTTCCAGCTTGCGGACCCTAGCTATACTCCCTTCATGCTCGGCCCGATACTTCGTTTGAAGAGCAATGGACTCCTCCAGGACGAATTTTTCTTCATCCATCTCCTGCTGATGTGTCTGGATGGATTTATTTACGCCTGCCATCTGTTTGGCAAGCCGCATAGTCATGGAGTCGTATCTAGCTTGGACCAGATCTTCAATATTGTCTCGAGCTAGCTGCAAGTATTCGTTAATGGGTTGCTCCAAACCATTAACTATCTCCTCCACCGTATCAGCTAGCCTGGTGTTGTCGAATTCTCGGATCGGCACTATCGCGGACAGGGAGGACCTCTTCAACGACGCAAAACTCAGATTCTTCGCCAACACCATTGATATTAACATTTTCAAAGTGGTGTAGAAGATGCCGGTGAACTGCTCGATTAGCGCAGCTAGGTCCGAATGGATGCCGGGAGTGGCCTCAATATTGGCGAGTCCCCCTCCAAGAACAACCGTAAATGATGTCGCCATGGCCGCCGCCTCAATAGGTGGTGCGACAAAAGAAGAAGCGCCAACACCGAACGAAGTGACCGGCATACTCGAAGGAGGCATTGTCGCAATGACAGGCTCGTCCTCCTCTTGAGATATCGGGACCTCGTCGACAACCGAGCCGGCACCCGAAGATGCTTCCTCTTCAAAATCAGCCACCTCCGTGTCGCCGCCAGGACCTGACATGGAGCCAAAGGGTGCATCTACACTACCCTCCCGAAGAGGTCTTCCCCTGAAAAGAGGACGAAAGGAAGTTAATATCAGCATAATGTTAACTTTCCTAAAAGAAAAGGCGTGAAGACGACATTTACCCATGGCCGACGGCATATATGTCGCATCTCTTCCCTGTACAGCTAAATCATTTCTTAAAGATGTTAAGCAAGCTATCATACCTGGAGAAAGGGGTCTACTAACTGACGCTGGCAAATAGTCTTCCAGGTCCTCGTCAAATTCCAACCGAGGCTCATCGGCTGGAATCTCGCTAGGTGCGCTTACAGGCACGGCAGGAGTCTCTCCCGATGCTGATCCGCATAAAGGTATACTCGGCCCCTGAGACGACCTCGTTCTACTACCTGAAGCAGTAGCAGCAACGACAGCCTCCAGCAGAGATTCTCCGGCACCACCGGCCGGAACATTAGAGGTTCCCTCTCTAAAAGGCGAGGAACCTCCAATCAAAGAATCATCCCCAACATGGGGAGATACAGGCTCACTTCCAGGAGCCTCAATACCAGGAATCCGGAGAGGACGATTAACCATCTTCTTCTTCCTCTTGCGAGGGGAAGTTTCTTTCGGAGTAGGAGCCCTTCGCTTCCCGGAGATTACCAAAGGCCTAGTAGGCAGAGGTACTTCACCCCTCGATACCGCCAACAAAGGCTCATCCGGAGTGACGGACTCCTCGCCCTCGTCAGAAGAAACCGAGGGGACTTCGACTCTTCCCCCAGACTTGGAAGAGGGCACCCTAAAACTTCCATGCATATCAAAATCGCGATGGAAGGTATTCGTTGCCACATAGAACTGGGCATACGAGTGCAGGATGCGCAGCTCCGTGGAGAGTGTAATGAACGGCACGGTAAAAATTGCTCCAGTGCAACCCATAAGGAAGTATCGCCAGCCTCTCGCTCCATCAATGAGTCCACCACTGGACCGGAAGCTGGTGATTGTCACGCCCAGAGGCGTCCCCCGTGTCGTGACCGCCGTGCGGGCCTGGGGTTGCGCCCGCACAAGGCTTTAATGATTTGCATAGCAAGCACATATTCAGAGTACGCAGATAATTGAAACACAGATTTGAAACATAGAAAAGTTCCCTTTATTGATAATGAACATTTATTACAAACTCTTGAACGAGTTAGCTAATATGCCGTACGGCTTACAAAAGAGATGACTCAAAATGAGATAGCAATCCTGTACATTACATCCCTTTATAACTTCAAAATATATAGACCTCCTGGCTGGAGGACAGCTTTGCCATGGAGCTGCATTTGTGTATGAAGAGTTGCAGGCTCCTGACTCCAAAATGCTTCGGGGGCGCGATGAAGATGCGCCAACAGCTGGACTGGATCGGGAAGACGACTTCAGCTCCTCGCTCGGTTCGCCTTGGTGCGGAGAACCTGTTTCAACGAGGGTCAGCATATCGAAACATGCTGGTGAAGGCGAGCTAGCCTGACTATACCAATCAACACATTGTTTTGTTGAAGCATGTATATTTGTGGGTTTCTATCTTGCCTTAGTTCATTTACAAGTAAGCAGCATACATAATTTACTGAAATGAACGTGCCACCGTTCGGCGGATTTTACCTGCCCGCTGAATTACCTGCACAATACTTACCTTGCCTTCCCTGGCCACGAAGACACAAGTTAGTATGCAACAGGTTTAAATATACACGTTGGGATCACTGGCTAGGAGCCATAATGGACCGTTTAGTCTTGAACGAGGATGGTATGCAGCAAAGATGCGTTGGTGGCTGCAGACTATCCATGTCCAGATGCGTGAGACTATCGTGAAGTTTCGCCCGGACCGGATCGGTGCCAGTGCCCCAGCAACCGTCCGCAGGAACCCGTTATCTTGTGCACAAGTTGTTCGTGATCAATCGTTCGTGATGCGTTAACATTGATGCGCTTGAGGCAACATGAACATGAGTTTAACAACATTGCATGATTCGTTTTGCATAGCCTCCTTGAACAATTTATGCTTGACTCAATTATAGAAGAAGATGAATTCTAACTAAAATTGAAGCATATATATATAACATTCCAAGCGAACAAGCATGCAAGTAAGTAACCGTTAACGAGTTTGATTGACAAGCAGTATTAACCAAGTCTATTCTCTTTTATCTTGGTTTCTTTTATTATTATTTGGTATCGTTTGATCGGGGCAAAGGAGAATGCAAATTATTAGCTGTGAAGCTTGGAAGCAGGGCTAGCTAATCGGGTTGGTAGCCATTCACTTAGATTTGGAAGGGAGAAGGAAAGAGGCACTTCACGACTCCGCTCGTAAGCCGCCTACTGCTCGTTCACCTGCACACGAACAGCTCGATTAATACTTCTTCCTCTCTCTCCAATCTCGAAATTGAAGTGCAAGTTTAATGAACAAAAATAATGAAAACCATCAAAATCGTTCAAGGAAAACAAGCAAATCCCAAAACCAACTCAAAGCACGAAAGCAACAAGTGACATCGAAAACCGAGGCAATAAAAGATAGCAGCGGAGAGGTCCCTCCTGACTCTGCCGCTAAGCCGATCCTTGGGGCGCGGTCCACTGAATATGGGAATCGATTCCGAAGAAACAAATCCATAATGAGGACGAGTTCTTAATTCAATCTATCCCGATTGAACGATATCGTTTGTGTTTCTTAGCCGCGCTCCCCGCACCGGGGGAACTGGGCGCTACATCCTACCCAACCAATTGGAAGTTTCGTCACAAAACTTAAGAAATAGGGCTTACCGTTAAGGGTGATGAACTGAATAGTTTGGGCAATCACGAATTCGGTGGGTTGAGTCACCGCAAATGAGACATTGCCCGAGTTTCTTGCGACACATTTCAATTGTGTGCCCTGGTTTCTTACAATAAGAACATGGTTGCCCTGGGTTTCCTCTTCGAGGACCGCCGTGGTTAGGGCACTTTGCAGCGGTGTTTCCTCCATCGTTGCCTTGGCGTTTGTGATTGTAGGTATGCACAGCGCCGGTGGAAATGTGAGGATAGTGCGGTTCTAGTGATAGGGCATGATTCATGACTTCAAGCATTGTTCCATACTGATTGTTGGCTACGTGCCCATAAATGGCAGGGCGTAGTCCACCTTCAAACCTTCTGGCTTGACTTGCTGTATCAGGTAAATAGGCCCTAGCGAATTTGGAGAGTCGGTTGAATTCGGCGGAGTACTGCTTAATTGTCATACTGCCCTGCCGAAGCTGCACGAAATCATTTTCCATCTTACGTTGCATTGGAGGGGGTATTAACTCCTCTTCAAACGCGGCACGAAAGGTCATCCACGAGATCGCCTCCTCTCCGTGATCAAATTGGAGAGATCGTCGATGCACGTCCCACCAATCGTGTGCGTTGAGGCGGAGCTGTAGTTGCGCGCAGGCGACGCGCTTATCTTCGGGGACCTCTAGCAGAGTGAAGTAATCTTCAATCTCGGCTAGCCAATCTAGAGCTACCAATGGGTCCTCAGTCCCGTTGAATGGGGTGTTGCAGACTTTCTTGAAATGGCCCAAGTTGAAGGTAGTCACGTCCCTCGGCCTTAGGATTTGAGGCATCTCCACTTCAAGCACGGGCTGTTCCACCGGAGTCGTTACTGTTGCGGCGGAATGGTTGGCAGCCAAAGTCTGAACTATCTGTTGCAGGGTATCTACCTGCTTCTGTTGGACTGAGAATCGGTTCTCTAGATTGCTCTCGAACCTGGCTTGGTGAGCATCGTCTCTTTGTCGTTACGATTCTAACATTTGCATCACCCGCTCTAGCGGGTCGACTTGAGACATGCCGCGCTGGCTCTGAGAGCTTACCGAATTTCCCGAACTACTTTCCTGTGTTTCGTTCGGTGGTTGCGCTGCAGATTGCGCTGATACAATACCTTCAAAAGAAGGTAAATTACATTAGGATCATAATGTATTATGGACTTATTGCATGAACGTATCTCATTTTGGCCTAGCGAGTTCAAGAGTTCGCACAGGAATTTGATCGTTAAAGGAACTTTTCCAGCACAAAGTCTAAGGAACTTGAATCTGTGTTCTGATACGACTATGTCACGCCCCAAGGCGTCCCCCGAGTCATGACCGCCGTACGGGCCTGGGGTTACGCCCGCACAAGGCTTTAATGATTTGTATAGCAAGCACATATTCAGAGTACGCAGATAATTGAAACACAGATTTGAAACATAGAAAAGTTCTCTTTATTGATAATGAACATCTATTACAAACTCTTGAACGAGTTAGCTAATATGCCGTACGGCTTACAAAAGAAATGACTCAAAATGAGATAGCAATCCTGTACATTACATCCCTTTATAACTTCAAAATGTATAGACCTCCTGGCTAGAGGACAGCTTTGCCACAGAGCTGCATTTGTGTATGAAGAGTTGCAGGCTCCTGACTCCAAAATGCTTCGGGGGCGCGGTGAAGATGCGCCAACAGCTGGACTGGATCGGAAAGACGACTTCGGCTCCTCGCTCGGTTTGCCTTGGTGCGGAGAACCTGTTTCAACGAGGGTCAGCATATCGAAACATGCTGGTGAAGGCGAGCTAGCCTGACTATACCAATCAACACATTGTTTTGTTGAAGCATGCATATTTGTGGGTTTCTATCTTGCCTTAGTTCATTTACAAGTAAGCAGCATACAGAATTTACAGAAATGAACATGCCATCGTTCGGTGGATTTTACCTGCCCGCTGAATTACCTGCACAATACTTACCTTGCCTTCCCTGGCCACGAAGACACAAGTTAGTATGTAACAGGTTTAAATATACACGCTGGGATCACTGGCTAGGAGCCATAATGGACCATTTAGTCTTGAACGAGGATGGTATGCAGCAAAGATGCGTTGGTGGCTGCAGACTATCCTTGTCCAGATGTATGAGACTATCGTGAAGTTTCGCCCGGACCGGATTGGTGCCAGTGCCCCAGCAACCGTCCGCAGGAACCCGTTACCTTGTGCACAAGTTGTCCGTGATCAATCGTTCATGATGCGTTAACATTGATGCGTTTGAGGCAACATGAACATGAGTTTAACAATATTGCATGATTCGTTTTGCATAGCCTCCTTGAATAATTTATGCTTGACTCAATTATTGAAGAAGATGAATTCTAACTAAAATTGAAGCATATATATATAACATTCCAAGCGAACAAGCATGCAAGTAAGTAACCGTTAACGAGTTTGATTGACAAGCAGTATTAACCAAGTCTATTCTCTTTTATCTTGGTTTCTTTTATTATTACTTGGTATCGTTTGATCGGGGCAAAGGAGAATGCAAATTATTAGCTGTGAAGCTTGGAAGCAGGGCTAGCTAATCGGGTTGGTAGCCATTCACTTAGATTTGGAAGGGAGAAGGAAAGAGGCGCTTCACGACTCCGCTCGCAAGCCGCCTACTGCTCGTTCACCTGCACACGAACAGCTCGATTAATTCTTCTTCCTCTCTCTCCAATCTCGAAATTGAAGTGCAAGTTCAATGAACGAAAACAATGAAAACCATCGAAACCGTTCAAGGAAAACAAGCAAATCCCAAAACCAACTCAAAGCACGAAAGCAACAAGCGACATCGAAAACCGAGGCAATAAAAGATAGCAGCGGAGAGGTCCCTCCTGACTCTGCCGCTACGCCGATCCTTGGGGTACGGTCCACTGAATATGGGAATCAATTCCGAAGAAATAAATCCATAACGAGGACGAGTTCTTAATTCAATCTATCCCGATCGAACGATACCGTTTGTGTTTCTTAGCCGCGCTCCCCGCACCGGGGGAACTGGGCGCTACATCCTACCCAACCAATTGGAAGTTTCGTCCCAAAACTTAAGAAATAGGGCTTACCGTTAAGGGTGATGAACTGAATAGTTTGGGCAATCACGAATTCGGTGGGTTGAGTCACCGCAAATGAGACATTGCCCGAGTTTCTTGCGACACGTTTCAATTGTGTGCCCTGGTTTCTTACAATAAGAACATGGTTGCCCTGGGTTTCCTCTTCGAGGACCGCCGTGGTTAGGGTGCTTTGCAGCGGTGTTTCCTCCATCGTTGCCTTGGCGTTTGTAATTGTAGGTATGCACAGCGCCGGTGGAAATGTGAGGATACTGCGGTTCTAGTGATAGGGCGTGATTCATAACTTCACGCATTGTTCCATACTGATTGTTGGCTACGTGCCCATGAATGGCAGGGCGTAGTCCACCTTCAAACCTTCTGGCTCGACTCGCTGTATCAGGTAAATAGGCCCTAGCGAATTTGGAGAGTCGGTTGAATTCGGCGGAGTACTGCTTAATTGTCATACTGCCCTGCCGAAGCTGCACGAAATTATTTTCCATCTTACGTTGCATTGGAGGGGGTATAAACTCCTCTTCAAACGTGACACGAAAGGTCGTCCACGAGATCGCCTCCTCTCCGTGATCAAATTGGAGAGATCGTCGATGCACGTCCCACCAATCATGTGCGTTGAGGCGGAGCTGTAGTTGCGCGCAGGCGACGCACTTATCTTCGGGGACCTCTAGCAGAGTGAAGTAATCTTCAATCTCGGCTAGCCAATCTAGAGCAACTAATGGGTCCTCAGTCCCGTTGAATAGGGTATTGCAGACTTTCTTGAAATGGCCCAAGTTGAAGGCAGTCACGTCCCTCGGCCTTAGGATTTGAGGCGTCTCAGCTTCAAGCACGGGCTGTTCCACCGGAGTTGTTGCTGTTGCGGCGGAATGGTTGGCAGCCAAAGTTTGAACTATCTGTTGCAGGGTATCTACCTGCTTCTGTTGGACTGAGAATCGGTTCTCTAGATTGCTCTCGAACCTGGCTTGGCGAGCATCGTCTCTTTGTCGTTGCGATTCTAACATTTGCATCACCCGCTCTAGCTGGTCGACTTGAGACATGCCGCGCTGGCTCTGAGAGCTTTCCGAATTTCCCGAACTACTTTCCTGTGTTTCGTCGGTGGTTGTGCTGCAGATTGCGCTGATATAATACCTTCAAAAGAAGGTAAATTATATTAGGATCAAAATGTATTATGGACTTATTGCATGAACGTATCTCATTTTGGCCTAGCGAGTTCAAGAGTTCGCACAGGAATTTGATCGTTAAAGGAACTTTTCCAGCACGAAGTCTAAAGAACTTGAATCTGTGCTCTGATACGACTATGTCACGCCCCGAGGCGTCCCCCGAGTCGTGACCGCCGTACGGGCCTGGGGTTGCGCCCGCACAAGGCTTTAATGATTTGCATAGCAAGCACATATTCAGAGTACGCAGATAATTGAAACACAGATTTGAAACATAGAAAAGTTCCCTTTATTGATAATGAACATCTATTACAAACTCTTGAACGAGTTAGCTAATATGCCGTACGGCTTACAAAAGAGATGACTCAAAATGAGATAGCAATCTTGTACATTATATCCCTTTATAACTTTATAATGTATAGACCTCCTGGCTGGAGGACAGCTTTGCCACAGAGCTGCATTTGTGTATGAAGAGTTGCAGGCTCCTGACTCCAAAATGCTTCGGGGGCGCGGTGAAGATGCGCCAACAGCTGGACTGGATCAGGAAGACGACTTCGGCTCCTCGCTCGGTTCGCCTTGGTGCGGAGAACCTGTTTCAACGAGGGTCAGCATATCAAAACATGCTGGTGAAGGCGAGCTAGCCTGACTATACCAATCAACACGTTGTTTTGTTGAAGCATGCATATTTGTGGGTTTTTATCTTGCCTTAGTTCATTTACAAGTAAACAGCATACAGAATTTACTGAAATGAACGTGCCACCGTTCGGTGGATTTTACCTGCCCTCTGAATTACCTGCACAATACTTACCTTGCCTTCCCTGGCCACGAAGACACAAGTTAGTATGCAATAGGTTTAAATATACACGTTGGGATCACTGGCTAGGAGCCATAATGGACCGTTTAGTCTTGACCGAGGATAGTATACAGCAAAGATGCGTTGGTGGTTGCAGACTATCCTTGTCCAGATGCGTGAGACTATCGTGAAGTTTCGCCCGGACCGGATCGGTGCCAGTACCCCAGCAACCGTCCGCAGGAACCCGTTACCTTGTGCACAAGTTGTCCGTGATCAATCGTTCGTGATGCGTTAACGTTGATGCGTTTGAGGCAACATGAACATGAGTTTAACAACATTGCATGATTCGTTTTGCATAGCCTCCTTGAACAATTTATGCTTGACTCAATTATAGAAGAAGATGAATTCTAACTAAAATTGAAGCATATATATATAACATTCCAAGCGAACAAGCATGCAAGTAAGTAACCGTTAACGAGTTTGATTGACAAGCAGTATTAACCAAGTCTATTCTCTTTTATCTTGGTTTTTTTTATTATTACTTGGTATCGTTTGATCGGGGCAAAGGAGAATGCAAATTATTAGCTGTGAAGCTTGGAAGCAGGGCTAGCTAATCGGGTTGGTAGCCACTCACTTAGATTTGGAAGGGAGAAAGAAAGAGGCGTTTCATGATTCCGCTCGCAAGCCGCCTACTGCTCGTTCACCTGCACACGAACAGCTCGATTAATACTTCTTCCTCTCTCTCCAATCTCAGAATTGAAGTGCAAGTTCAATGAACAAAAACAATAAAAACCATCGAAACCGTTCAAGGAAAATAAGCAAATCCCAAAACCAACTAAAAGCACGAAAGCAAAAAGCGACATCGAAAACCGAGGCAATAAAAGATAGCAGCGGAGAGGTCCCTCCTGACTCTGCCGCTAAGCCGATCCTTGGGGCACGGTCCACTGAATATGGGAATCGATTCCGAAGAAACAAATCCATAACGAGGACGAGTTCTTAATTCAATCTATCCCGATCGAACGATACCGTTTGTGTTTCTTAGCCGCGCTCCCCGCACCGGGGGAACGGGGCGCTACAGTGACGGCATTGCCCACGTACAACTGATCATACCCAAATTGCTTGGCAAACCGACTAGGCAGGTAGGGCTCCAAAAATCAATGGTCTTCACTCCTGTACAGTAAATGGGAAGGTCTAATGCAGACCAACCAATTAAAAGCTTCAGGAGAAAGATTGGTCTTCTCTCTGCCTGAATCCTCAAGCCTAATCTCCGATTGATTGCGATGTACGGAGGGGACAGTGCAGAAGAGCTTCCAACTGTGACTGAAACCAGCTCCCGCCGACAGTCTAGAACCGTGGCCACATTTCAGGAAGATTTTTGGTAGTTCAACAAGAAACTCGCCTCCGAACTACTGCCGGAGCCGGGAGACATAACCCTGGGGTTATGAAGTATTAACCATCCCATCAGATACAGGTATAAAAATTCTACCCTAGGAAAGCTATCACACCGAGTCTCATCGGCGAGCAGCCCGTCAGTCATGGCCCTCAGGCCAGCTTGAATGTGACACACCATGGCAGAAAGCAAGCCCAGTCTTGCCCCAAACACCAGACGCACTGCAAGCTATAGCGTGTTGCGGTGAATGCGTTCGCAGATATGACGCCAGGTACCACCACTCAGCACAGCCATATGGAGATAAAGCCAGCCAGTTGAGCTTCCCTGGACAGAGGCCTACGGCAGCACCTCAAATAACTATAGGCCTTAGTGCCTACAGGATACTGTCCTACCCCTTCGTCGAGGATCATGTCCGGAGCCCCAGCGTCTACCATGAGATCGTCGATTACCTGAGCATTAAGCACGCTCAGAGGATTCACAGGCTGATCCTTGCCCTCCAATACCTTCTCTGGCTTAGCATTCCTGGACCGGTGAAAGAAGAGTTAGGACGTCCATCTATTGATGTGAGCCAAATCTAAGGGCTCACAATAAAAAGCGGTGAAAGCGAGATAGTGGCACATCAGCTCCTAGTACACTTCCATTACCCGAGGGTCTGAATCCTCCAGCTCCCGGTTCGTGGATCATACTTTTCATATGGAGTATCCCCCATCGACAGTCTCGAGATCTCTGCCATCTCATGGAGGGCCAATCCCAACTCCCCCAGTGGAGTGGCAAAAGTCCCGGTGAGCAAAATATATCGCTCCATCAGTGCCAAAAACAGGTTGGGGTTAGGAGGTAACCCAACACTGGTGTCACTCACAGCTGCAAACAGACCAATGCTCTCCAACTCAATCTGGAAATGCTTCAGGGCCCAATCAACTAAGTGAGCCCATCGAAGGTTCGTAGGGGTGATCCACCCACCGCACCGAGGGTTCACCTTAGGGTATACTCCCCCGTGCCCCATAAATTATTACAAAAAGTCGGTAACTTGGCCAGCTAGATCACTAAGTTATCTTCACTCGGGACACTGCCGGGGTATAGTCCCCTGAACATCGTCACATTTCCGAAAGGGCGGCTGACAAACGACCCCTGGTCAGCTCCTTTCAGATGAAAGATCTTCCCCAGCCTGCCGTGAAGATCAGGAGTCAACGTCCACGACATCCTCCTGGGATGTATGGCATGAAAGAAAGCCGAGATGGGATAGTCTCTCGGCATCTTGGGCAGATACAAAACCAAGCTCCCGGCAGGGAAAACCCAGAGTTCTTTCTTGGGCTTCGTCTGGGACTGCTTGTCAATCATGTCTCCAAAGAGAAAAGCTGGCTTTATGTATTGGTTCCCGTCTATGTACGTCAGGGGCTCCCCGTTGATCAGGTTCAGCAGCGTTCGCTCGCCCTGAGCCGATATCAGAATCTCCCTTCCTTCAGGATACTGCGGCCCGAAGATAGGAAATGTGACAGGTCCTCCAGGTAGTTGGAGTGCAGCATCCCTGCGACAGAACCCATCACATCGGCTAGCGGAGACGCATGCAAGTTAACTGCAAGGCGCAAGAAAGACAAGTCAGATCCTATTAACTTGCAGCATACGCCAAAAATCAACAGTCTGTGTTCTACGCCAAGACCGTAAAAACTTGACCATTACGCTGAAATCTATTTCCTAAAGCGTAAAGTTCAAGGCTGGCAGTATACAGTCTGTGTTTTACGCTAGACTGATAAAATTGAGTCATTTTGCCAGAATCTTCATCCAGAAGCGTAACACTCAAATTTTATACGCCAACTTTCGACAGTCAAAGCTTTTACGCCAGACTACGAAAATATGGAGTTTTTGCACTGACACTTTAGAAATGTGGGCGTAAAATATGAAACGTCTCTGTGCATCATCTTCCTTAAAAAGGCTATAAGCACAGAAGACGACCTAGCGCGGTCACGTACAATGTGTGCGAAGGGTTTTCAATCGTTCTTTTTCGTCCCAAATGCTCTACCTTGGAGACCGGGTGCACTGCTCGTCGGCGGGATACTTCACTCAGAATGAAGTTCGTCTTGCCCGACCGAAGACGCTCTCACCTGAGCAGAAGAATGAGAAGAAGAATCAACCTTCTTCCCCTTAGTGGAGGAGGATTGTTTCGAGGCCATTACTGGAAACTTTGAAATCTCGGAGAAGAGACGAAGAAGAACTCGAACAGACGAAGGCTTTCTTTTGCAGAAGACGGATGAAAAGTTTTCTCTCAGAAACTTGGGGTATATATAGAGTTCGGATGGACTCCTCGAAACCTGAACCAAATCTCCTAATTAATATTCGGTTATGATTGGATACTACGTCAGCCTATTACTCAGAGAAGGCGGACAGTCAGCAAAATTCAAAAAAAATTTGCGCAAAGCAGATTCGTGGTTCTTACGCTAAGGAGCTTTCTACGCTTGACAGCTACAGATCTACGGTTTTATGCTCACAGGATATAAGTCTATGGTTTTACGCCCGGATGCCTTTGTGCTTGGTAGCTTTTATGCTCGAGAGGCTACAAACCTACGACTTTACGCTCAGCAGCTACAAATCTATGATCTTACGCTCGGTGGCGTTTAGTTTACGCTCAGAGGCAACAGATCCATAACTGCACGCTCGGAAGATTTTCCTTTCACAGGCTACAAATCTACAGTTCTGCACCAAGGAGCTTTCTTTGCTCAACGGCTACAAATCTACAGTTTTACGTTCGCAGGCTATAAGTCTATGGTTTTACGCCCGGATGCCTTTGTGCTCAGTAGGTTTTATGCTCAAGAGGCTACAAATGTAAAACCCCTATTTTAAAAAGATTGTATTTATTATTTTTTATTAATTAATAATTTAATTATGGTAAATATGTGCTAAATAGGAGAAATATATTTTTATTAATTTTTATTTTAGGTGTTCGGGCACTTAGAGAACTTATGTGACCATCAGAAATTTTTCAGAATTTATTCCATGTAGGGGACCCTTTGAGCAGATGCTAGCCTAATGGTGTGCATTATTCTAATCCATGAATTTTCTTATGAATATATATATAATATATTTGTATATATAAATATATATATGCATATATATATATTTAGAAAAGGAAAGGAAAGAAAAGTAAGAAAAAGAAATAATAATATAATAATAACTAATACTAATAATAATACTATACTAATAACTTACTATTCCTTAGCAAAAGTAACAAACCAATACCACAGCCACTTAGCATCTGGACCTTAAAGCAGCAGCCAAACCTAGCAACTTCTCTTTTTGCTATTAAGCAAAATTTACCCCCCTTAGGCCGCGGAACACAGCCCCTTCCCACCTTCATATATATATATATATAATCCTCTAAAACCTTAACCTAAATCTCCAGACCTCCTCTTCCCATCTAGAGCCACCACCGCAGCCAGAGAAGCCCCCCCCAAGCCATCCAACCATCCCGACGACGCCGACCTCGCGCCCTGCAGATTCCCACTCGAAGTACCTTCACTCCGGAGTGATTTCCCGTCGACTCGCTCAACCAAACGCTATTCTGTCTTCACCGGTATGATCACCCCTTAACCCTCTTCCATATTTGTTTTATAGCCAACCTCGGAAAATGTGTGCCCCTAGGTGAAAAACAGCGTCCAAGTTGGGCGAGCAGACAGAATTCTGGGATCGCAGAATTCCAGAATGACCACCCATATTGCCGAGTTCGTATCTCCCACCACAGAGATCCGAATTCAGTGATTCTTTTTGATACCTTTAGAATACCTGACCTTGTTTATTTTTTGTTAAATAATCCTATGCTATTAGTTGCTGTGGACATAGTGATATTCGTCACAAAATTGTGCGCACCCACTTTTTCCAGATTTCCAAAAGTTGGAAAATGGAGCGCGCCCCGCCAAACGGAACCGCCCCGCCGTGTGCCAAGTGTACCGAATGGTGCACGCAGCGTAACCGGACACGTAAAAATTCGTGGAGACTGATTCGGACGTGTGTGCACGCCGGAATCAGGCCGTATCCGCGGACAAACCCCGTGTCGCAACTTTTGTGGAACTCGCACGTATTTTGTGCATGCTTGTCAGATTGCGACAAAACTTGCGCCACTGGACTCGTGCTAACGCGCTGGTCCTGTGACCCAATTTTCACGCATTTCTGAGACGGTTGACCAGATCGCCAATTGGAGGGCCCACAGTTGACTTTTCGGATAAAATTTTGTTCGGCTCATCGGAATTCATATTTGGACATACCGTTGGGTTCGTATTGACATTTAGAGTTATTTGACCTATAGTTTGTCCCATTTAGAGACTGCTACCCTCGGCACGCTTTTCGGTGCAAAGTGAGCCACACGTGGACCCCACTTTTGTCCGAAATTACCGTTTTGCCCCTGTGTCCAAATTGGACGAAAGGGATGTGCTTTTTAGCTATTTTGCTCATTCCAGAAACATTGGTGATATTTATTTCAGCATCCGGAGATATTTGTTCTGTGACCATAGCTTGTGATCCTGTGCGTTTGACTTCTGGACAGTACACCTTGCAGCTTTCTAACCAGGCAAGATACCTTGCTAAATTGTTACAGTACCTTTACATGCTATTTATATTTCTTTATATTTATTTCATTCTGTTTGGTCTTGCATGTGAAGTTTTCTTTCAGTCATTACTATATATTAGATATGTTGACACACACATGACACTTAGTATCATAGAGGACAATCATTAGGCGTATGGGCTTTAACCACTCTGGTAACACCGTAGTCACTAGCACGCACTATGGTGGGTCATGTCCGATGGTCGCTACCCCCGAGGTATGTCAATTGATGGAGTCCGAGGGTCGCTACCCCCGAGGTATGTCGGCTGATGATGTTCATAGACGAGCGTGAGGTTGTGAGGATTAGATCGAGTAGCCTACCCTTGCCCATACGTCGAAAAGTTGTCCTCATTTGTATTTATATAGATTGTCTTGTACAGCGTACTTATTTATTTTCAAATTATATGCATGTTTACTGTATTCAAGTTGGCTCGTATTTTCAGTATCTTGTTACGTCCCTCTGAGGACCTAGTCCTCTGCCAGGTGTATCTGCTCTTGAGTATTTGTAGGAGTACGGGCCTGGACCTGACGCATTCCTTTCTGTCGAGGAGATCTTACCTTTTGAGCATCGTTGATTATCTAGCGATGGATTCTTTTAGCTGATACACTTCTGTCTTCACATTATTTTATATTGGAGATTTTATACTCCTCTCTCATTTTAGTTTTGGATATAGTCTTTGGTAGTGGATTTGTCTCCACCCGACTATTATTTTCTGGATATTTCAGACTCCTTATTCTAGCTTAGTATTTCTTTTCTATGACTTGTTGTGTGGATGAGATTAGCATATCTGTGACTTGTGACATTATATATACCACATGTGAGTTTATATTCATATTACAGCGTACATATGGGTTATGGTTTCCATATATTGTGTAACACCCTGTTCCGCTCAAGCGGACTGCCATCTCAAACGGCAATAGTGCAACTGTCCCGACCTGCTTTGCCTCGATCAAGAAGCAAAGGATATCCAGACTTGTCCCTACAGGAATCCGGCTTGGACTTTCAGAGGCTCGCTCAGACGTATCGCTCTACCGAGGCGAATCATCGCTAAGGTGGGTGGCTATGGTGAACTTGTCTTTGCTTAGCCAGCACACATAAAATCTGGAATATTCATGCTAGTCGCTAGGTGATAACCTCCTGCATGCTAATAAATCCAACTCACCTAGCTAAGGGAATAATCCCAACTTGTATTGCTTGCTAGAACATGGGAAATGAAATACTGTTTATATTCAGACCCTCGCATGCTAAGTCCCTTAACGGTTTCATCTCTCGGACTACCTTCGGGCCCGAGCAACGTGCCTGCTTATGTACCTAGAAACGAATGCTTGTCTGCTTGAATGTTATCGTGTTTTTATGCAAACTCTGGGAGACTACTTAGTAGTCGTTCCGTGTATGATTGACCCTGCAAGTATCCAGGACCGTTAGGTCACCACGCAGCCCCGAACCAGGGGAGTGCATCAAGACAAATTATTGTACAAAACAAGATCCAAGTATCCCGTGTACTCGTGTACTCGTGTTCCCGTGCACTCGTGTTCTCGTATTCTCTTGTTCAAAGTGCACGCGTGTTCTCGTGTTCTCGTGTATCTCGTGATAATTGAATGACCCAAAAAGAAAGTGCATGTCGCGTACAACTCGAAAACGAGGTATAGTTCCACGGACGGTCACCGGGGCACTGGGGCCGATCCGATCCGAATGGAACTCTTGTGTGGTCCCTCATGTTCGGGCGAGTGGTTTGTAGCACCTCGTGTACTTACGTTGCATTCTACTTTCCCGGGACCACATCACGTGTGTAGTCCATCGTGTGCGGACAAGATGGTTTGTAGCGCATCGTGTACTTTGTTGTATTCCATCTTGGCCTTGGACTACTTCATGTACAATCCATCGTGTATGGGTGAGATGGTTCGTAGCGCATCGTGTGCTCTAGTTGCGTTCCACTCTCGTCTGGGATTAGTCCTTTATGGCTATGCCAGCGACTCATGTTCATATAGATAAGTCATCCTCGCTTAGCGGCTATCCGCGTGCGAGTCATTGCATCAAGAACAACTGAGCACACCAAATACTGTCCCGTTCAATGACTCTCATGTTTGCATGTTGCATATGCTTGCCTCCTGAATGTCTATACATGCCTCTGCTCGAATTTATACTGTTTGTCTCAATGTTTGCCTTGGACAGGGAAGGATAAATGGTAAGTTGGTAAGTCTCGCCGTGTTTCCTCAAACATCGCACGGCGCACTGCCGACACGATAGGCTATTCAATATCTGCATGAAACTGATCCTAAGGCAACTAGAAAGACAACTTAATAGTTGTGCACGGAACCTGTATTACGTGTTTGGATTTGTCGAGCGGGCGAGTAGCTTCCCCACTAGTGCATTCAATGTACTGATAATCCACCAGTTTGATATGCCGGGTGCAGGAGAACCTCGTTCGGTGCGGACGCCTCCTTCGTGTGTGCTAAGGCCAGGAGTTCCCTCTGAAGCCTTGCAATGGTGCGTCCAGGACTGAAGCACATATACAAGACATAAGTTGTGAACATCGCCTGACCATCGCTTGTACAATCATTCCAAATTGTAGCCACTTGGCACGCTTTTACTGTTTCAGAGAGAGAGGCTTGAGCGACTTATAATCTCGGCTATACGCCACCTGTAACACAAGTTCATATCAATAAAGAGATTACTTTACTTGTTTCAATGCTTCAGCTATATTTGTCGACTCAGTGAACCTGTTACCGATCGCCTATGCGTTCATGACTCTGCTGCACTCGGACAATTTGTGCGACTCTGTGGCTTAGAACTCTTGCCGCCAGCCAATGAACCATGGCCTTGCACGGGCGTAGATCACGCTCGTGCGGCATCATGCCCGGATGGGTTAAGCGATCGTTCCGCGGGAGCGCTGGCGAGGGTGATTCCCGCCTAGCGGGAACGGCCGATTTGCCTGCGGGAGATCGGGGCGTGACATATTGGTATCAGAGCCTGGCTTCTACGCCTTTCGACTTCGATTCGATATCTCTGTTTCGAAAGCTCGTTCGTGGGTTATGAGCACGCTCTCTCTCAATGCCTCGATGGGATGTTCCAACAATAAGTCTAAATATTTTCAAAATGCGTTTTAAATGATATGCTTGCTTGTCTGGTTGTATGCTGCGAGTGGCCTTTGTGCCAACCTGTGCGAACCCTTGAGAGTATCGCTAGTAGCTTGTCCGAGATTTCACTAACTCTAAGTTTGGTTGAATGCAACTATTCGAGGGACGCCTTGAACTAGTGCACCATCCAAGACTTAAGAAAAGGTGAACTCGAGTGCTGAGACTTCGCTATCACTAAGCTGGTTGACGTGTTCACGCTAGAAGCGCGTTTCGAAAGTGCGCACGATCCAGTCTAAGCGATATGCTGATTTTGACGCTTGTGCAAGTGAATATCCAAATGAACAAGTACAACGACTTGTCTAGGATTGCCTCAACCCTAGATTACTGCTTGTCCTTAGTAAGTCTCGAGGACGAGACTTTTTCTAAGTTGGGTAGGATGTAACACCCTGTTCCGCTCAAGTGGACTGCCATCTCAAACGCCAATAGTGCAACTGTCCCGACCTGCTTTGCCTCGATCAAGAAGCAAAGGATATCCAGACTTGTCCCTACAGGAATCCGGCTTGGACTTTCAGAGGCTCGCTCAGACGTATCGCTCTACCGAGGCGAATCATCGCTAAGGTGGGTGGCTACGGTGAACTTGTCTTTGCTTAGCCAGCACACATAAAATCTGGAATATTCATGCTAGTCGCTAGGTGATAACCTCCTGCATGCTAATAAATTCAACACACCTAGCTAAGGGAATAATCCCAACTTGTATTGCTTGCTAGAACATGGGAAATGAAATATTATTTATATTCAGACCCTCGCATGCTAAGTCCCTTAACGGTTTTATCTCTCGGACTACCTTCGGGCCCGAGCAACGTGCCTGCTTATGTACCTAGAAACGCATGCTTGTCTGCTTGAATGTTATCGTGTTTTCATGCAAACTCTGGGAGACTACTTAGTAGTCGTTCCGTGTATGATTGACCCTGCAAGTATCCAGGACCGTTAGGTCACCACGCAGCCCCGAACCAGGAGAGTGCATCAAGACAAGTTATTGTACAGAACAAGATCCAAGTATCCCGTGTACTCGTGTACTCGTGTTCCCGTGCACTCGTGTTCTCGTGTTCTCTTGTTCAAAGTGCACGCGTGTTCTCGTGTTCTCGTGTATCTCGTGATAATTGAATGACCCAAAAAGAAAGTGCATGTCGCGGACAACTCGGAAATGAGGTATAGTTCCACGGACGGTCACCGGGGCACTGGGGCCGATCCGATCCGGATGGAACTCTTGTGTGGTCCCTCGTGTTCGGGCGAGTGGTTTGTAGCACCTCGTGTACTTACGTTGCATTCCACTTTCCCGGGACCACATCACGTGTGTAGTCCATCGTGTGCGGACAAGATGGTTTGTAGCGCATCGTGTACTTTGTTGCATTCCATCTTGGCCTTGGACTACTTCATGTACAATCTATCGTGTACGAGCGAGATGGTTCATAGCGCATCGTGTGCTCTCATTGCGTTCCACTATCGTCTGGGATTAGTCCTTTATGGCTATGCCAGCGACTCATGTTCATATAGATAAGTCATCCTCGCTTAGCGGCTATCCGCGTGCGAGTCATTGCATCAAGAACAACTGAGCACACCAAATACTGTCCCGTTCAATGACTCTCATGTTTGCATATTGTATATGCTTGCCTCCTGAATGTCTATACATGCCTCTGCTCGAATTTATACTGTTTGCCTCAATATTTGCCTTGGACAGGGAAGGATAAATGGTAAGTTGGTAAGTCTCGCCGTGTTTCCTCAAACATCGCACGGCGCACTGCCGACACGATAGGCTATTCAATATCTGCATGAAACTGATCCTAAGGCAACTAGAAAGACAACTTAATAGTTGTGCACGGAACCTGTATTACGTGTTTGGATTTGTCGAGCGGGCGAGTAGCTTCCCCACCAGTGCATTCAATGTACTGATAATCCACCAGTTTGATATGCAGGTTGCGGGAGAATCTCGTTCGGTGCGGACGCCTCCTTCGTGCGTGCTAAGGCCAGGAGTTCCCACTGAAGCCTTGCAATGGTGCGTCCGGGACTGAAGCACATATACAAGACATAAGTTGTGAACATCGCCTGACCATCGCTTGTAAAATCATTCCAAATTGTAGCCACTTGGCACGCTTTTACTGTTTCAGAGAGAGAGGCTTGAGCGACTTGTAATCTCGGCTATACGCTGCCTGTAACACAAGTTCATATCAATAAAGAGATTACTTTACTTGTTTCAATGCTTCCGCTATATTTGTCGACTCAGTGAACCTGTTACCGATCGCCTATGAGTTCATGACTCCGCTGTACTCGGACAATTTGTGCGACTCTGTGGCTTAGAACTCTTGCCGCCAGCCAATGAACCATGGCCTTGCACGGGCGTGGATCACGCTCGTGCGGCATCACGCCCGGATGGGTTAAGCGATCGTTCCGCGGGAGCGCTGGCGAGGGTGATTCCCGCCTAGCGGGAACGGCCGATTTGCCTGCGGGAGATCGGGGCGTGACATATTGGAGTTGCCATATCCATGCGGCTGGCATGCTTACGTATTCCTAGTCCTACGTATTTTAGGACTGGGGCGTGACATATTTTTGTGGTGGCCCATGCAGGTCGAGTTAGCCGTTTCGGTTACGTAACTGTACCGAACGAGCCTGCACCTAGGATTAGAATTTTAGATCTCATCCACACTTGACTATAACTTACCTTCCTTCCAACATGTCCTACTTAAGTTCTTGCATCCTGCTTGATTCATGTACTCTTCTTAATTCTTCGTCCATCTCTTGCAGAGAGATGAATTTGAATAACGGGCATGCCGCCACCGGGGACAACACGTCTCCAGGGGACGACGACCAACCACTAGGAGTGACCTCAACGACACCTCTTCTTCCCGGACCGGATGGAATGACTAACAATCAAATTCCATCAACCCCTTCCACGATACCTAATGGGACATTTCCAGCTCCACTAGCACCGCAGGATGGCCAGACACAGCTGTTCTAATTCTTCCAGATGATAATACAGGAACAAAGGCAGCAGGCAGCCGAGCAGAGGCAGCAAACAGCAGAGCAAAGGCTAGAATTTCTGGCAGCGCTTGAGAGAATGGCTGTACTAGCCCCTGCACCAACCCAGGCACTAGTTTCAGTACCACAAGCTCGGGTTGGTTCAGTCAAGGACTTTGTACAGATGGGCCCTAAGCCATATAAGGGTAATGAGAGTCCAGAGGAGACCACAAACTGGATTGCCAATACCAAGAAGTTGTTAGAGGCATCACAATTACCTTCTAACCTATGGATGATAGGCGTGAGGACTCAGTTAGAAGGTAACGTGCATCACTGGTGGAAATCAATGGAGCGCCAGTTGGGTACGCGTCAGACTTGGGAACAATTTTTGGAATGCTTTGAGAGGAAGTACTTCCCGGATACTGTAAGGGACGTATTGTACGATCAGTTCCTCCATCTAGAGCAAGGGGACAAGACGGTTGATGAGTATGACACAGAATTTAGCCGTCTCAGTAAGTATGGCGCGATCCTAATACCTAATGACTTGGAGAAGGCTAAGAGGTTTCACCGTGGGCTGACTCAGGAGCTCCAGCACTACACTAGCTCCCAGTCCCGGATCTCTTATGCCGAGCTACTGACAGAGGCCAGGATCCAGGAGGCCATCAGCAAGGGAAACGGAATTCAACAGAGAAGTCACCAAGGACCAGTAAGGATACAGCAAGGAGGACCCATTCGACACCCTTTGACACGCCAGCAATCAGATAGTGCTGTACCATATCCAACCAAGGAGCTCCGTACTTGTCACTATTGTGGAAGGACAGGTCATATTCTAAGAGAATGTCATCGTCGATTGGGGTTGTGCATGATATGTGGATCAAGTCACCATCAAGCCCGAGAATGTCCTAAACAGAACCAGAGACCTATGGCATTAGAATCAGGAACACCGCATACACCCTCAAGTATAGAAGACCAAAGGGACCCACCATTGCTTCTGCAGTCTGCACAAATGGAGGGGACTAGACCCCAGTTGAACAACCAAGGACAAGGCCAAGCACTCATTATGACAAGTATGGGAGAGCAGACACAGGAAGCCGTAGATACAGGTACGACCCTTTAGTTATAATTGTCTTTGCATACTCATAACCCCATTGTGACACAAGATCTTAGATGCACAAATAGATATAGAATTATATATATATATGGTAGTCTAGCAGTTATAAGGATATATTTCTATTCTACCCATATGGCATACACGCGATGCTAATGGATGACGTGAGTAGCAGTAGTAGTATTCTTTCCCTATCCTTATCTCGTCCTCTTAGGTGACTCATCTCCTCCTTTTGTATTCGTTCCTTATCTCGTGCTTAACTCTTCCTATCATAGTCATATCTTTCGTGCCATTATGAATTGTTTGATATCAACCTTATCCCTATTTTGTTAGTAAAACATAAATGTGATAGTAATGCTTGATAACTAAGGATGAGTTCTTAATATATATATGCACTATAGTAATATCTGTATTCTTTAGTAGTTTAACCCTTAAGTGGCACCATGTAGCCTAGTAGAAATTGTTAGATCATTTGAGCTAGATCATACCCCTAATAGTTAGTCAAGACCTTAAGTGTCTCCCTAAAAACTTAGACTATGCCTAGAAAAGAGTTGAAGGCACTTGTTACGAACTGATGACTATGACAAATCGCCGGCAAGGTAGCGACAGTTGCCGCCAGACGATTTTGGTAGAGTAGTCGAATTACTTGCAGCCATACTGGCCAGGTGGCGTGGCAGTATTAGACTATGATACTTGACGGTTATGGGAAAAGTTATAGTTATGAGATTCTAGACAGGTATCCCAAGATTCTCTACCCAATAAATGTATTGCCTTACAAACCTAGATAATAGCTTCAAAGAATGTGACTACTAGTAGAAATCTTGTAAGTTGGGTAGTGTAGACGAGTTAGAGGATGATAAAATAGTGGATGGACAATAGATGAGGAAGTGTTAGAATGGCAGACCATGAGTTTCAGGAGTCCTGCTAGATACCAATGTAGTGTAGTAGCTATAGTTATCATTATGAATATGGGTTAGTGTCAATTTCGAGGACAAAATTTTTGTAAGTTGGGTTGAATGTAAAACCCCTATTTTAAAAAGATTGTATTTATTATTTTTTATTAATTAATAATTTAATTATGGTAAATATGTGCTAAATAGGAGAAATAGATTTTTATTAATTTTTATTTTAGGTGTTCGGACACTTAGAGAACTTATGTGACCGTTAGGAATTTTTCGGAATTTATTCCATGTAGGGGACCCCTTGAGCAGATGCTAGCCTAATGGTGTGCATTATTTTAATCCATGAATTTTCTTATGAATATATATATAATATATTTGTATATACAAATATATATATGCATATATATATTTAGAAAAGGAAAGGAAAGAAAAGTAAGAAAAAGAATTAATAATATAAAAATAACTAATACTAATAATAATACTATACTAATAACTTACTATTCCTTAGCAAAAGTAACAAACCAATACCACAGCCACTTAGCATCCGGACCTTAAAGCAGCAGCCAAACCTAGCAACTTCTCTTTTTGCTATTAAGCAAAATTTACCCCCCTTAGGCCGCGGAACACAGCCCCTTCCCACCTTCATATATATATATATATATATATATATATATATATATATATATATATATATATATATATAATCCTCTAAAACCCTAACCTAAATCTCCAGACCTCCTCTTCCCATCTAGAGCCACCACCGCAGCCAGAGAAGCCCCCCCAAGCCATCCAACCATCCCGACGACGCTGACCTCGCGCCCTGCAGATTTCTACTCGAAGCACCTTCGCTCCGGAGTGATTTCCCGTCGACTCGCTCAACCAAACGCTGTTCCGTCTTCACCGGTATGATCACCCCTTAACCCTCTTCCATATTTGTTTTATAGCCAATCTCGGAAAATGTGTGCCCCTAGGTGAAAAACAGCGTCCAAGTTGGGCGAGCAGACAGAATTCTGGGATCGCAGAATTCCAGAATGACCACCCATATTGCCGAGTTCGTATCTCCCACCACAGAGATCCGAATTCGGTGATTCTTTTTTATACCTGTAGAATACCTGACCTAGTTTATTTTCTGTTAATAACCCTATGCTATTAGTTGCTGTGGATATAGTGATATTCGTCACAAAACTGCGCGCACCCACTTTTTCCAGATTTCCAAAAGTTGGAAAACGGAGCGTGCCCCGCCAAACGGGACCGCCCCGCCGTGTGCCAAGTGTATCGAATGGTGCACGTAGCATAACCGAACATGTAAAAATTCATGGGGACTGATTCGGACGCGTGTCCGCGCCGAAATCAGGCCGTATCCGCGGACACACCCCGTGTCGCAACTTTTGTGGAACTCGCACGTATTTTGTGCACGCTTGTCAGATTGCGACGAAACTTGCGCCACTGGACTCGTGCTAACGCGTTGGTCCTGTGACCCAATTTTCACGCATTTCTGAGATGGTTGACCAGATCGCCAATTGGCGGGCCCATAGTTGACTTTTCGGACAAAATTTTGTTCGGCTCATCGGAATCCACATTTGGACATACCGTTGGGTTCGTATTGACATTTAGAGTTGTTTGACCCATAGTTTGTCCCATTTAGAGACTGCTACCCTCGGCACGCTTTTCGGTGCAAAGTGGGCCACACGTGGACCCCACTTTTGCCCAAAATTACCGTTTTGCCCCTGTATCCAAATTGGACGAAAGGGATGTGCTTTTTAGCTATTTTGCTCATTCCGGAAACATTGGTGATATTTATTTCAGCATCCGGAGACATTTGTTCTGTGACCATAGCTTGTGATCCTGTGCGTTTGACTTCTGGACAGTACACCTTGCAGCTTTCTTATCAGGCAAGATATCTTGCCAAATTGTTACAGTACCTTTACATGCTATTTATATTTCTTTATATTTATTGCATTTTATTTGGTCTTGCATGTGTAGTTTTCTTTCAGTCATTACTATATATTAGATATGTTGACACACACATGACACTTAGTATCATAGAGGACAATCATTAGGCGTATAGGCTTTAACCACTCTGGTAACACCGTAGTCACTAGCACGCACTATGGTGGGTCGTGTCCGATGGTCGGTACCCCCAAGGTATGTCGGCTGATGATGTTCATGGACGAGCGTGAGGTTGTGAGAATTAGATCGAGTAGCCTACCCTTGTCCATACGTCGAAAAGTTGTCCTCATTTGCATTCATATAGATTGTCTTGTACAGCGTACTTATTTATTTTCAAATTATATGCATGTTTACTGTATTCAAGTTGGCTCGTATTTTCAGTATCTTGTTACGTCCCTTTGAGGACCTGGTCCTCTGCCAGGTGTATCTGCTCTTGAGTATTTGCAGGAGTACGGGCCTAGACCTGACGCATTCCTTTCTGTCGAGGAGATCTTACCTTCTGAGCATCGTTGATTATCTAGCGATGGATTCTTTTAGCTGATACACTTCTGTCTTCATATTATTTTATATTGGAGATTTTATACTCCTCTCTCATTTTAGTTTTGGATATAGTCTTTGGTAGTGGATTTGTCTCCACCCGACTATTATTTTCTGGATATTTCAGACTCCTTATTCTAGCTTAGTATTTTTTTTCTATGACTTGTTGTGTGGATGAGATTAGCATATCTGTGACTTGTGACATTATATATACCACATGTGAGTTTATATTCATATTACAGCGTACGTATGGGTTATGGTTTCCATATATTGGAGTTGCCATATCCATGCGGCGGGCATGCTTACGTGTCCTAGTCCTACGTATTTTGGGACTAGGGCGTGACAACAAACCTACAACTTCACGCTCAGGAACTATAAGTCTATGATTTTACGCTCGGTGGCATTTAGTTTACGCTCAGAGGCTACAAACTTATGATTTCATGCTCTATGACTTTTCGCACATCTGAAAGATGCGCAGGCCAGTATAGTACATCTGAACAAATTCTCAAAGACGGTCAATTACAGGAGTTCACACAGAAGATACTCTTTCTTGACCTCAAGATACCCCAACTACCCGAAGCATACAGAGTTCAATATTGAAAATTACTCTTCTTCATGGGTCGATTCGAAGTTCATCCAGAATCTAGTCTGAATATTTCGTCTGTAAATTCAAGATGGCAGCTCAGTTCTTGACAGCCATTTCTCGTCCTGTTCCAAGGGATTTTTGAGAAATCACTCTTGAAGACGACGGTCTGAACAAAAAAAATTATGTTTATCAGAACTAAAAATAGTTCAGAATTCTATGCGGTTCCTAACAGCAGGACAGTTCGAACACTCGATTGCTCTAGCGGCTTTCTGCGCATCCTCAGTTATGCATAAAAGACAGGACAGGACCTAGCGCTCTTTCTATACAGAGTCGGCGTAAAGAATCAGACGTGTCGAAGCTACACATATTCAGACTTCACAGTAAAGTATGGCAAGATGATCATATGAAGAAGAAGAAGACGATCTTATTAAAATCACGATTACATATGAGGGAAATCCAGTCTACAAGGGTTTTTCTCCATTTTCGTGGTTACATATGAGGGAAATCCCATCTATAAAGGGCTTCATCATCGTTGTCTGAAGATCGCACCCTGAATCTGTTCTGCCAGGTTCTCGCATTGGTGAAGATCTTCCTCTTCTTCCATGGCAGTTCATCAACATCCACAGTCGATGAACAAGAAGATGATCAGTGGCGGGAGGATACAAAACTGGGCATAGACCCATCCTCCAACAGAAGAAAAGTAGGGTAAATCTGCTTTCCTACAACCAACGCCACTCGAGGACAGAGCTAGTCTATCTGCTCTCGTCCACGGAGGTAACGGAAGAAGGTACCACTTGCAAGCGACATGGCGAAATGCGACCCTTCTTCTCTTCCGAAGAACCACCATACAAAGTTGCTGATGATCCCGAGCAAAGGAGGCTATGATATCCTTCAATGATCCATCATTGCAGAGGACATTAGCTCGAAGACGCCGTCTTTTCCGGCTCCTTACATGCTGAAAGAGCATGGTCTCCTTCTTCCTCAAGTCGCCCCGACGAACTCCGGCCATCATCTCTGTGTGGTGAAGGAAGTATAGGAAGAACAGGAAAACTCCTCAGCCTTTTTATAGGCAAAAGAGATCACCGATCCCTAATAACTCTGTCATAAAGTCATCCATGAAAGAACGTGTCAGACTTGACCATTTCAGGCTCCATTCAGAGTATTTCGAGTTACGAGGAACGATTCATTCTTCATTCAAAGCGTTTCAAATTATGAGAAATTTAAAAGCTTTGAAGGGGGTCTTGTAGAAGCATGAAAAATACGCTGGATAGCTATACGCAACATGTTCATGTAGGGCAGCATAAACGGAGGACCTAAGAGCCATCAAACATACAACAGAGCTTTTTCGCTGAGCACAGCGTAAAAATATAGGCTCAAGGACCATCCGCGTAATGCAGTATATCCAGGCTGCTTCGGCGTGAACAGGGTGTTTCATCGCCTATATGGCGTAAAACTCATCCGCTTTCAATGCAGCATTGAAGTGTATGAGGAACGCTTCGTATTCTTCGAAATGAACCTGTCAGATCATGCAATGAACCTGACGTCTGGACTCCTGACAAAGAGTACTGCACGACAACCCAAGCGACGGGTATCATGATGGCGCGACACTACAACCCAGGTTGTCATTTACTGCCATTTCCTTTATGTAAACCACTTTTACACATACAAAGGAATACGACGCATTGTTTTACACAGGGAGATGTGAGCTATTTAAGCTCCGCAGAAGACAAACAGCCTGCCATGTCAAAAGCTGCACTTCGTACAGGGCTCGAGGCACGTCTCTGCATTTAATGCGCAGAGCGGTGACAGTTTCTCGAGGCACGTCTCTGCACTTAAAATGCCGAATACTGACAGATGCCCAAGGCACGTCTCTGTACTTGATACAAAGAAGGGTAGCAGGCCTTCAAAACACGCCTCCTCATTTAATGAGCGGGATAAAGGCGGATCCCCGCATTTAATGCAGAGATTTGGTTAAATGTCATCGAACCGTCATTTAGTGACATCCCCTTTGCGTAAACTACTCTTACGCATATAAGGGAATATGCCGCCCAGTTTTATACAGGCAGACGTGAGCTTCTTACGCTCCGCAGAAGGCAAACAGACCGCCACATCAGCAGTTACTCTTCGTACAGAATTCGAGGCGCGTATCTGCATTTAATGGGCAGAATGATGGCAAATCTTAAAGACAAGCCTTTGTATTTAATGCGCAGGATGGGGGCAGATCTTTGCATTTAATGCAAGAGATTTGATTATATCTCCAAGAGCCATAATTCTGGCTAAAACGTCTACATCAACTCGGCTTCTATGCCCACTCGGCCTCTACGACCACTCGGCCTCTATGACCGCTCGGCTTCTACGCCACTCGGATTCTATGCCCACTCGGCTTCTACGCATGTTCGGCTTCAATGCCCCCTCGGCCTCTATGACCGCTCGGCTTCTACGCCTACTCGGCTTCTATGCCTATTTTGGCTTCTATGCCATGGTGACAGTTATTGGCTTCTACGCCAACCTCTTCTACACAAGGGATAACTACCTACGTGACTTCTACGCCGTGATCTTTGCAGCAGATATACGCATTTTTGTTCCTTAGTTGGACACGCGTCACATGCTCACTCAAAAGGTCATCTATACGCAGGCATTGGTTATTTTAAACCGTCGTGTAAAAGGGTGCTGTACTTTCCACTACTCGGTTTCTACGCTGACTGTGTGGTCACTGTCACTAAAACTTTATAAATAGAGACCTCTATCAACAGAGGACAAGGTCAACAAAAAGAGAGAAGAAAATGGTCAAAGCAATTGGAGGTCAAGAGAGAGAGGAGAGGAGAATCCAGAGCTTAGGCAAAGAGAAGCGATCGACGACTTTGGCATCGAGCATCCACCCTCTTTAGCAACCTTCGAAGCTGCTTCCTGTCTTCCACGACACTTCTTCAACATCGTGTGGTCCAAGGGCTAAAGTGATCGACTGCAGATCAGACACCTATAGCAATATTTACCCAGATTAAATAAATTGTACTTAGTCATCCTCGTTTAGGATTAAATTGTACAATCTTGTTTGTAAACATAAAAGAAGGACGGGTTTTCGTATAAGACCTCATTTTCTACATCATCGATCTTTTCTCGTTTATTATCCTAAACAACCTTGTCCTGAAACTCATCCACTTGCTTCCTCAACTCTGCTAGTTCGCTGTTGTTCACTCAATAGACGTGCTGTGATATCGGCTCTACGCCTGACACCAAGTTTATAACGAACACTACATCTCTGTCTGGTGGCAACCCCGACAACTCCTCCGAAAAGGCTTTTATATACTCTACAATCAATGGATGTGGTGGCTCCTGCTCTTCTATCATGGCTCCATATAAGTCTCCCTCGCTCTGCTCTGCTACTCCTCTGACAAACTCTGGCTCTCCTAGCACCTAAAATAAAACTTTGCCTCCACGATAATCAATACTAGCTTGGTGCCTACTCTACCAATCCATCTCGAGTACTATATTGTAGCTCAAAAGTGGCATTACGAGTAGACACCCGCTCAACTCTCCGCCTCCCAAAGAAACTCTTTGATCCATGCAAACATCACTGACCAGGAAAATGCCACCCCCGGTCATGATCTTGCAAGCCCTCGCCAACGGTTCAGTCACAAGATGATGCTTTATAGTAAAAGATACAGATACAAAACTATGTGAAGCATCAAAATTAAATAAAGCATGAGCTAAAAAGAATCAAGATAGACTGAACTTGAGATAACATCACCGACTGGCTCCTCCTCCTCGACGGTCAAGGCAAAAGTTCACCCCTGTCGCTGGGCACCTCTCTATTTTTGTTGGTACTGAGCGAACTACTGCTGTTGTGGTGGTAGAGGAGGTCCTCTTTGTTGTCTCGCTGGTGGTACGTGAGTGCTTTTTGTGCCTAAGTTCTGCACTGAGCTGGACGAGCTGGAGCTTTATGACAAGCTTCGAACTGATGGTCTCCTGATCCACAGAATAAGCACTGGCCCAATCTCATCCTGCATGCATCCCATCTGTGTTCTTGCTTCTTACAGAATAGGCAAGGAGTAGCTGGCCTCTGGATCTGGTGTGTCTGTTGTATCAGCGCTCTAGCTGGTCCATGGTACTGCTACCTCGGTTGCTGGAAGTGCCTCTGATGCTACTGCTGAAAGTGAGGCCGCTTTATTGGACCCGTGTTAGTACTGGATCCTCCTAAGTCCCTCGACCTCTTAGAGCCAAGCTCTAGATCATCCTCTACCCGTTGTGCCTGCCTCAGAATCTCCTCAAAAGTGGCGATGGGATCTCTAATCGTATGTGATTTGATATCCTTGTTCAGTCCCTTCCTGAACTTCCTGACACTTCCTCTGGGTTCTGGCCATCAACAAAGCGACCTAATCTGCAATACTCTGCCGCATACTCATCCACCATCATACCTCCCTGAACAAGGTACTTCAACTGGCTCTCTAGAGATGTCAGAGCCACATCTGGAAAAAACTTTTTCTTTAAGAGCTCCTTGAAAGCTTCCCAAGTAAGTTCTGGTGCTGAGATCCTGGGTTTGTCCTGAACCAAGTCAATGTGATGTCAAATATCATGCTTCCTGCGGCCTCTACCTGCAACCTCTCTGGAATCTGCGTTAGTCGCAGGTTTTTCTCAATTTCTTCTATCTAATTATCAGCATAAAGAATTCCTTCGATGCCTTTAAAATCCTTCGGCACTATCCTCTTAAAATCTATGATAGTCCCCGGCCTCGGCTGCTGTAGGGTAAATTGTGGTGGTATCGTCTCTGGCTGGACTAAGGTGACTCTCTCGACTGCGACAATCGTAATCTGGTGGGTATTCTCAATACCCTGCCCCATAATCTTTGACTGGCGCTGTTGCGCTTCCATCATCTGCTGGAAGAGCGCAAACATCTATATCTGATCGACTGCGGATGGTGGGGGTAAAAGATTCCCTGAAAATGTCGGCGCTGCCCTTTGTACCGGAGGTGGAGCACCCCCGAAAGCTGTTATGGAAACGCCCACCTGGATCGGTAAAGCGGACCTCTGAAATATAGTTGCTGGAATAGTGTCTGCTGGTGCTGCCCTCATAGGCGACGAAGTGACCGACGTTGTTGACATTGCGCCTGAGCGCTAGGAATGTGTCTTCGACAACATCCTGAAGATAGATTGAACAAAGTAATCAATATTGAGTAAAATACGATATCATCAAAGAATGACAGAATTATTCAAAATAAAGCATATTCAATAGATAAGGATTGCAAAATAGATATTTGGAATTATTTTCTAATTGTGATTGAGTATACTCTCAGCCTATATCCTAAAGCAGGCTCGTAGCAGTACTCTAGGTGAGCACTACTACAATATCGCTCTAAATTCGACTATTGGACCTACATAGACCACTACTAAAAATATGTCACGACCCGCACCAGGAACAAGGGAACGAGTAGTGAGCAACGCCTAGTCTACGCTCCAGCATCAGCAGTAGAACGCTGTCTGTGTCAACTCTACTATTTAAACGTCTCATACAATATATACATGGTACCTATCAATCATCTCAACTCGAAACGGAGGAACAATATGGTATCCTATAATGATAAACTATATTCAATCATAACGTAAACTAAGGAAGATAAAATATGAGATAGAATAATGAAGGAAAGAGTCATAACATCCACAAGTCTGAAATAATATATATACATGCCAATAACCTCAATAAAGTCTAAAACAAGTCTAACAATAATCTAAGCCTCCTCAGCCTCTGGTACTAGGTTCTCCTGCTCTAAAGGAGTATCCTCTAATGGTACGTCATTCTGTGGTCCGTAGTAGATAGGATACTGGTCTACGAGCCAATTATATAAAAAATATATCTAGTCAGGATTGGGGCGAAGTACATATCTCTGAAAGCAGTTTCAAATACATAATCCAGAACAGATAATAGAAGAGAATACAAGATAACAAAACATCAGAATGTAATAAACTAGAATGAACAAGTAATATACTGGAATGAAGAACAGGCAATAGAATAACTGCAATAAGAAAAATAGACAAAACTAGATAATGTGCCATAGAGTACAAGTTTATTATGTGATTGATCTACGTTAAACACGAATACAATATGGTAACTCGATTACACGTGTGATATGTAATTGACATGTACACAAATACACTTGGGTTTGATTACAAGTTAGCAATAATTTACATAAACATATATGTATAAGGTTCTCTTTCCATGTCCGTCTCTGCATCAAACAGTTAGGTATGCAAGAAGGCTAGCCTAGCATGCGCCCTAACTATATTTTGGTCCATGGGTAGCCCCATGATTAGCAGCGGTTGCCCAAGTTTCAGTTCTTCACTAGCACGCACCTGTGTCGGCAGCTGTGACTCAAGGTTTAGCACTTCACCAACACACACGGGTATTAGCAGCTATGATATCAAGGGTTTCATACAATACTAATAGATACATCGCCCTACTAGACCCCCTGCGGGCCGTATCCTCAGGGCAAAACAAAAATCTCCTCCGGACTGAGCGATTTCGAGTGCCCCAGGAACCTTCGAGAGACAAGACCTTGTGCACAAGTTGTCCGAGATCAATGCAATGACACGAAACATCTATAATGTAAGAAAAACAAATGATCAAGCAAAACCTATATGGTCTAGCAAAACACATCTTGTCAAACAAAGCACATCTCTCACATAAATAATAGCATACCCCCCTAAACCCCCTGTGGGCCGTATCCTCAAGGCACACTATTGGTCTATGCTTATACGAATCAAAGACTTATAGCAGTTCGATATAGCAAAACAGGCAACGAAATATATATTGGCAAGCACGATTTTGATTTCTAATCTAGCATGCAATATCTATCTCTTTCTTAGCATATTACAAAGGGACCTATTCAAGCAATTCCTTTACTTATCTTTTTAGTATAGCAAGGGTTCGTTCGATAGCTGTGTCGGTATAACTAAGCATGCAACATGTCTTATACTCTTGACTTAGCATGGCAAGGTCCTATCTTATTTCAGACAAGCATACAAATTCTCTAGTTAAGTAAGCAGGTTCATTTTGATGATAAGTTATATGAGTTCTCTTATTAAGCTTGCTGAGTCAGGTTCTATCATTCTTCTTAAGAAACTATATTCTTAAGCAAACAAGCATTCAAAAGCTCAGATTTATTATTAAGGCATGCAAGAATCAAAGAATGCAGTTTTGCCCACTCATATTGATCAATCGTCTTGTTGTTCGGTCGGGAACTCTCAGAGAAGACTTTTGTTCGAGCAAACAAAGCGATATCACTTGTACATAGTGCCTACGCAGAGCGGGGCACTATATACTTACCTACCAACAAAGAGTTTCGACCTCAAAACTCAAAGAGAAACTCACAAAAATCCAGAGCAGCGATAGTCCTCATCCCTCACCATCCTCAATCAAAACACAAACATCACAAGCACGATAGCACAACTCTCAAGCAACAAATCAAATCCAGAAAACTTTTTGCTCTCATCTTTGAGAATATCTATGGACTTATTGTATGGAACGTTTATTGCAACACAATAACGAGCATATCTCAGAGTCGTAGCAACGGAATAGGCAAAGGATTAAGTGGCTCTGATAGCATTATGTCACGCCCCAGTCCCGCAGGGGCTGTTCGTCCTCGCTTGGTCCCTATGGAACCGATCATCCTCGCACGGGCGTGATACCGTGCAAGCCTAAAGTGCACTTACACAAGGACAAAGTTTTGAACAAGGGCAAGTAAGCTATTCAAGACAGGAGCAGCGGCATATATATTGCAGAAAAGTAAAGAACACAATGTCATATGGAAACAAGCTCTTTATTGATAATCTAAAGTATTACGGTGCATGGCGGAGGTTACAGATCGCTCAAGCACTCTTTATCTCGATTACAATGACACTGTTTCATACATTATATCCCTCTATACAAAACAGCTCAAAGCAAACTCGATACGGCTCAAGGCATCGACTCCAGATTTTCGGTTCCTTGGGATGAGGCATGTCTATCGCTTTCTCGGACGATCTAGCACCTGAGAACAAATAAACTGTTGGTGGCACTTTTATAAGTACTGGTGAGTATAAAACAACTGAACAGAAGCTACACCCCCTAAAATCCATACTAAGTAAGCATGTGGCAAAATATTACATTACTAGTGATCTTGCTACTTTTACCTAAATTCATTTCATCTAGCTCAGAATTATAGTCAGTTTACTTCTTTTGAAAACATAGCTTGGAAATAGTTTTGCATATTCAACAATAAGCATACAATCAGGATATTATTCTATCTTACATTACGCAGCATGTATTATGCACCATAATCTAACTCTTAGGGACAAGGTTCTATAGTAGACTGTTAATCTCAAAATTAGACAAGCATTAAGTGGACTATCATACTTTCAAGCACACAAGAAGAACTAGCTATATGATTTCGGTCCCCGAGAAACTCAGGATCGGTAGTGGTAATCCAGCTAACCAACGACTCATTTATCTGATGCTATTAGCAGCTGTGACTCATGGTTGCTCTTCACTAACATAATAGCAGCCGGGACCAAGGTTCAACTCTACACTAATAGCCATTATCCGGCCGATGTGAATACATGAAGCACTATCAAATAAACTCTAAGATACATATATTCATGAACAAGTAGACTATATATAAACTCTTTATGTTTCTTACCCCTTGCCGAACGGTTATCCCTGCAGCAGACATACAAGTTGGCAACAATTTGCATAAATATATATGTATAAGGTTCTTTTTCCCTGTCCGTCTCTACATCAAATAGTTAGGTATGCAAGAAGGCTAGCCTAGCATGCGCCTAACTATATTATGGTCCATGGGTAGCCCTATGATTAGTAGCGGTTGCCCAAGGTTCAACTCTTCACTAGCATGCACCTGTGTCGGCAGCTGTGACTCAAGGTTCAGCTCTTCACCAACACACATGAGTACTAGCAGCTGTGACATCATGGGTTCCGCACAACACTAATTGACACATCGCCCCACTAGGCCCCCCTACGGACCGTATCCTCAGGGTGAAACAAAAATCTCTTCCGGACCGAGCGATTCCCAGCGCCCCAGGAACTGTCGAGAGACAAGACCTTGTGCACAAGTTGTCTGAGACCAATAAAATGACACGAAACATCTATAATGCAAGCAAAATAAATGATCAAGCAAAATATATATTGTCTAGCAAAACACATCTTGTCAAACAAAGCACATGTCTCACATATCTAATAGCACACCCCACTAGACCCCCTATGGACCGTATCCTCAGGGTACACTATTAGTCTATGCTTATACGAATCAAAGACATATAGAAGTTCGATATAGCAAAACAGGCAACGAAACATATATTGGCAAGCACGATTTTGATTTCTAATCTAGCATGCAATATCTATCTCTTTTTTAGTATATTACAAAGGGACTTATTCAAGCAATTAATTTACTTATCTTTTTAACATAGCAAGGGTTCGTTCGATAGCTGTGTCGGTACAACTAAGCATGCAACATGTCTTATACTTTTGACTTAGCATAGCAAGGTTCTATCTTATTTCAGACAAGCATACAAATTCTTTAGTTAAGCAAGCAGGTTCATTTCGATGACAAGCTATTTGAGTTCTCTTATTAAGCATGCAGAGTCAAGTTCTATCATTATTCTTATGGAACTATCTTATTAAGCAAACAAGCATTCAAAAACTCAAATTTATTATTAAGGTGTGCAAGAATCACAGAAAGCAGTTTTGTCCACTCACATTAATCAATCATCTTATGGTTTGGTCGGGAACTCTCTGAGAAGACTTTCGTTCGAGCAAACAAAGAGATACCACTTGTACATAGTGCCTACGTAGAGCGGGGCACTACAGTGTTATCCTCCATTGCTCACTCATAACCCAAAACCTAAACTCCTCGCTGCTAGTTGTGCATAATAGATTTCCTTACCTGCAACTCTAAAGAAGTGTAACCCGAGCCAAGCATAACTGCTTGTGATTGCTCCCCTTTGACTGCAACATGATGTTGTTGTTGTGTTTAGCTTGGCCACACCTACAGGTAACCGAATATTTATAGTCCAAATAGTGCACAACAACTAACTATACTTTTATGCACAACATCTGGCCTGACACACTTAAATATGGTCTGATATACACACACTGGCATTTGCATAAATACTAGACATGTAATTGATGTTATACTCCATGATACGAATCCAAGTAAAGTGCCAAATTTCCCAATTTCTTATAATTATCAATCATATACATATATAACATCTATATATAACCAATATAACTTGATACAATAGGAATTAAAGAGAATTATACAAAACACCCAAAATTGAGCTCTGTATCACACCGTATATCAAAATATTGTGATACAGCCAACACACATCCATTTGTTGACACGTACCTATTACCATAATCCCAATCTAATACTAATTAGATCTAATTGATCTCATGACACATAATTGATGTGTCAAGTTCGTAATTCCCCTAACATGCACACAAAACTCCATATAGAACTCATAATACAGAGCCAAATAGCCTAGAACTTGTTTTTATAGCGCCCTAGTCCAAAAATACACGGGACCAGGCCACGTGTCAATGGCCAGCTAATACGACTCCATGAGATTACCCAATTTAATGGTCCTGACGAACACGTACTATACTTTCCTAAAACTAACAAGTCTAATACTATCAAACATCAGGCAGTGTCTAATCTCATCCATATTATAAACAAGAAGTACTGAAATAAATACTGAAAAATAAATGCCAGTCTGAAATGTCATAGCACCATCCAAAATATGTCTGGTGGGAACAAACCCACTACAAAGACGAAATAAAGAGTACTGAAAGACATATACAATAGTAATGACTATAGCAGCGGCTAACTAGATAAGGAATGGTCCAGTTCTAGGCGAAAGGCCTACCAATGATCAAGGGAACTCTAATGGAAGCACCTTTAGATCCTCCTCGGATGCGTACCTCGTCTCCTGCCCAAGTCCGTACACAGTAGAATAATATGTCTCGTCCAAATCTGGAAGGGAACCAGGTCCTCAGAGGGACGTAACAAGATACAAAAGTACCTGCCATATATAAATACTGAACAAAATAAAGGGGTGTGTTAACCATCTAAGTGAATACAGTGTAAGGATAACCTTGGTAAATATGGGTAGGTGTAGGCATAACGTCCAATACTCCGAAGAGTATGGTATCTGTACATGTAACGTCCATCATTCCGAAGAATGAGGTATCTGCAAATATATACATCTGTATCGCTCCGAAGAACGCGGTATCTATATAAAGGGAGTCATTGGATCCGTGGCTCCTCCGGATACTACGGATTCTAATGTATGTATCCCATAAGCCTACTAGTTGTCCTCCCCGTCCAATGCAGATATACAAATCGACTATACTACGTGCATACCACGTAACTATATGCCAAGTTTCTATTAATTATATAACCCTGATTACGTACTAACCATGATGCATGTCATACGCACCGATAGCTAGTCGGGTACGCAAACCCGTATCCCAATCATGAGTTTGTCACCTTGATGCTTGTACAAGTGTCGGGGTCTAGGAAGATATCAGAATATCCTCACAATGGTGGGTGAGTCTGCTAGTGACTAGGTCAAGTACACTACTCATCGACGCATTCGTCGACTGCACCCGAGTCAATCTCGGACGCGCACAATTATATGAAATAATGCAACAAGATATCATACAACATTGCATAATTTATAAATATGGCAAGGCATCTTGCCTGGGTCCTCAAACTGCTAGTGCCAATAACCTGCTCCTGAAGTCTCTCTTGAATGGTCCAGCGACCCTATACATATAATATAATATAGCAATACAATCATCAGTCACTAAAGTAATACGCACAGAAATACTATGCTGCTCTTAGGCACTGACACAAGGGTCACAATTGGTCAACTAAAAGGGTCTCGTGTGCACGCAGCTAAGACGTACACGTCCTGCCCTCAGTTACCGTGTACCTCAAAGCAATGAATTACCAAAGTTATGTTACCAAACTAATTATGTTTTGTACAGAAATACCTGTCCCAACTATCATGTTAGGGTGTACTAGGTCAATGTCTAGATTTTTAGGTCCACATAATATTTATATTAACAAGTCAGTTATTGGAGTAATTACTTAACATAAATTTCTAATTTAACATAACCACACACATGTACATTGTACTGGGGAATTTTTATTACTAGTGTCTGTTCTACGACATGACATGTCGATACCATGACTTATGAAGAAAAAAGGACGCAATGCACACGTACCTAGATGTGACTGAGCAGGGGGGGTCTGTTCTCGTCGACGTCCTATTCTTCGGCGAGTGGCGGAGTTCTGGCGTGGCACGGGGGAACAACAGCAGCAGCAACAGCCTCGACAGCAGTTACAACAGCAGCCGAGCTAGCAGCGGCAGCGGCAGCTGGTAGTGGGGCTAGTCGTGAGGAAGGCGATGGTCAGGCTGGCGGTGGTGGTTGCTAAGGTGCTGGCAGGCGGTGGTCAGGCAGGCTGGGGGTGATCGGGGTCAGGTTGAGGCAGAGTCGGGGAAGGTTATGGTGATGGAGATAATGATGACAAAGATGGAGATGATGATGGCGGCTGCTGAGTTATCATCGGCGGGCTGGGAGTAGGCGGAGGAGGTGGTGGCTAAAGTGTTGGTAGGCGGTGGTGGGTGATCAGGGAAGGGGGAGACGGGTAATGAGGGGGTGTAGAAGTTAGGGTTCGGCTAGGTTTTATTAGGTTAGGGGAGAGAGAATTATATATATATAGGAAAGAGAAAGGGGGTCCTCCTAGGGAATTGGGCCGGCTAGGGTTTCTTGGGACGGGGAACATGTTGATATGAAGGAGGGTAGGGTGTAGATGGGCTAGGTTGGGTCTAGTTTCGGGTGAGGTTGGTCTTCACACTAATTTAAATAAGAATTAGTACAAGTGATACTTTTCTATTAATTGGGCTTATATGGGATTAAAATTATGTAGAACGCCGTTGTCATAGACATGGCAGACTCAGAATAAAATTATATTAATATTTGGGTTGAATAAAACGGGTTGAGGTTGGGTCTCCAATTTCGATTGGAACGGCAAACACGCAAGGTTTGATTTATTGGGATTTAAAACTGGGCGGTTGTACAATTATTGTGCGACCAAAATGAAGCACAATATAGAGTATTTAAGAGTTACACAAATATTATAATGGAAGGCTGGCTTGTCTAGGAAAAGTGTATAGAATTTGTTTGCAGATAATCGCTAGTGTAGTGCTCTAAATATCAAAGCAACGGCAAGGTGCACTAAGTGATAAATGTTGCACAATAATATAAAATACTGAAATCAAAATCTAATTGGCTCTAACTTAACCCTAGTATGTCTATCTAAGCTAAGTAACCCTAAAATTTGGTCAAGGGGGTTTACAATCTACCCTCCTTATAGCATTTTGTCCTCGAAATTAAAACATACATATGGTAAAAACTATTGACTGAAATTAAATGCTACTACATACCTAGGCCTTCGAAGAGATGGGGAAAACACTATCGAATTGCATCTTCTCTTTCCCAAGTTGACTCGCCTGGCGCATGATGCCTCCATGCGACACGAACTAGAGAAATTGTCTGACCTCGCAATACCTTCTCGCTTCTGTCTAGAATCTCTACAGGCTCCTCTTGATATGATAAACTCGGCCCGACAATAATCTCTGAATGGTCAAGTACATGACTCGGATTTGGCATGTACCTCCTTAGCTGAGATAGATGGAAGACGCCATAAACTCCTTCTAAAGTCTATGGTAAGGCTAATCTGTAAGCAACCTCTCTGATGCATTCCAACACATCAAATGGTCCGATGTACCTCAGACTCAGCTTTCCTCTGCCTCCAAACCTGATAGTTCCTCGAGTAGGCAAGATTTTCAGAAACATATGATCTCCAACCTGGAACTCTAAGGGTCGTCGATGTGCATTTGCCCAATGCTTCTGTCTGTCATGTGCTGCTCGTAGGTGCCCTTGGATCTTCTTTACCTTCTCCACCGTATGAACAACCAACTCTGGCCTAAGAATCTGCCTCTCGTCCACATCGCTCCAATATACTGGAGAACGATACTTCCTTCCATAAAATACTTCACAGGGAGCCATCTGAATGCTCGCTTGATAGCTATTATTGTAGAAAATTTTGACCAAATATAAATGGTCCTCCCATGATCCACTGAAATCAAGCATGCACGCCCTCAACATATCTTCCAGCGTCTAAATGGTGTGCTCGGACTGGCCATCTGTCTGCGGGTGATACGATGTGCTGAACTTCAAGCGGGTACCGAGACTCTTTTGCATACTCCGATAAAAGTAAGTGAACCTCGAATTCCTGTTCGACACTATACTGACTGGCACTCCATGCAGTTGCACGATATTCTTCATATACATATCTGCTAAGACTTCCGTAGATTGCCCAACTCTGAAAGGTAAAAAGTGATCGGACTTTGTGAGTCTATCCACGATTACCCATACTGCATTGCAACCACTAGGACTCCTCGGAAAGCCCGTAACAAAGTCCATAGTGACGTGCTCCCATTTCCACTCAGGTATCGGGAGTGCTAAAGTAAACCTGCTGACCACTGATGCTCAGCCTTGACCTGCTGACACACTAGGCACTTCGCCATAAAGCGGGATATCTTTTTCTTCATTCCATGCCACCAATAGTACTGTCTCAAGTCTCTATACATCTTCGTGCCTCCTGGATGAATAGAGTAAGTTGAACTGTGTGCCTCTGACATCATCTCCTGACGAAGTTCTTTATTCGAAACATTGAGACGATCTCCATATCTCAAAGTCATGTCCTCATGTATGCGCAATCCTGTCTGCATCTCGCCTCTGTCCTCTGTCAAAGCCTCTGGAATCTTGCATCTGTTGACAAGGCAGCCTTGATTCTATCAACCAATGTCGATTGCAACTAGAAACTCGACAACTGGCCGTCTGTTTCGGGCATAATGATCTTTATACCCATCTGCTATAGATCTCTCAACAGATGTTGCTTGGTAGTCAAAAAGAATGCCATAGGTCTTTTGCTTAATGCATCGGCTACTATATTGGCCTTTCCCGGATGGTACTGGAGCTCAATCTCAAAGTCTGTCATCACCTAGAGCCAATGTCTTTGTCTCTGGTTCAGATCCTTCTGAGTATAGACGTACTTCAGGCTTTTGTGATCTATGAATATCTCCACCCGTTCTCCGTATAGGTAGTGCCTCCAAAGCTTCAAGACAAAGATTACCGCGGCTAGCTCCAAGTCATGAGTGGGATAGTTCTTCTCATGGGTCCTCAGCTGCCTAGAGGCATAGGCCACAACCTTTCCATGCTGCATCAAGACGCATCCTAATCCTTTCCTGGACGCGTCGCTGTAGATCACGAATCCTCCGGGTTCAGAAGGTATGGTCAAGATAGGTGTCATAGTCAGACGCTTTTTTAGCTCATCGAACGCCGTCTGACACTCCTCTGTCCAGGTGAACTCCTGCTCCTTGCGGGTCAAGCGGGTTATTGGCTCTGCGATCCTTGCAAAGTTCTCTACGAACCTCCGGTAATATCCGGCAAGTCCTAGGAAACTTCTCACCTTTAAGACGTTGGTAGGGGTCGGCCACGTCTCTACTGACGAAATATTCGCTGGATATACCGAAATACCATCTTCTGAGATAACGTATCCGAGAAAAGAGACACAATCTAGGAGAAACTCATACTTGCTCAACTTTACAAAAAGCCTCTCACGCCTCATCATCTCTAATACTAATCTCAAGTGCTCTTCGTGCTCCTCGTGGCACTTTGAATACACCAAAATATCGTCGATGAAGACTACCACAAACTAATCTAGGTATTGGTGGAAGACTCTATTCATCAAGTTCATAAATATTGCAGGCGTATTTGTCAATCCGAAAGGCATCACCAAGAACTCGTAGTGACCATAACGAGTCCTGAATGCCATCTTCGGAATGTCTTCTCTCGCACCTTTACCTGATGATAACCCGATCTCAAGTCGATCTTCGTGAACACCACTTCTCCTGTTAGTTGGTCGAACAAATTATCAATCCGTGGCAGGGGGTACTTATTCTTGAGAGTCAAAGCATTAAGGGCTCTGTAATCAATGCACATACGTACTGTCCAATACTTCTTTGGTACAAACAACACTGGTACGCCCCAGGGTTATGCACTAGGATGGACAAATCCCTTGATCTGCAACTCCTCTAACTGTAGCTTTATCTCATCTAATTCCTTCTTTGCGAATCGGTACACATTTAAAGATACCGGTGCTTCTTTGGATACTAACTCAATAGTGAACTCCACGTCTCGATTCGGCGGTAAGCCTAGCAACTCCTCTTAAAAAATATCCTCGAATTCTACAACTATCGGTGGGGGTACCGTCTCCATAGCCAAGTAAACTCCAGATGTCTATCCTACTCCTTACTAGATGGTGCCCCGTATGTACTCGAACTCCGAGTGATCTGGCGGTCTAAATTGATGCTACCTCTCCGGCAATCCAGTACGACATTATACTGGCTCAACCAGTCCATGCCTAACACAACATCAAAGTTTGGCATCGGAAATACCAAAAATTATGCTCTCATCTCTCGACAACACACGACTACCGAGCACGTTCTAATAGTACTGGTAACCGGCACGATGCCTCCTTCGATAAGAATCTTCCAACTCTTAGGTAAGGGGGAAGTAGCTACTCTATGCATAGCTACGAAACTACTAGATATGAAAGATAGTGTAGCACCATAATCAAACAATGCAGTCGCAGGTAATGATGCAACTAAAATGGTACATGTGATAGCTTCCCCTTTTGTTTCTTTCTCAGTCGTTGCTAGTGGAAAGGCCAGTCCGTGCCTCTGTCCTTCGGCCTATTTTCCGGCTCTATCAAACTGTGCCTCCTGTGGGGCCAAGGGTGGTCCCCTCTGAAATCCTTCGGGTGCTAGTGGACGTTGACCTCCTGGCGGGGGTAGTATCCTCAGGACTGGTGCTGCTGGCCTCTGTCCTGCCTGTGGTGCCATATCTCTGCGCTATGGGCAATCTCTGGCAAGGTGCTGACTTGCTTCACATATCATACACAATCCAAGATTCTTTCAGCAATCTCTGACAACGTGTCCCTTCTTGCCACAATGGTGACAAGTCGGAAGCTCCTTGTGCTGGTATGGCACTGTCCTCTGCTATGTCTACTCTCTTGGACGACGGATCGGTCCTCCTACTCTGGGCTGGACTTTGGTTGGTACGGTCGTGCTGGAACTGCCAATGGCCTCCTGGATCATCGCCTCTGACAGAACCTCTTTATAAGAAATTCTCGCCTGGGGGGTAGTGTACCTCTGCAGCTGGAAAGTAAGGCCGTGATGGAATCTTTGGCCTTCTCTAGATCGTTGGGTATCAAGGCGGCACCAAATCTGCTAAGTTGGCTAAATTCCGTGTCATATGCGTCTACGGTCATATTCTCTTATTCTTGATGAAGGAACTGGGAGTATAGGGCATTTCTGACTGTAGTCGGGAAATACTTCACATTAAATTACTCTAAGAATTGCTCCTACATCTGTATCTTACCTACGCTGTGCTCTATAAAATCCCACCAGTGATGGGCGTTGCCTTTCAGTTGGGCCCTCACTGCGGTCATCCAAAGGTCTGGATGTAGCTGAGAAGCCTCTAGTAGCATCTTCGTATTGGGGACCCAATTGGAGATCCCCTCGGCAGTCTCGTTGCCCGAAAAAGTATCCGGGCCCATCTGGCAGAACCCACGTACAGTACCAACTGTCTGAACTGGTGTAGGTGCTGATACGGGTGCTAGGGCAGGTATCCTCTCCAGAACTGCCATCAAGCTATGTCTCAATGTCTCGGTCTGATGCCACTGCACCTGTATCATAACCTGGAAGAACTGAAGTATTTGTGGTTGTCCATCTGAATGTGGCATCTATGGTGGAAAGGGTGGAGGTGGCGGCAGCGGAACCTCCGGCTGCGCGGTAGGTGTCTCTTCAGATGTCGGCCTCTCGGTTTACGGTATCAGCGTAGCCCCCAAAGTCTGGCCCTCAAAATGCGGTGTGGGGATCATCTGTGAAGTCTTTCCCTCGTGCTGCTGCATAGGATCGCCCTGAGAAGTCTCGTCCCAATGTATCAGCGGGGCCTGTGGTGGTGGTTGCTCTCCAGGTGGCCCCTGGGATATCTTCTCTCTTTGTGTGGTGTCGACTGGCACCACGGCACTGTGTGCTCTGCGTCCACTGCACAAGTTCATCTTGTTGTAAGAGATAGAACCTCATTAAAAAAGTACGGAATCAAGCAACAAGATACAGATATTTAAAAATACGAAGGAGGTTCATAGACGTAATCAAAGTGGATGAGATCTAGTAATTTCTATCCTATTGCAGGCTCGCTGGGCATGTTACCATACCATAAGCGATAAACATGACCTGCATGGGCCACCACTAAAACCATGTCATGCCCCTGTCCTAATACGGGACCAGGCCACGTGGCAATGGCCAGCTAATACGACTCCGTGGACCCAATTTAATGGTCCCGACGAACACGTACTATACTGTCCTAAAAATAATAAGTCTAATACTATCATACATCAGGCAGTGTCTAATCTCATCCACAATATAAATAAGAAGTACTAAAATAAATACTGGAAAATACACGCCAGTCTGAAATGTCATGGCACCATCCAAAATATGTCTTGTGGGAACAAACCCACTATAAAGATGAAATAAAGAGTACTAAAAGACAGATAAAAGAGTAATGATTAGAGCAGTTGCAAACTAGATAAGGAATGCTCCAATCCTAGGCAGAAGGTGTACCAATGATCAAGGAAACTCTGATGGAAGCACCTCTAGCTCCTCCTCGGATGCGTACCTCGTCTCCTGTCCAGGTCCGTAAACAGTAGGATAATATGTCTCGTCCATATCTGGAAGAAAACCAGGTCCTCAGAGGGACGTAACAAGATACAAAAATACATGCCATATATAAATACTGAATAAAATAAAGGGGTATGCTAACCATCTAAGTGAATGCAATGTGAGGACAACCTTGGTACGTATGGATAGGTGTAGGCATAACGTCCAACACTCCGAAGAGCGTTGTATTTGTACATGTAACATTCATCATTCTGAAGAATGAGGTATCTGCAAATATATACGTCTGTATCGCTCTGAAGAACGCGGTATCTGTATAAAGGGAGTCATTGGATCCGTAGCTCCTCCGGATACTACGGATTCTAATATGTGTATCCCATACGCCTACTAGTTGTCCTCCCCGCCCAATGCAGATATACAAGTCGACTATACGACGTGCATACCACGTAACTATATGCCAAGTCTCTATTAATTATATAACCCTGATTACGTACTAACCATGATGCATGTCACACACATCGATAGCTAGTCGGGTACGCGAACCCGCATCCCAATCATGAGTTTGCCACAGTGATGCATGTACAAGTGTCGGGGTCTAGAAAGATATTAGAATATCCTCACAATGGTGGGTGAGTCTGCTAGTGACTAGGTCAAGTACACTACTCATCGACACATTCGTCGACTGCACCCGAGTCAATCTCAGATGCGCACAGTTATATGAAATAATGTAACAAGATATCATACAATATTGCATAATTTAAATTAAACAGTAAATATGGCATGGTATCTTGCCTGGGTCCTCAAACTGCGAGTGCCAATAACCTGCTCCTGAAGTCTCTCCTGAATGGTCCAGTGACCCTATACATATAATATAATATAGCAATACAATCATCAGTCATCAAAGTAATACGGACAGAAACACTACGTTGCTCTTAGGCACTGATGCAAGGGTCACAACTAGTCAACTAAAAGGGTCTCGTATGCACGCAGCTAAGACGTACACGTCCTGTCCTCAGTTACCGTGTACCTCAAAGCAATGAATTACCAAAGTTATGTTACGAAACTAATTATGTTTTGTACAAAAATACCTGTCCCAACTATCATGTTAGGGTGTACTAGGTCAATGTCTAGATTTTTAGGTCCACACAATATTTATATTAACAAGTCAGTTATTAGAGTAATTACTTAACATAAATTTCTAATTTAACAAAACCACAAACACGCACATTGCACTGGGGAATTTTCTTTATTCGTGTTCGTTCCATGACACGTCGATACCATGAATTATAAAGGAAAAAGGATGCAATGCATACGTACCTAGTTGTGGCTGTGGGGCTGGTCGTGGGGAAGGCGGCGGTCAGGCTGGCGGTAGTGGTAGCTAAGGTGCTGGTAGGCGGTGGTCAGGCGGGCTGGGGGTGATCGGGGTCGGGTTGAGGCACAGTCGGGAAAGGTTATGGTGATGGCGATGATGATAACGAAGATGGAGATGATGATGGCGGCTGCTGAGTTATCGTCGGCGGGCTGGGAGTAAGCGGAGAAGGTGGTGGCTAAAGTGCTGGCAGGCGGTGGTGGGTGATCGGGGAAGGGGGAGACGGGTGATGAGGGGTTGTAGAAGTTAGGGTTCGGCTAGGTTTTATTAGGCTAGGGGAGAGAGAATTATATATATATATATATATATATATATATATATATATATATATATATATATATATATATATATATATATATATATATATATATATAGGGGAGAGAGAAAGGGGGTCCGCCTAGGGAATTAGGCCGGCTAGGGTTTCTTAAGACGGGGAATATTTTGACACGAAGGAGTGTAGGGTGTAGATGGGCTAGGTTGGGTCTAGTTTCGGGTGAGGTTGGTCTTCACACTAATTTAAATAAGAATTAGTGCAAGCGATGCTCTTCCATTAATTGGACTTATTTGGGATTAAAATTATGTGGAACGCCGTCGTTATGGATATGGCAGACTCAGAATAAAATAATATCAATATTTGGGTTGAATAAAATTGGTCGAGGTTGGGTCTCCTATTTCGATTAGAACGGCAAACACGCAAGGTTGTATTTATTGGGATTTAAAATTGGGCGGTTGTACAATTATTGCGACTAAAATGAAGCACTATATAGAGTATTTAAGAGTTACACAAATATTATAATGGAAGGCTGGCTTGTCTAGGAAAAGTGTATGGAATTTGTTTGCAGATAATCGCTAGCGTAGTGCTCTAAATATCAAAGCAACGGTTAGGTGCACTAAGTGATAAATGTTGCACAATAATATAAAATACTGAAATCAAAATCTAATTGGCTCTAACTTATCCCTAGTCTGTCTATCTAAGCCAAGTAACCCTAAAATTTGGTCGAGGGGGTTTACAAGTCCTATGCCATGGGGTCATTCTTAATGGTCAAATGGATGATAAAGAAGTTATATTGAAAGAAAATTTTAAGAATTACCAATTGGAAGATGGATTTCTAATGAAAATGCAACTGGACACGATCCAGACATGATCTCCAGCTCTAACGTTTCTCCTCCTTATGCTCCTTGCTTCTCCAAGCTCCAAAGTTCTAAGAGTGATAAATTTGAGAAGGAAATAGATACAGATTGAGTAGAAAATTATTGGAGAGAAAATAGGAAATTGGGGATCTAAAATTTTTTGGGATCAAAATGAATGCAAATAAGGAGAGAGAGAGAGAGAGAGAGAGAGAGAGAGAGAGAGAGAGAGAGAGAGAAACCCTATCTAATAGTGGCCGGCCTCTTCTCTCCTTCCCCAAGCAAAATTAAATTTCCAAGTTACCCCTACATGGTGAATTATGAGGAATAATCAAGGTTGGGTATTTTTGAAAGTCTCTAACTAATTGTAATTAACCAAATCTTCTTAATTAATTAGTGGAAATAACTAATGGGCTTGGATCCAAGTTGAGCTCACTAATTATCATGACAAGTCTTAATGGTCCATATGTGTCAAGTCTAAATATTGGTCTAGTCTCTCTAACTAAACTAAATAACACAAGTCTCTAACTAAATAACTAATACTAGTCACAAATAATTATAGCTTAATATAATTAAATAATTAATACAATCATCACATTAATATTCAATATTAAAATCCGAAAATTAAATATCCGTGCCAAATTACTAAACTACCCCTAGCTGAAAAGTGAGGATGATTGTAAACCATTTGTGCTCTCTTTTGCATGTAATTTCTTTTATTTTGCTCATTGATTGCTTGTACATAGTTTCCTTGTATTTATTGTCTTGTATGTCTATTTATACAATGTTGTCTCGATACGACATTTTGTATAGTTAGGGTCTTTCCACCCAATATACACCCGCCTAGTACATGTTACCTATCGATACGACCTGACCAAGCATTTGTATTAGTAGAGGATGATTATACTCTATGTAAATTTGACACGATCAGGTATTTGTATTAGTAGAGGATGAGTACCCTCTATATACATTTGATACGATCAGGCATTTGTATGAGTAGAGGATGATTTACACTCTATGTACATTTGATACGACCAGGCATTTTATTAGTAGAGGATGATTACACTCTATGTACATTTGACATTACCAGACATTTGTATTAGTAGAGGTTACACTCTATGTACATTTAATACGACCATGCATTTGTATTAGTAGAGGATGATTTATACTCTATATACACTTGAATCGACCAGACATCTGTATTAGTAGGGGACGATTACACCCTTTGTACATTTGACCAGTATAGAGTAGTAACATTCTTATGTTCCATGTTCGTGGTATTTTCTGTTGTGATTTGAGTTATGCTCCTTAGCTCTGCGATTACTTGTGTAATTATGATTGGTCCATCTTGTACATGTGTAGTTGTGATATTTACTTATGTTGCCAGAGTCTTTACCTTCTGTTACAGTTATATGTATTGGTAAGTGACTCGAGACGAGGTCCGACTCGGGAAAAAAATCATAATCCTGGTCCTTATTTGGTTTAAGGGTTATGAATCCTATTTTGAGTAGTTCTCGAATCTTCTCGTTGCTTGCCAACTTATCCTTATTCATGTTTTCTTTTCTTCTTCTTGGCATGTCTCAGTTACTTAGCGTGCTTCATGTATCCAGTTATTTTCGTGTTTATATGGCTCATTATATTCTTTGTTGTTATATGTTATTCAGTTTATTATCTTTCTTTTCTCGGGATAAGTACAGTAGTAGTGCATGATTCTCGATCCATATTTATTTATTTATCTTGATTATTATACTATAAATCTGTGTTGTTTGCTGGTTTTAGTTCCTATATTGGCTTCCTTTGTGGTACTTGCTATTTGGGGGTCTGACCCCACTGGTTTTGCTTGGCTAGATCCGGTAGCAGAGCCCAAGGATATTACTAACCTTCCTGCGGATGGTAATTACTAGGAGCACCAAACAGGTTGTGTGGGTTTCCTTATATACCCACTAGATCTGATATTGTATATTATTTTAAGGCATTTAGCCACCGAGCATGTGTTAGCTCATGTTTTTACTTGATATTCTGCCTACGGGCGCTGACATGATTAACGTATTCTAGACCATGGCTAGTATTGATCATGTATGACTGATACTTTGCTAGTTCATCATTTGTATTACTAGCTTCATGATCATCTATGTATATCTGGTTTGGGACGCTTTACTATTTTGCTCCTGATGATTATATTTTTTGTATATTGCTTATTTGCTTGTGATTGAAACACCTAGGACCATTTGACCTAGGATTGACTAATGGATTATTGTGTTAACCCCCATGTTTTATAGCTTCACCTTATATACGGAGTATCGACATGCTCCAAGTACATGTAGATAGCCATTGTCTGCCCCCGCTCTCCAGTATTCTGGTTCTGGAGCGTGACATGGTTTTAGTTGTGGCCCATGCAGGTCTATTTTATATATATATATGGGTTATTATTGATTAGATGTCTCAATCTACTTATTTTCTTCATGACATCATTGATCTATCATGTCCCTTTGATTTACTCTTTGTGTCCTTTGACTTTTTTGATCCTTCTGATCATATTTTTCTAGTTCCTTCGATGGTAGAGCAGAGACCAGTAGGCCAGCCAATTTCCTGATGATCAGCATCAGTATTCAGGAGCAAAGTCGAGGATTGATTCTGGGGCAGAGCAGCATGTTCAGCCCGATCCGTTGGCAGTACCCGTGCAGCTCGTTCAGCTAAAGCAGCCAAATATTGTACGAGCACTGATGGACATTCTGAAGGATTTTATGGCAACTCACCAGTGACTGAGTGATGCCCTCACTCAGTTAGTCTAGACGGCCATGGAGCAAGGTGGTGTTAAGATCTATAATTTTGCGAACAACTTTAGGCATCTCCGTCCCCCATAATTCTACGGTACTATGGATGCAATAGCGTCTGATGCATGGCTCTAGGATACTAAGGCCATCTTGGAGGCTGCAAGGACTCCGGCTAGAGAGCGTGTCCCAGTGGAAAGACTATAGTTGCTGGATTTGGCCCGCGACTGGTGGGCAGCTCAGGAGGTTTCACTAACGACGTTGATTCTGTAGGTGAACTTCAGCGAGAGGTTTCAGACTCGGTACTATGATGCAGTATAACGTTATAACTTACAACAGAAGTTTAACAACCTCAAGTATATAGGGAGGACCATCGACGGCTATGTTGCGAATTTCTATAGACTTAGCCAATTTGCCCCCACCATGGTGGCAACCGAGTTAGACCGATCTAGGAGGTTCCAACAAGGGCTTCATCTAGAGATTATACTAGCAGTAGAGCAGCATGAGTTTTAGACCTTCGATGATGTGATGAGAGTGGCGAGGAGGTAGGAGTACACCTCTCAGAGGATAGTCGATAGGATAGGGAGCCAAAAAAGGTTCCATTATACCTTGAGGGACTCTTCTACCCAGTCTTCGGCACCAGCACCAGCACCAGCAGTTAGGGCATTAAGATTGGATCCCAAGGGAGGCCAGCACCGGTATCTTTATTTCAGCAGTCAACGCAGACGCATCCACAGCAACAGAGGTCGAATTCTTTAGTAGGGTGTTCCCAATATAGGAAGCCAGGGCATGTTCTTTTAGAGTGTCGTAGGGTGCAGCGTTTATGTCTGGTATGTATTGCAGTGGATCACATGATGAGGACTTATCCCAGGAGGGCTCCAGCTGAATCCTCAATAGTTCAGTCAGCAGCCCCAGAATTTAGGGCACCAGCATCGGACAAGCAGCATTAGGCCCCGAGGTCAACATCGACACTGACCAAGACATTCTAACAGCAGAGGCCGCAGCAGTATGCTAAGGCCCAAGTTCAGGATGGGCATGGAAGCCAGCAGCAGAGGGGACCCGCACCCAGAGGGCAAGGTCAGTAGCAAAACATGGCAGTAGTCCCGAGGTAAGTGGATGAAGAGTTTGACATCTTGGAGCAGGTGTTGACAGAGGATGGTCAGATTGTAGGTTATATCCTGAGCATCCTTTCATTCATATCTATTCTTGGGTTCTCATATATTCTATGAGTGAAGTGAGTATCTTGCTTCTTACTCTACTGTCTGTGTAACTCGTGATACATAATGTTTATCATTTACTAAAATTATGAAGGTATATCCTAGGAAGAGTCATCACTTCGACTGAGTCATTGGTACCGACTTACCTCAAGACTTGATCCATGTCCATTTTGGAAATCAGCATAGGCTACTAGGTCGGATTACCACTTAGCTGATTCAAAAGGCATATTTATCCTTGTGCCTCTAAGTCCTTCTTTCTGGTAGTGTAGTTGCTTGTGCTTTTATATATATTGTTGACTGCTTCCAATTCCTATCTATATGACATGCTTGCTTTATTGAGTTAGTTATGTTTTCTGGACTTCTTGGTTTTTGTGCTTTAGTAAAATTTTGAAGACAAAATTTTTTTAAGGATGGAAGAGTTGTGAGACTCTGTTTGTCTCACAGTATCAATATCGAAATATGGATACGTATTTTACTACATATTTTATTTTTCTGGATTTCGTGGGAGTTTAAAACTTGGAATTTTGAAAACTTTCTTCTTGACCGGTATACCGATAGTTTATCCCAGTAGACCGACGGTATACTGGCCGGCAGATATTTGTTTCACTTTTTGAGATATTTTTGAGATATTTATTTATAAATAGTACTTGAGTTTTATTTTATTTCTTTATTCTCTTTCTCTCTCTTCTCTCCACTCTTTCTCTCTTGAGCTTGGAGCTTGGTCTTGAGACCTGGAGTGTGGTTTCTGAATCCCTTCGTAGTGGTGGACTAGAAGGTTGAGACTGAGAGCTTGCTGTAGGAATATATACCTTGTCGATTTCATGAACTATTTTATATTCTGTCATTTTCTTTCTTGGATCCTTAGTTCTTGCTTTTTAGCTTAGACTTGCTCTACTATAGTTGTTCTTATCGTGATTTCTAGCTTAGTGACCATCTTAATTTTGATTTCTGGTAGAATCTTGTTATGTCCTTTTTTGGTAACTCGGTAACAGAAATGGACCAAAGTTATGACCGTAAGATTTAGTCCATATTATGATATGAGATTACCCTAGACTTAACTTCTTGTTAGATTTGGTTTTGGTAATTTTTGGGATTTAATTTGGGCCCCGAAAATCAGATTTGACTTAACCATGTTTATCCTTGGAAATTAGCATACCGACGGTAAACTACAGCATACCGACGATATACCAATTTCGACCGACTTGGATTTCTAGATATTTTGAGTGAACCCTTATCGGCATCTCGACGGTATACTACATTATACCTACGGTATACCGATCCTTGCCGACATTGTTAACCGACTTCAGGATATTTAACTTGGCCGGCATACCGATGGTATACTACAGTATACCGACGGTATACCGATTTGTTGGAATCCAGAACTTGTTATATTTTTTTGTCTCTAGACCGGTATACCGACGGTATACTATAGTATACCGACGGTATACCGATTGTGCTCTCTTTTGCATATGATTTCTTTTATTGTGCTCCTTGATTGCTTGTACCTGGTTTCCTTGTATTTAATGCCTTGCATGTCTACTTATGTTATGTTGTCTCGACACGACATTTTATATGTTAGGGGATTTCTACCTTATATACACCCGTCCAGTACATGTTATCTATCGATACAACACGACCATATATTTATATTAGTAGAGGATGATTAAACCCTATGTACATTTGACACGACCATGCATTTGTATTAGTAGAGGATGAGTACACTTTATGTACATTTGATACAACCAGGCATTTTTATTAGTAGAGGATGATTTACATTCTATGTATATTTGATACGACCAGGCATTTGTATTAGTAGAGGATGATTACACTCTATGTATATTTGACATTACCAGGCATTTGCAATAGTAGAGGATGATTTACACTCTATGTACATTTGATACAACCATATATTTGTATTAGTAGAATATGATTTATACTCTATATATACTTGACTCGACCAGATATCTGTATTAGTAGGGGACGATTACACCCTATATACATTTGACCAATATTTAGTAGTAACGTTCTTATGTTCCCTGTTCGTGGTATTTTCTATTATGATTTGAGTTATGCTCCTTAGCTCTGTGATTACTTGTCTAATTATGATTGGTCCTTCTTGTACATGTGTATATGTGATATTTACTTATGTTGCCAGAGTCTTTACCTTCTGTTATATTTATGTGTATCGGTAAGTGACTCGAGACAAGGTTCGACTCGAAAAATGAATCATAATCTTGGTCCTTGTTTGGTTTAAGGGTTATGAATCCTATTTCGAGGAGTTCCTGAATCTTCTTGTTGCTTGCCGACTTATTCTTACTCATATTTTCTTTTCTTCTTCTTGGCATGTCTCAGTTACTTGGCATACTTCATATATCCAGTTATTTCCGTGTTTACATGGTTCTTATTAGATTCAATGTGTTTATATGTTATTCAGTTTATTATCTTTCTTTTCTCGGGATAAGTGCAGTGGTAGCACATGAGTCTCGATCCACATTTATTTATTCATGTTGATTAGTGTATTATATCTCTATATTGTTTGCTGGTTTTAGTTCCGAGATTGGATTTCTTTGTGGCAGTTGCTATTTGGGGGTCTGTCCCTACTGGTTTTGCTTGGCTAGATCCGGTAGCAGAGCCCGAGGATCTTACTTACCTTCCTGCAGATGGTGATTACCAGGAGCACCAAACATCCTGACTGGGTTTTCTTCTATCCCCACTATATCTCGTACTGCATATTCTTTTGAAACATTTAGCCACCGAGCACATGTTAGCTCGTGTTTTGACTTGATATTCTGTCTACGGGCACTGACATGATTAGCGTATTCTAAACCATGGCTAGTGTTGATCATGTATGACTTATACTCTGCTAGTTCTTTATTTTATTTTACTAGCTTTATGATCATCTATGTATATCTGGTTTAGGACTCTTTAATATTCTGCTCATGATGATCATATTTCTTGTATATTGCTTATCTGCTTATGATTGAGACACCTAGGACTGTTTGACCTAGGATTGACTGATGGATTATAGTGTTAATCACAATGTTTTACAGCTTCACTATATATGAGGAGTACCGGCGTACTTCAAGTATATATAGCTGGTCGTTGTCTGCCTCCGATCTCCAGTATTCTGGTTCTGGGCATGACATCGATACCCCTAATATGTCTTAAATTCATCGCAATGTCGCACTATTGCTTTTTAGCGGCGACTTGACGATGGATTAGGTCATCGCAAATCTTTGTATTTTTGTTGTAAGCAGAGTCCAACCCAAAAATTCTTTAACAATGAACAAGAAAATTATTTTAACTCCCTTCTAGCTTCTCCTGCTGGTCCAAATAGATCACCATAACTACTCAAACACAAATAGAAAAATATTACAATAGAATTATCGAATTACTGAAGAACGAGACTACGAGGACGAACCTGGGATGGAGGGGCATCGGTAAAGCATTTGTAAGAGGCGGTATTAAGCTCACATTCCTGTTTTTATTAGTAAAATGGGTAAGCAAGGAAGAAAAACTTTGGTTCTCTATTTAAATGAAGATCTTCTTGAAAAAAAATCTTCCTTTGAATCAACCACAAACTTCAATTTTTTCATCTCTTTTTTGAAAGTAAAACCTTGAGAAATATTTCTGTCATGACCTGCACTCGATGTAAGGTTGCAAGTCAGAAACAACGCCAAGCATACGCCACAAAATCGACGGTAGAACGCTGTCTAGATAATCTATCTAGCAATATAATGAACCATCAACAATAACAATATACTCAATCACAGAACTAAGATGGAAAATAGCACGAATCAGATAATGAATAGAAAAGTCACATACAACTCATGAGTCTAAAATAATACATCAATGAGTCTGAAAGAATACTAACAAATAAGCTGGAGACAAATCCAGTAGAAGAAATACTAAGAAGGTACTAATCCCGGGTCATCTGTCTCAGTCGGGATAAGTCCCTCATGAGACAGGGTCTCTGACTCTAAACGCACAACATCCTGAGATCCATAATATGTAGGATACCAGTCCTCAGTATCATCTGGGAAAAATATATCCAGTTAGGAAAGAAGGAGATTACATCTCTAACAGCAGTTCTAATCAATGATAAAAACTATGTAACAGTAAATAGATGTGAATATACAAGATGCAACAATAGATACAAGAGATATACAATAAGAAAATACTAGAATAAATATAATAATGAACAATATGACAATGATCAAGAATACTAATGACTAAGTGAGTGAGTACTAGCTTTAACATGTGATCGACTTGGGAACTTACATAGGAATAATGACCTGGTTAGTCATACATGTGGTGCACGACCAACACTCACAGGAAAACAATACTTGCATAGGAAGGTATGATCACATATCTACACTACAATACTCTCCACCCCTGACTGGTATAGTAGATCCAACCATGGTATGCTATGGCACGGGATTCTTTAGGAAGGTAGCAAATCTATTCGAGAATCAGTGTCTGTACATGTACAAGATAATAAATAAAACAAGACTTGCACAAGATACACTATATATAAGGAATAACATCTCATGACGAGATCCGGATATACCAATTCGTGTAACCATCGTGTCAAGAAATATGGATATCTACACTAGATACAATAAACATAGAGGATATCATAAAAGAAAAACTATCAGAGAATGTACTTGCCTGAAGTCCAATGAATATTCTCACATATGTCTGATACGGTGCCTCGAAGACCTAGATATGGAATACAACATCAATACAAGGTTCCGAAAAGAAAATAAGTTTAAACTAGTCAACTTCTAGGTCAACAAGTCAATTCTAAGTCAAAAGTCAAACTAAGTCAACTCTAATGTCAACTATGGTCAACTATGGTCAAACTATGGTCAATTACCTATTTCTAGGTTGCATAAGTCTAACACAAAGATATTGGGTTAAAATACTAAAGTCTAGGTCACCAAAACCCATAACTTAAATATTAAGATACTGTATCTCCGGATACGTAAATCCAAAAAGAAAATATCACATACAAATGCCAAAAAAATATTATTAAATAAAATCTTAAAGACAACCATTAATTAGGTACCTTGGTTTTGAACCAACTCGGTATCACAACATAAACCCATAATCTTGATACCCCAAACCCAATACCATGGGTATCCCTAATACCTTGGTACTTACCTTGGTAGGTAATACCCAAATACTAGTTATACTATCTACCCGTATATATATATATATATATATATATATATATATATATATATATATATATATATATATATATATATATATATATATATATATATATATATATATATATATATATATGCTACAATAATTATTATACATATAGTATAATACAAGTAGCAATTAGAAAAATATTTACTTATATTTTAATACCAAATATATATATATATATATATATATATATATATATATATATCCAATAATAGGAAATCTGCCAAACTGTCACTAAAAACCCTGCCCGCTGTCACTGAAGACTGCTGTTGATGCTGACATACTGTTGTTTTAGTGACAGATTCCTGCAGTTGTCGCCAAAAACCGTCGTTGTAGCTTCTGATACGGTGCTGATACTCTGCAGTATCAGTGACAGATACCTGCAGTTGTTGCTAACTGCTGTCACTATAGGGCTGCTCCTGTTGCTGTGCGTTTATTGTTGCTGCGACACTTGCTGCTGTCGCTAAAGCGGCTGCTGCTGCTGCTATTTCTGCCTGCTATTGTTGTTGTGACGCTCTTGCCCGCTGTTGTCGCTAATAAAAATATATGTTTATATATAAAATATATATCTAAATACCATATATATAACCCACAATATATATATATATATATATGCAATATGCATATAAAACTATTAATAACTATACATACACTCATACATAGTAAATTGTACAAAATACCACATAGTAACATACACACACACACACACACACACACACACACACACACATATATATATATATATATATATATATATATATATATATATATATATATATATATATATATATATATAATCATTCCCCATATATAACACACATTATATAAATATAATCATAACACATGTAATTATACTTAACATATACATATATATATATATATATATACTATAATATATATATATATATATATATATATATATATATATATATATATATATATATATATATATACAATTACATTCTCCATAAAATAAGAACACAAGATCATAGATCTATAATTAAATTGCACACACAAGGAACGTATCACCCCGTATCCCACTAGATCTAGGATACGCTTGCGACACGAGTCCCCCACACATCCAAACGTACTCCGAAGGATATAAACAAGTCATATATACTATTTATGAATAATACGAAGAGTCAAATACAAATCTACGTGTCCGTATCAAAATATGACATGTACAAAGTCCCGTATCGGAGGAAAAACCCCCAAATTAACAAGTATCAAAAAATTGTTAGGATACGACCTACACGTACCCAATTATGGATACGACACTAGCCCCAAATATACAAGCACGTGTCAAATTTATCTATAGGACCAATTGACACACACAACAAATGTCAATCTCGAAATTCTTCCAAAATTGGTACAAAAAGCACCATAACTTTCTCAATATGCCTCATATTAACACAAAACCAAATCCTATGGGTAGCCTATGCATATGGGTTAATTTTTCATGGTTAAATCTCAGATTTAGAACCTAAATTAAGGGGAAAAATTTAATTGTACCTATTGGGAGATAGATTCCCAATGCAACCTCCAAATATGATAAAATTGGCCTCTTACTTGTAGATCCTTGTTACTCTTTGTAGATCCTTGCTTCCTCCTTCTAGATCCTTGCTCCACTAGCATCCAATGGTGATTTAGGAAAGAATTAGAATAAAATTTGGTAGGAAAATAAAGTGGAAATGAAGAAATTTGGTTGAGGGAATTTCTAGATCTAGTTTTGAAATGAAAAGAGGAGAGAGAAATCAATTTTCCCCTCTTTAATAGGCCGGCCCCCATTTCCCCTTCCTCAAGCTACTATCTAATGTCCAATATACCCCTTGGTGTCTCTCATAAAGAAATAATTAAGGAGGGAAGCTTCTAGTCTAATGGTTTAATTAATTTAATCCATCTCCTTAACAATGGCTTTCTAAATGGGCTAAATTCTATCAATTAATTCATGTTGGTCCATGAGTCTAAACTAAACTAGTTAGGTCCACTAACACAAGTCCAAAATAAATAACTAACATCTAACCACAATTAAATGATACAACAAATAATTATTTATCATGCACAATATTTAATTAAATATAAATTTACTAAAATATCATTTCCTAGAAAATGTGGTAGTGACACTTTCCTTTTAGTAAATATGGTTGTTATTCTTAGGATTATGGAATCATATTTATGCCACTAATTACTGAACAATTTTGGTCGTTCAAACAAAACCAGTGGGCCAAATTAAAACACAAAATCATGGTATAACGCCACATCTGATATTGCTTTGAACTCCATATAATTTTCTCCAATCAAACTCCCTTCGTCGCCTTTGACTTCCCGAGCTTCTTCGACGTGCAGATAGATCTTGTTACACTCAAGGAGATGCAATAGAATCCTCATTGTTTGATGGATCATTATAGGTTTGACCCTATGTTGGCTGCTATGATGCTACGAGGGCTTCTCTTATTTCTAGCATTGTCTGCTCAATTTTTTGTATAGAGGTGCTCATATCTTACACCATAGTTTCTAGAGCATTTAGATGTTTACGCTCATAGGGGTATTTCGGACAAAAATTAACGGTCAACGGAGTTGACCATTAGTTTTTGGCGAAAGTGGGGGGATTGTACATTATGGTAAAGTAGTGGGGTGCACCTTGAATTATAGTAAATAAAGTAGGGTGCAACTCAAATTTTCTTTCTATTTTCTTCTTTTTTGACTACAAGTCGAGCAAGATCGTGGGAGGCTAATCACATCCATAATAATAGTGGTGATAATAGTTATAAAGGGGAGGGGTCTTCAACCAAGGAGTAGGAGTAACAGAAGGTGGAAAGGGAGATACAGAGTAAAGGTGATAGTGATGGAGATGAGGTCGGGGATGGGATCAAGAGAGCAGTAAAGAGGGAATGGTCACATGGGGGGGGGGGATCTGGCATAAGAGGGAGCGAGTATGGCAATAGTGCACAACAACTTACATGCGGGAGAGAGAAGAGATAGTGAGAGAGTTGAATATATTTCCACTGACTGTAGCCTTTGACTTCCAGTCTCGCCAAGTATCACAGTCGAGTAGTATATTTTCCTTAATTCACTCTATACATACAACATTTATTCAAGGCCTTATTTCCCTTATACAATGACACCAGCACGTATGTGTGACTGATCGACATAGAACTTATCACTTCTTCCATAGCCAGTATCCTACATGTTCTTTTTTTTCCATAGCCTTTGTGAAACTATTAGTTTCTTCTCCCATCAATTAATAACACATACTTCTCAGTTGATTACCTCATAGACGATTGATGCTCTCTAGTACCTCTTCTCAGTGGAACCTTTGGCACTGGTTATACACTGGCATCCTCATCCTCCTAATGATTTTCATCTCCCGTTCCAACTGGACTGATAAGTCGCTACTAGGCATAATGTCGTACAAGCTTAAGTTGTGCTTGTACAAGGCACGATCATGTATAATAACAAATTAGACTAAATTTATAGTGAAGCAACGAAACTTTAATTTAGAAAACCAAATAACAACGATAAAATAGGAACCTAATATCTTTTATTGATAACTTGCAACTATTACAAAGGCTTTCAATATTCAACTGAATATGCCAATCTTGAATTATAAATTTACAACTGAAAAGAATTTCAATAATTTGTTTCGCATATTGCATCCCTTTATTAAAAAAAAATGCCTTTAGATCTCTAGTCTTCTACCGCCTCGGGAGGTCGAACAAAAAAGAAAACACCTGTGGGGTTAAGGGTCAATACATTATCGTACACTGGTGAGGGATAAAAGCTACACTCGCTGAAAGCGGTCACTAAGTAATCATGTATGAAAATGTTGCTTTTAATTTGTGGTCTTTCTATCTTTTAGCTACTTTCATTTCGTTCCAATACGATTCAAGAGACATATTTTATTTTGAAAACATAATCAATAATCAATATTTTCTTTTTTTATTCATTCATGGAGTAGGAACAATTCATACAAGATAATTATTCATTTCTAACTTTAACACATGCAACATATTTCTTAAACGATATCATTACTATTGGACATGTTAGCAATATTTTGTTGAACACAATTCTTTCTTATTAGCATGATAACAACAGTTCACTTGTACAATTGCTTTCTTAGAAGTAATTCATAATAAAGAACATAAGCAATAGAAGACATCACTTATGTAGTGATTCTTCCCCACTGGCTACTATCCGTTCCTGCAATAAAGGATTAGAAAAATTTGCATATATATAATTTTTTGTCCATCCCTGTGTTAAACTGTTAAACTTGCAACAATGCATGTTATCCCTAGAATGCTAGATATCTATATAGTGGTATATGGATGACTCTAAATAATTAGAAGTTTAGACGTACAAGCACATCTCTCTAATAAACATGGCACCCTATGATCCCGAGAACGTACAAGCCTCAGAGCGCCTCATTACCTCCTAAGTCGATGCGATCCTGGTTCCTCGATAATCGATTGAGTTACTATATCTTGTGCACAAAGCTGTCCAAGACCAATGCATGAATGCAACTTCTATCAGATAAAAATACTATAATGCAACAACTAACTAACAAGTAGACATTTTTTATCTGTTCAGTCTTTCAACCAGTTGTAACTTTATTCTTCCTTTATTTCTTCCATACGGCTGTCACACCCAATTTCGTAGAATCGATAGTCATCCCAGGGCGTGATATCGTGCGTGCCTAGATTGCACTATGCACAAGGCCAAGGTATTTGATATAATGAGCACATATTCAGAGTACACAGATAATTGAACACAATATTGAAACAAGAAAAAGTTCTCTTTATTTATAATGAACATCATTTAAAACTCTTGAACAAGTACAAAAGGGTGCCTTGAAGGCTTACAAAAGTAGACACAAAATGAGATAGCCATCTAATACATTACATCCTTTTACTAAAACTTCAAAAGCTATATACACCTTCGGTCAAAGCTTTTGCCTTTGCCACGGAGCTGCATACGGTATTTGCATGAGCTCCTGGAACTTCAGAACACGCTTCAAAGGAACGATCAGGTTGACTGGATTGGGAAGTCACTCTAGCTCCTTACAAGATCGCCTTTATACGGGAAACTTGTTGCAACGAAGGTTAGTACATCGAAATGCACTGGTGAATGCCAGCTAACCCAACTATACCAATCAATAAGTTTTTTATGTGAAGCATGCAAGTTATTATGTGGTTGTTCTATCTTGCCTTAGTTCAAGTCACAAGCAAACAATAGATATAAAAATTTACTGAAATAAATATGCCTCCATTCGGTGACTTTTACCTACCTGTCTGAACCACCTACACAACACTTACTATGACCTTCCCCGCCATTAAGACATAGTTAGCTTGAACAGTTTAAATATACGTGGGGATCACTGACATGATGCCATAGTGGATGAGTTATACTCATAGACGAGGATAGTGTGCAACATGAGGAACATGAAGTGCTACATGCCATCCCGTCTTGTACATGAGACTTATCGTAAAGTTTCGTCCGGATCGGATCGGTGCTAGTGCCCCAGCGACCGTCTACAAGAACCATAAAACCTTGTGCACAAGTTGTCCGTGACCAAGCGGCGTCTAATACTAAAGTATCAAATAATGCATTTCAAGGCAACGCAAGCACGTGGCAAATAACATGGCATAATCTATTTTGTATAGTCTTCCAGATCAGTTTATTCCATAGTCAAGTGTGTTCTATACATAATACAATATAGAACAATATTTTCTAACTAGAACTGAAATGTGATGAAAGAACATTATAAGAGAACGAGCAAGCAACAAGGTACCTGTTCACGTGTTGATTGACAAGCATAAAGTAATCCAAGGCTATTCTATTTTATCTTGGTATCTTTTAGTTATTATGGTATGTCTGAACGGAACAATCAAGAGGGCAAGATTTTAGGTGTAAAGACTTGGAAGAAGGATCAACTAGTCGAAGTATAGCCACTCACAAGTTGGTGGAGAGAGGAAAGGAAAGAGATGCCTCAAGACTCTGCTCGCACGACGCCTGCTGCACGATCACCTGCATTGCCACAAATAGACGATCACTACCTCTTCTCCGCTTTCCAATCTTGAAATAAAAGTCCAATTTAATGAATGAAAGCAATGAAATCCATCAAAATCATTCAAGAAAACGTAAATCCAACCAACTCGAAAGTACGAAAGCAACAATGCGACAACAAAAACTAGGCAAGAAAACTTGCAGCGGAGAGGTCCCTCTTGACTCTGTCGATTAGTCCGTCCTTGGGACACTGTCCACTGAATATGGAAATTGATTCCAAAGAAGACAATCCATAATTAGAAAAAGATATTGATTTAATCTATTCCGATCGAACGATACCGAAAGTATTTCTTAGCCACGCTCACCGAATAGGGGGAATGGGGGACCACATCCTAACCAACTAATAGAAAGTTTCATCCTCGAAACTTAGGAATAGAACCCACCACTATGAAACAATAAAAGAAACTTTTCCTTCATCTCAGACTCAAGCTCCTAAGTCGACTCTTCGATCAAATGATTTCTCCAAAGCACGCAAACGAGAGGAACCGAACGACTTTGAAGCAGCTTCTCCTTATTATCCAAGATCTGTACAGCTTGCTCGACATATGTCAAGTCCTCCTTCAAGTCTAGTTGATCAAGATCCACCACATGACTTGGATCATACACGTACTTCTTAAGTTATGAAACATGGAAAATATTGTGCACCTCTAATAATGACGGTAGCAGGACAAACTGATATGCGACTGGTGCAACTTGCTTGAGTATTTCGAATGGGCCAAAGAATCTTGGACTTAGCTTCCCTTTTTCTCCAAATCTGGTGACTCCTCGCATGGGCGAGAACTTGAGAAATACATAATCGACTTCTAAGAAATCAAGAGATTTATGGTGCATGTCTGAGTAACTCTTCTGACGGTTTTATGCTACCTTCAGCAGCTCGCGGATCTTTTGGACGGTTTTCTCTACGAGTTCCAGGCCAATAATTTGTCGTTCTCAAATTTCCTCCCAATAGATAGGGAATCTACACTTTCGCCCATACAGTGCCTTATACGGCGCCATTTGAATGCTGGATTGATAGCTATAATTGTATGCAAATTTGGCTAATGGTGGATGCATGTCCCAACTTGACTTCAAGTCCAAGGCGCAGAGCCTTAGCAAGTCTTCGAGGATCTGGTTTACCCGCTCGGTCTGGCCGTTTATATGAGGATGGTAGGTGGAGATGAACTTTAACTTTATTCCCTTTGCTAACTGAAGACTCCCCCAGAAGTATGATAAGAATCGTCCATCTCGGTCGGAGACAATGGATACAGACACATCGTGGAGTCAAACAATCTCATCGATGTAGATCTGTACTAAACGGTCAACACGCCAGGCAACTTTGATAGGAAGAAAGTGAGTTGACTTGGTTAGTCAATCGACGATGACCCAGATGGCATCATTCCCCCATTGCGTATTTAGCAAACCAACAATAAAATCCATCGTTATGTGTTCCCATTTCCACTCAGGTATAGCAAGGTTCTACATATCTCTGCCCCACTTCTGGTGCTCGGTCTTTACTCGCTGACAAGCCATGCATTACGACACAAACAGTGCCACATCCCTCTTCATGTCGTGCCACCAAAATATCGTATGGAGGTCTCGATACATCTTCGTGCTTCCTGGATGTGAAGTGTAACTCGCATAGTAGGCTTCAATGAGTATCTATTTTCTGAGGTTTGTACCATTTGGAACACATAATCTTTCCTTCACCTACATCATTCCATCCTCTCTCACCGTAAAGTCGATCACCTTTCCTGTTGAGATAAGCTTGCGTATCTTCTCTAGGAATAGGTCATCCTTCAGAGCGGACTTGACTTTCTCCAATAGGTCTGGTTCGAGGCAAAACTGGGCTAACTGTGCCCCTTTGTATCTTATTCGGAGTATAATGCCCAAACTTTCCAAATCCCTTCACAGCCGGTCGTCGATAGCTAAGTACCCTGTAAATACTCGACTCAGTGCATCAACTACAATGTTGCCCTTGCCCGGTGTATATCTGCTCATCAAGTCAAAGTTGCTAAGGAGTTCAAGATAACGTTATTGCCATAAATTCAGATCCTTTTGAGTATAGAGGTACTTGAGGCTTTTATGATCCTTAAAAATCTCACATGGTACGCCATAGAGGTAATGCCACCGTAACTTCAATGCGAACACTACCGCTGCCAGTTCCAGATCATGCGCCGGATAGTTTTTTTCGTGAGACTTTAACTACCTCGACGCAAAGGCTATCACATTATTCCTCTACATAAGGACACATCCAAAACCCTTGCCAGAAGCGTCGATATAAATCTGGAAGTCATTGGGCCCGTACGGGAGAGTAAGAATTAGTGCTGAGACAAGACGTCGCTTTAATTCTACAAATTATCTTCACATACGTCTGACCAGGCAAACTTTAATCCCTTCCCAGAGAGATGAGTCAGAGGCGAAGCGATCCTTGAAAAATCCTTGACGAATCTTCTGTAGTAGCCCGCTAGACCAAGAAAGCTTCGAATATCGCTGGCCGACTCAGGTCTCTTCCACTCCACGATGGCTTCAACTTTCTTTGGGTCAACTAAGATGCCCTCTGCAGAAATGATGTGCCCGAGGAAAGATATGTTGTCCAACCAGAAATCATACTTACTCAGCTTCGCGAACAACTTATTATCTCAAAGAGTTTGAAGCACTATTCGCAGGTATCCTGCATATTCTTTTTTATTCTTTGAGTGCACAAAGATGTCGTCTATGAATACCACCCCAAACTTATCAAGAAATGGTCGGAACACACAGTTCATCAAATCGATGAATACGATAGGAGAATTCATCAGTTTGAATGATATGACAGAAAACTCATAGTGGCCATAATGGGTGCAAAACGCTAACTTTGGCATATCCTCTGGCTTGATCTTCAATTGGTGGTAGCCAGAGCGAAGGTCTATCTTCGAAAATATTGAAGCCCCTTACAGCTGATCAAAGGGGTCATCGATCCTGGGCAAGGGATACTTGTTCCTGATGGTGACCATATTTAGCTCCCGATAGTCTATGCAAAGTCGCAATATCCTATTCTTCTTCTTCACAAACAACACAGGTGCGTCCCAAGGAGACACGCTCGGACGGTTGTATCCACGGTCAAGCAGTTCTTCTAGTTGGCACTTTAACTCCTTTAGTTCTGCAAGGGCCATTCGGTACGGGGCTTTGCAAATCGGTTGAGTATTTGGGAAGGTATCGATGGTGAACTCAATTTTTTGGTCGGGTGGCATGCCAGGTAGTTCTTCGGGAAACACATCAGAGAATTCTTCTACAACAAAATAAGACTCAACGTTTCTCCGCATATTCGATAGTAGACGAGCAAGCGCCAATCCAATCCATCCCCAAGATGATGTCGTAATCCCGAACACCTAAGACTAACACATCAACCGACAGTTTCCTTCCTCCAATACAGACATGACCGCCCTGACATACTGAATGAACATGTATCTTTCTACCCAACGGGGTACCAACACTTAGGTCTTGATACAACAGTGTCATCACTAGCTTATTTTCTACAACAAAATCTACAGATATAAAACTATACGTAGCACCAGAATCAAATAGCACACGAGCAGGTATGTTATTGAAAAGTAATGTACCTGACACAACGCTGTCCGAAATAAGGGCTTCTTCCCGTGTCAAAGTGAATACCCGGCCTTGAGCTTGACGATGATCTAGTTGCGGCATGGCTCGATTTTATTAAGGTGCTATGGCAGGATTTGGATATTGAGGATGGCGATCAGAGTAGCACGGGAAGTCACGAATTGTGTGGTTTAGATTACCACAAATGAGGCATAACATGTTCCTCAAGCGACAGTTGTTGAAGGCGTGCCCAATCTTCTTATAAAAATTATAGTATGGCCCTGGGTTCCCTTTTTGATGATGGTCGTTATTTGGATGCTTTGGAGCGGTGTTTCCTCCTGCGTTACTAGGGCGCTTGTGATTGGAAGTATTCACAGTGCCTACAGTAACTGAAGGATAGTGCGGTTCGAGGGAAAAGGTATGGTTGAACTTCCTGCATAGTCAGATATTGGGTAACGACCACGTGCGCATGGATGGTAGGTCGCAGGATGCCTTCAAATTATCTTGTGCTACTCGCCGCATCAGGTAGGTAGGAGGTTGCAAACTTGGTGAGTCGATTGAATTCGGTGGAGTACTGCTTTACTGTCCTATTGCCTTATCGTAGCTGCACGAACTCGTTCTCCTTTAATCGACGAATGAGAGGGGGTATGAACTCCTCTTCAAACGTGCTACAAAAGGTGGGCCACACAATCGTCTCATCATCAATGTCTGCGGAGAGAGATCTATGATATACGACCCACCAATTATGCATGTTCAAACGAAGCTGTAGTTGGGTACACGCAACTCACTTCTCCTAAGGTACCTCAAGAAGTTTAAAATGATCTTCAAGCTCTGCCAGCCAATCTAGCACCACAAATGAATCTTCACTCCCTCGGAAAGACGTGTTGCAGACCTCTTGAAGTTAGAAAAGTTAAAGGTAGTCACATCCTTCTTCTTTGGAGTTTAAGGCATTTTGACTTCAAGCGTGGGTCGCTTCAACGGTGCTGTTGCTGTCGTTGAGGAATGGTTAGAGGCTAAGGTCTGAGCGATCTACTGTAAGGCATCTACCTGCTTCTGTTGGACTACAAATCGGGCTTCTAGATTGCTTTCGAATATACTTTGACGCTCTTCTGCCGGCTTCTTGGCTCGCTCATAACGAACCTCATCTCTCTATTGGGTCGTCTCAAGCATCTGCATCATTCGCTCAATTGGATTGACAGGGGGCATAGCTCGCTGGCTTCCGAAACTTTCCGAGGTACCAGAACTACTTTCCTGTACTTGTACCTCTTCCTGTGATAGCATTGATGCTTGCACTTGAGTCATTCCTTCAAAAGAAAGTACCTTGCATCAGTCTTATAACGTATTATGGAATCACTATATGGAACACATCTCATTTTGGCCGAACGAGTTTAAGAGTTCGCAAAGGAAATATATCGTTAAAGGAACTTTTTCGACACGAGGGTCAAAGGAACTTGAATCCATGCTCTAATACCAATATGTAATGTCCCAATTCCGTGGAATCGATAGTCGTTCCCCGGGCGTGATGCCGTGTGTGCCTAGGTTGCGTAACGCACAAGGCCAAGGTATTAGATATAACAAGCACATATTCAGAGTACGCAGATAATTGAACACAATATTGAAATAAGAAAAGTTCTATTTATTTATAATGAACATCATTTATAAACTCTTAAACAAGTACAAATGGGTGCTGTGAAGGCTTACAAAAGAAGACGCAAAAGGAGATAGCCGTCTAATACATTATATTATTTTACTAAAACTTAAAAATCTATAGACACATTCAGACGAAGCTATCGCCTTGTTACGGAGCTATATAAGGTATATGCACGAGCTCCTGAAACTTCAAAACATGCTTCAAGAGCACGATCAGGGCGTGCTAGTAGGTGGACTGGATTGGGAAGTCGTTTTAGCTCCTTGCAGGACCGCCTTGGTACAGGAAACCTGTTACAACGAGGGTCAGTATATCGAAATGTACTGGTGAAGGCGAGCTAACCCAATTATACCAATCAATACGTTATTTATGTGAAGCATGCAAGTTATTATATGGTCTTTCTAACTTTTATTAGTTTAAGTTACAAGCAAACAATAGATATAAAAATTTACAGAAATAAATATGCCACCGTTTGGTGACTTTTACCTGCCCGTCTGAACCACCGGAATAATGTAGAAGTATAAAAATTCTCCAGGCCGCATACAGCTCATGCCCCTTGGAGCCGCATAAAGCTCATGCCCCTTGGAGTCGCATAAAGCTCATGCCCCTTGGAGCCGCATAAGAGCATAAACAACCTTCATACGGCCTAGACAGGCTCAGAGTAAGAGGCTGCATACAAAGCCCTCGACACAGTCTCCGATGACGGACATAAAGTTCTGAGCGCCTCGAGATTATTAAAAGGGGCGGCATAACACATAAAGTCACATCATGCGTTAATAGCCTCGACAGATGTGCCAGGCCACGTTCCTCACCCATATGGCCTCATCAACATGCGGCCAGAGTGTCCATCCGACCAAGGCCAGACGATAGCATGTATGCGGCCACAATGTCGAATAGAGTCTCCATCCAGCCAAGGCCAAACGAGAGCCTGTATAACGCTACAAGACCCATGTGGCCTCGCCAACATATGGCCAGAGGGTCCATCCGACCAAGGCCAAACGAGAGCCCGTATGCAACTACAAGACCCATGCGGCCTTGCCATCATGTGGCTAGAGTGTCCATCCGACCAAGGCCAAACGAGAACCCATATACGGCTACAAGACCATTGCGACCTCACCATCATGCGGCCAGAGTATCCATTCGACCAAGGCCAAATGAGAGCCCATATGCGGCTACAAGTCCCATACGGGATCGCCATCATGCGGCCAAAGTTTCCATCCAAACAAGGCCAAACGAGAGCACATATGCGTCTATAATACCGTACGGCCAGAGTGTCCATCTAACCAAGGCCAAACTAGTGCCTGTATGTGGCCATGACAATATACGACAAAGACGTTATGCGGCTCTCGACTTCCAGAATATTTTTGTTATAACCGAAGATGATTTATCGCGCAATCAGTGTTGACTACGTGTCCAGCTAACCAAGTCACACACGCAACTACCCCAAGATCTCTTCAACAACATATCTCAACCAAGACCACGTGGCAATCTGCCCATGGCATGCGGCTAAAGTTGCAACCGCATTCTGTTGAAGCAGTCTTATACGGCCACCAAACAGAGGCATATGCGATACCTATGGCCTATCAGCATAATGGCTATAAATAGGAGCAACTTGAACATTCTAAAGGCTGGCTTTTCTGCTTTAGAGAGCCCAGACCACCCCCAGGCGAGCAACAGGAACAAGAGAGAGAACAGAGGAGAGATTTCTTGCTCCCGCATCGGACCGTCAACGGAGTAAAAGAGTCACTGAAGTACTTAATCTCCATCGTCACCCCCCATAATCAAAAATTATCCTTAGATTGTTTGTCTAGGATCTCTTTATACTTTTTTAGTTTGTTGATTAAATCAAGCTCTTTTAGACTTTCAAATTTAAAAGAGAACAAGGTGGCGGCTCTGTTGGGGACATCCTTCTCCTCTGATGAGAAGGTAGTGACACAGTCTGATATGGACAAGCTGGGTTCAACCCAAAGGATGTTGGTGGTATACTTCGACCAGCAAGAATTCGAGAATATGCTCTACGGGGACAGCGCGAGTCCTTCTCCATGGCAAGCAAAGCCTAAGAAGAACCGCGGGACATGGGTAGAGAAGGCCGTTGTGCCACACCCAACTACGGAGCATGTTGTCCCCGCTTCTCTCCTTTTTGCCGCAGACGCACATCATTTGTCCACCCAGTCTGACCATGTTCATGCGCCAGTCGGGAAAGACGCTCAGTGCCTAAACTCTGGAAAAGAAAAATACTATGATGCCAAAAATTTGGGTATTGAGACATGTTCCATACGACTATAGTAGAAGCCACATAAGTCTATAGCTGTAGGCAAAAGTACACATATGGCACTGATCGACGGCCGCAGAAAAAAGTCCACAAGCGGCAGGCACAGTAGCAGAACCTCTATTTTTGACCGAATATCACGCAGCGTTGATCCTATACGCCATGCTGAGAATGGTGAAAACCAAACTTGGACACTTCGTATTATGCACTAAAGCATACAAGGACGAAGAAGTTTAGGGCAGTACATGCTCGCCAAGCTCAAGCAATTGCTCATCCGGCTGACTATCAACAGGCATCAAAGACTGTTATGCGTGATACGGACATAAAGCTATACAAGACCGACCCATGTCTCCAGCCCGTAGCGGCAAATAGACTGGGTCAATCTCAAAAGTCTTTCACTGACGACTTGGAAAAAGTTCTTCTACGAACCCTAGGTCAGGGAGCAAAAACAACACCTACACACCCATGTGCTCATAACAAGGGTGTAAAGGTAATTCAGCCCTCACATGACTTGCGCAACATGATAAATCAAAAGCGCAAAGCGAGTGAAGCAACCACGACATATAAAATAGACCCTTCTGGGAATCACTATGCCAGTATTATCATCAATTGCTGCTATAATCATATAGCAATACATGCAAACAGGCAGTCGACATTCCAGCGACTGCCACCAAGGGCACCCAGCCGGCAGCATCCCGGAGAGCAGGTGCAAGCACCAAAGGAGGAGGAGCCAACCTTCGCCTCATGCTATTCGGCTTCGAAAGCGCATCACAAAGGAAGGTAGAAAGTCGAGCACCTCCATTCCATTATGCTCGACCAGCGTGTCAAGGAGGCAGATCAAAGGAGGATAAGCAGAGAGAGTTTTCCTGGCACCCGCTCAAAGAAGAAGCTTCCAGTCACTGGGGGTAGCTCTTTCTCGGGACCCCAGATGACTGCAAAAGATGGGGGTCACAATCCTACGGAACTCTACAATAATCCAGCATTTTGAGACGACAGAGATTCTCAGGGAACTGGTGCTGAGATCCCTTGGGGTAGCCACCCTCGTAAATAAGATGCAGCCTCCTATGCTGGGGGTAGTATTCCATCGGAGTCCGAACGAGACACCGCACTACCAACTTTCCCCGACGTCTATTCGCTGCAAGAGTTCAAGACAGAAAGTGCTAAGTCTACAGTCCCGTCCATCTCACCTCATATGAGAACATCATACATGGCAGGGGACGAGCATAAAGGCCCCATTAAGCGGCAGTATCTCAAAGCCCTCGAGGCCATGATGCAGACCATGAGCGATTCAATACAAGCCTTGACCCAAGCAGTGCTAGCTATCAAGGCAAGTGTAGCCTCTCAACCACCAAGGACCTCATGTCAAGTAAACCAGGACCCTGGGACCAATGGATAATCGAATGCAACGGTGACTCCCGTTGGTGGCCGTCATGCTCTACCAGGGTCGTCTGCTCCCTCTGCATCAGATAAAGCCCAAAAAGCAATTTGGGAGGTGCAAGAAATAAGAGCTTGTCAGGACTCGCTGGGCAATAGGGAGACACTCTGCGAGATCGGGATACAACAACCATATCCCCTCGAGTGGAGAGATGTGTCATATCTTCCAAAGTATAAGCCTTTCAATCTGAACCCATTTGACGGGAAGACATATCCCCTTCAATACATGAGTTACTTTGAGACAATAACAGGGCACCTACCTCGTAGTGATGCTCTCCTCACTAAGCTATTTATGGGGGCATTATTCGGAGTAGACTTTGACTGGTTCTGCAATCTAAAAGACAATTGTATTTTGTCGTTCGACGACCTAAAGGGTCTTTTTCACGCCCAATTCAATGATGGGGGAAGCGACATGACAATGTCCTCCCTAATTGATATTATGCAAAAAGAGAAGGAGCATGTACCCGTCTACATCGAATGATACAGTCAAGCAATACTGAAGTTGCCTCCTGGCAATCCAAAGTCTAACCTAATGGACATGTGCCACAGAAACCTACTTGCCACGCCCCGCTCCCAGAATACTATTTAAATACGAGGACTAACACGGCCAACCACACCTTACAGAATAGCGAAGTAAGCCGCAATGTGCTACGGTTGTCTAGAAGACTGATGGGTCATTAAATGTGTGTCAGAGAAAGAAATAACTAAAGATGATTGATGTGACATTCCATAAAAATTTGTTAGGAAGATAAGACAAGAATCGTAAAAAGATGTGCAAGGGTGAAGCAGAGTTATGCGTCCACAAAGAAAAGAGGAGCATAGGGGCACTGTCGCATAAGTCCGCTTGTCGCATGCTCGCTCGACCGTATAGGGGCTTCCTTTGGACATAGTGGATTTATCATTCGTTCAGCGAGTAAATACACAAGGAGTTCAAGGACTTAGTTCCAGAACACTTTGTGTAGCAAAAAGTCATACATCCAACAAGATAGACGCATGCTGGAAGGTATATGTGGCACAGAGTTTAGGCCGCATAGCACTCAGGCCGCATAGCACTCTCTGCCGCTTATATTACTGGCCGCATTAGCACTTCGTCTTCAACATGCAGCAAGTTCAGCCATGGTAAAAAAGCTCCAAAAACCCATAAAAAATGTCTTCATAAAATTTTTATTTTAACTCTGAATCAAGTGAATCAAAAGCCAAAATACTCGAAATAAAGTGTTACATCCACCACAAAAACTATTTTTATTAAATACCAAGTTTTAGTAGATCAAACCACGAAAAACACATGGGACCCATGAAAAGCCTAAACTTTAAATTCAGATCTACTCAAATATATTCATCAAAATCCCAAACTCCAAGAACTAAATATGATCAGCAACTCAATAAGAACATTTTCTATCAAATATATTTTTAAAACAACATATATATATATATATATATATATATATATATATATATATATATATATATATATATATATATATATATCAATGCTTCACCATTGAGCGAGATATACTTGCCCTGGGTGGCTCCTAGTCTCTACCTCTCACGGTCCAAGTCACAGCAACTTATTCCTAGGGGTAGGGTTTGGCTAGAAGAAGCTTGAGGGAAAGGAGAAAGAAGGAAGCAAGAAGGGTGAAATAAGGAAATAAGGTAGGAAAGAGAAAATACTCATATATGTACTAAGAGAAGAGGAAGATGGTTTAGTCATGGGTTCAATCCAACGAACCGAACCAAGTTTCGATTCTCTACATGTGGGTCCTAAACCGGGTATATGAAAATGCCAATGGATATTCTACTGATCTCGGATAGTCTCTCTCAACAACAACAAAATAATAATAAATAAAATGACATGAACTAACACGAGAAATACAGCAGGAATACATTATCGAGAAAAATTAAATTTTAGAAATTCAAGAAATACCAAATCTGGAATCTGGTGTGATACTACTTCCAGCAGCCATCCTTTGGATGGGCGACAATCAATTCAAAGACTGGAGGGAGTTCATCATAAACGTTGTTGGTGCTGAGAATAAGGTAAAGGATGCCCGGCTATTGGGAATACATATCCCCATCAATGATGATAGGGAAAAAATCCTTATAACAACAATAATAACAACAACAACAGCAACAATAGTCGTGACGGAAAAGAAAAACAACCCTTGTCACTAACTTGACCGAGAAGCCCGAGCAGAAGCCGACAGAATCTTCAAAGTCGAAAGATACCTACTCTTTCGAAGACGATGATGTCATGGCAATCTTTGACGTACTGATGCAGGGGAACAAGCTTCGGCTCCCCGATGTCAAGTGCCCTATTGAAGCAGCCTAGATAAATAATCTAAAATACTGCCACTACCATCTTTACGTCCATCATGCAACGCGGGACTGCTATACATTGAAGCGATACATCCAGTGTCTGCTCGACACCAAGGCCCACAACTTGGAATTCAATTATAAGACGGTTGCCGCAAACATGGTATCTCTCCAGTTCAACAACTTTTGGTGATAGAAGCCCAAGACAGAGTAATCCCAATTTCTCGGACAAAGTTGGAGGTCGTCAATCTTCCGCTAGCTCGTGACTAAACAGTCGGGCTAATACCTCTCACCATGCCGAGTGGGGAGGTCATATGGGTTCATCCCAATCTTGCTCCAGAATTGATACAGCAGACAACACCTTCTGCCACCAAGATTAAGGGCAAGAAGTCCAAATCCTGCTACACGATTTATATTCCATTCGAATAAACAATAGCAGGAACAATAAGGTCAGGCCTAGCGTACCAGCGAGAGTACGACATCCCTGACGATGGTGCACTTCCAATAGTTACACCCGCAATATCTGATCAGGGTCTATCCTAGCCTCTAAAAGCGGACAAGTCCGAATAGAAAGAAACTCGCTTCAATAAACTGCTGCACAAAGATTCAGCTCAAGGGCTAGAGAAGCCCTACAACTTCGATATCTTGGCCCAGCTCGCCAACACTCCAATGAAGTTGTCAATCTTCGAGCTTCTTCGACTCTCCAAAAACACTCGGGTTGCCCTGAATAAGGTATTACAGAATGCCGACACTTACCTGGCGTGGGTCAAGCCACCAGCTGAGGATCCAGTCGCATGGCCCCACTGCAATATTGTGATGGAGACGATACCCAGCATTATGTTATCGTAGTAAGACATGTTGCTGAAGAACAATTGGCACGATTGTCCTTTGTATTACACAGAATACAATGGTGCCATTAAAGTGGACCAGATGCACATCGACCCTGGCTCGTCAATCTGTATCATCCTGTAGAGTCTACATCAGACCTTGAGTATCATAATGCATCGCCTGGCCGCAACCAATACTGCCATCAGTAGCTTCAACTCGGGAAGGAGCTACCCTCTGGGCAAGATTCGCCTGAAATGTCATATCAACGACCTAAAAATAGGGGTCACCTGCTACGTCATAGATGTAGAAGAATTCTACAATATCTTATTGGGACATCCGTGGATACATAAATATATGATCGTACCATCAACCTTGAACCAGTGCTTGAAGTATGTAGATGATCACGGCGTCATCAAGACTGAATTTGTCGACGTTGATCCATTCAAAAGGATCGAGGCTTATTACTCTAACTTGATCCTCTACAAACAAGTCCACCAGGATGAAGGTGAATAAGATGCCAACGATAAGGCAGATACCAGGATAATATCGAATGAGCCCTTGAGAGTCCATCTCAAAGCATGTGCTTCCGCCATAGCTCCTCCCCTCAGGGTAAAAATGCACAAGAAAGCACCTGAACCTTTCGTAGTTCACCTTTGTAGACAAAATTGACCACGGAAGGAAGGTTCGATACCTGCTACAACTTTTGAACCTTTGGTGGAAAAGCTACGCAGAAAAACCCCAAAGCCATCACTCATACTGGGGGTAGAGCTCGAGAATAAGGAACTGGAGGAGCATGTGGCCGCCCAAGCTAACGTCCCTTCTCTCGATGATGAAATTTCGGAAGAAGAGATACCTTATTTCATCAATAAAGGGCTATCTTTGAACTAATCGGATGTTGCACATCTCAATGCACTATATTCCCTGGAGCACGGTCTGGGCCTGCACCTATATACACAGGTGATTACCACCTATGCAGTCAACCGGATTCTCGCTAGTCAAAACTCCTACTTCATCGTTCCAACAAGGAAGAGGGGAGACAAACTCATCATCTTCGACAGAGTAAAAAGTCCCCGATCCTTCATCCTAGAGGAACTAGAGCCAGAGCTTGATACCAGAAAGATACCATTTTACCAGTACAGTCCTCGAACAAAGCACATCATCCAGGAGATGGGAAATGAGCTAAAATCCGCTAAGGGCTTGAATTACGGTAAGGGCCAACGGATGTCCCTACGACTGCGGGCTCCTGCAGGCAAGTCCGAGGACTACTGCCATAAGACTAGACATGGCTTAGGGTACATCACGCCTCCTACAACCCCGAAGGCTCGGATAAAGAAGATGAGTTATACTCTTACTTTTAAGAATCTTCCTCCTGGGAATCCGATATTAGTATCGAGAAGATTCTAAAGCAAACATTGTCTATCAACATGGGGTCAACTGACCTTGAGGAAGACGACGAGCATCCACCTAAACTCTTCGATATAGAACCGTGGGCCCAATGCCTAGACGTACAATGGGAGATGCGTTTTGAACTACGAGAACCTCCTACTGAGGACAAAGTCATATAAGTCAATCTGGGCGACGAATCCTCCCCTAAAGTTATCTTCATCAGCAAGAGTCTTACTGATGAGGACCGAGAATTCCTGCTACAGCTCGTCAGTGAATACATCAATTTTTTTCCTGGAGATACGAAGATATACCGGGACTGGACCCCTAAATTGTGGTCCAAAAACTTAATATCTTATCGAACGCTAAGTCAGTCAAGCAACATCAATGGCGGTTCTGGCCGGACATCATGAACGCCATCAAAGTTGAAGTCAACAAACTGATAGCTAGTGGCTTCATCCGCGAAAACAATATCCAGATTTTATAGCCAATATCGTGCTTGTCGTCAAGAAGAATAGAAAATTTTTTATCTGCATTGACTTCCGTGATCTAAATGCAGCATTCCCTAAGGACGAGTTCCCCCTTCCAATCACAGATATAATAATCGATAACACATGTGGCTTCGAGCGTATATCCTTCATGGACGGATTCTCAGGATACAATTAAATCAAGATGTTTTCTGATGACAAGAAGCATATATCATTCTGAATGCAGATAGGAGTGTACTGCTACTCGGTCATGTCCTTCGGTCTGAAGAATGTAGGTGCTACATACCAGTGAGCGATGACTACCATCTTTCGTGAGCATCTACGCCAGACTGTCGAGTGTTACATTAATGACATCATCGTCAAGTGTCGCTCCAAAGATGATCATCGCCGGGACTTGAAGACTGCGTTCGACCTCATGCGTGTGCACCGACTCATGATGAATCCTACACAATCTTTCCTAAGAGTCTCCAACGGCAAATTCCTAGATTTTATCATAACTTTGAAGGGTATCCATGTAGACCCTGATAAAACTAAAGCAATCCTTGAAATGCGCCCACCGAAGAACCCCAGAGTACTTCGTAACCTTCAAGAAAGACTGGCCTATATCAGGAGGTTCATATAAAACCTCTCTAGGCATTGTCAGGAATTCACTCAGCTCATGATGAAGAGAGTCTCCTTTGTCTGGAATAAAGAATGCATGCGCGCCTTCAACGACATCAAGGAATACCTTATGAGCCCTCTAGTATTGGTAGACCAGGTTATGGGAAAGCCCTTTCTGCTCTATATATGAGCAATGGATCACTCTCTTAGTGCTCTGCTAGCCCAGAAGAGTGATGCAGGTCACGAGCAGGCTATCTACTACCTCAGCAAGATGATGGTCGGTATGGAGCACAGATACAATCCCGTCGAGATGGAGTGCCTTGCTCTAGTCTTTGTTATCTCGAAAACTTGGTTTTATATGGCAGGTCAAACAATCCATGTGATCTCATGGGTCAACCCACTCATGGTGCTCATGACCAAACCCGGGGTACTTAACTCCCGCTTGGCGATGTGGGCAATATTGTTGTCACCATACGACATAATATTTGTTCCGCAAAAAGCTATCAAGATCCAAGCAATAGCCAACTTCCTGGCTACCCACCCGATGCCAGAAACTTTGAAACTCTATGAGAAGATCCCTAACAAAGTCGCAGACTCTAATACTGTGACGAGCATAAAGGTCGTTTGGTGAATGTTCTTTGATGGTGCTTTAAGAAGAGGGCCCAAAGGCGATATCGTCGCTGGAGTTGGAATAGTATTTATCTTCCCATACGACCTGGTTATCAATCGCGCCTACTCTCTCATAGAGCCATGATCCAATAATGTGGCAGAGTATAACTCTCTCATCATTGATCTCTAACTCGCCAAACAGGTGGGAGTTGACCAACTGGAAGCCTACGGCAACTCCAAACTGATAGTCAATCAAGTCTGAGACGAGTAAGAAGTCAAAAATAAAGACTTGATTCCCTACCACCGAGTCACGCTTAGAATAATCTTTATCTTTGAGGGGTTCTTCATATAGCACGTCCCTCGGCTAAAAATATTGAGGATGATGCCCTGGCTGGTCTCGCAGCCTCTTTAGCTGTTCCAGCCAATGCTCATGAGATGTTCACAGTGGTCGGTCTGGAACTGGTTAGTCCAAAGAACAACCTCTGTCTGTGCCTAAGCTACTCTGTAGAGACAAGCACTGACTCGAAAGACTGGAGACTCTCATTTATCGACTACGCAGTCTATGGAATTCTCTCCGAGAACCCAAAAAAATCTACTTCTATCAGAAGACGTTCCCTCCGGTTCTATTATGATACGGCTACTAAAATACTGTATCGTCGCTCTTATGACGGTCTTCTGCTACGATGCCTATCGAATGCAGAAGCAAAGCAAGCTCTCCGCGAGGCCCACGACGGGGTTTACGGTGCCCATCAGCTTGGACACAAGCTACAGGACCGTCTCCGGAGAATGGGCTATTACTGGCCAACGATGGTAGCAGATGCCGTTGACTACGCAAAAAAGTACCAAGCATGCCAGATCCATGCAGACTTCATCCACCAAATCTCGGAGTTCCTACACCCGACAATTGTATCTTGGCTATTCGAGGCATGGGGGTTGGATATTATTGGACCAATTAGTCCACCTTTGTCCAAGGGACATCGGTTCATCCTGGCCATCACTGACTACTTCTCCAAGTAGGTAGAAGTAGTACCACTCACAAAAGTCAAGACTTCAAACGTGATCAGCTTCGTCAAGTATCACGTTATATACCGCTTTGGCTTACTACAAAGGATCGTCCATAAGAAAGGTCCACAGTTTGCAAGTCATGTGTTCTACCGGTTTTGCAATAAAATTAGATTCATAAAATAGCGTCGACTGCCTACACCTATGCCAAACCTCAGTCCCAAAATATACGGGACCAGTCCACGTGGCAATGGCCAGCTAATAGGACTCTGAGGGATTACCCAATTTAATGGATCCAATAAAGCGTACTACGCTGTCCTAAAATACTAACAAGTCCAAAATACTATCACACAACAGGTAAATGTCTAATCTCATCCACAGAATACAATATAATAATGACTGAAGCAAGTGCTGGTAAATGAAATACAAGGAGTCTGAATATCCATAATACATATGAAATAGTCTGATGGGGACAAACTCACTAAAATACAGCAATAGAATAAAAGTACAGAAAGAAGTAAGATAACTAGACTAGAGTATCAACTAGCTAGATAAGAATACTCTAGTCCGAAACAACTGCGTACCCAAATCACGGGAACTCCTCTGGAAGTGCCTCAAAGTCCTCAGTCACGAATCATGTCTCTAGTCCTGCTCCGTAGATGGTCGGGTACAAGTGCTCGTCCGGATCTGGAAGGAAACCAGGTCCTCAGAGGGACGTAACAAGATACAAAAATACATACCATAAAGTAAATACTGTGTAAACTCGAGGGTGATCTAACCAGCTAAATGAAATGCATTTGAAGACAACCTTGGTACATATGGGTAGGTGAAAGGTATAAAGCGTAGCGTCGAGCCAGAGGCTAAGTACCTGGCATTTGCTGTAAACTGGATGCCAGGAGTATTTATTGACTACATCACCGATCATGATAGCGCACAGCTAGTAACCTCTGCCGGATGTATCGACAAGCATATACGCCCATAACCGGGTAACACATAGCCTATAACCGGGTAACACATGGCCCATAACCAGGTAACACTGAGGCTCACGACCCCGTAGTTTACTCTGAAACAACGGTAGCCAAATGTTTGTCCCATATGCCTACTATTATCTTTTTCGCCCAATGCCAATGTATAAGACACGAACACGACATAGACATCTCGTACTATAATGCAAGTCGCTATAGAAATAAACAACTAAGCTAAATACTGTCACACATACTGCTCACACCGATGGCCAGTCGAATATGAAGCACGCGTCCCTATATAATCTCACTCTGTGATGTGCAATAATACTTGTTAAGGCCTGGAGAGTCATACTGATAACTCTATAACTTTAGGTGCGTCCACTAGCTACTAGGTCAGACACAAATTCTAACGTCAATGCCTTCGTTGACTGCACTCGAGTCTTTCTCGGACGTGCACAGTTAAATATTAAAACAAATAAACATGTAACTAAATAATATCTGAATTTAAACAGTACAACAAGGTAAGATATACTTGCCTGGAACTCCGATGTGCACAAGTAAGGATCCGAAACCAGCAGCCAAGGTAGAATTGTCTTGGATGCCTACGAACAAGCAACAATAAATATAAATCACTATATTACACTTTGCTAATTACGTACACAAGTACAACTTACGCAACGTCATGAGTTACGCAGATACCAAATAAACGTTCTAATTAAATACGTTGGCTAAGGTTGACTAGTCAAGGATCACAAGGGTAGGTGTACACTTAGTCTACTAGTCTACAGCATTTACAAGTCATCCTAGGGTATCAATTCTCACATGTTACAATCACGGTCACAACTAGGATTCGTGTAGGTGCTAAGTTGCATCTCTGACACAGGGGTACTAGGTATTTCTACGCACTAAGATTTCCAGGAAACGTCTGATATGGATAACCATCTAGGTCTCCATGCACGGGCTCGTCATGTCCTCAGATACCATGCACAACGAGAATACGACTTACCAAAATATGTTACAAAACCCAATAACGTATAATACAAAAATACAAGTCCTAGCTAACATGTTAGTGTGCACAAGGCCATTTGTCTAAACCATTAGGTCAACATAAGTGTTCCTTAATTAATAATCAGATTTACTATGAGGTAAATACTAACTCTAATTTCTATTCTAAAATATGTACACAATACACAAAGGTTCACGACTACACAGTTCATTCAACAATATATCGACACAAGAATACATAAAGAAAAGAAGGCAATATATATACCTAGTCGTGCTCGTGTCCGAGGGGGGTGTCCACGGCTCATCGGTGGCCTGCCTTTGGCGAGCACAGCACGTAGCAGCAGCAGCTGCGGCAATGGCAACAGCTTACAGCGACAGCGGCTGGGTTGGCGGTGGCGGGTTGCTGACGGTGGAGGGATGGTCGTAGGAGGACGACGGCTAGGGTGGCGACGATGGTCGGGGTGCTGGTGGGGGTACGGTTGATGGTGATAATGGTATTGGTGATGTTGATGTTGGGGTAGTCGTGACGTGCTAGGGTGGTGGCGGTGATTGCTGATGGCGGTGGAGACGGTGAGGTGGGGGTGATGGCCTGGGTAAACGGTGGCTTAGGTGGTGGAGGTGAACAGAGGTGAGCGGAGGGGGAGTCGAGTGGAAGGGTGCTGTGATGATGACGATAGTTTTGTTGATGGTGGTCGTGATGATGACGGCGGTGGTGATGGTGACGACGGTGGTGGTGGAGATGGTGATGATGGTGGCGGTGGAGATGGTGGTGACGGTGGCCGTGGAGATGGTGGTGAGGGTGGCCGTGGATGGTGACTGGGAAGGAGGGGAGTCTGGTTAAGGGTGGTGCGGGTTGGTGATGGTGATGGTGATGATGATGAGGTGAATGGAGGAGGCAGAGACGGCTGGCGGTGGTGCTGTGGCGGCGGGTTGATGTCGAGGGAGGGACAGGCAGAGGAGGAAGGTCGTGGCTGAGGTAGCGGGGCTGTGCAGGAGGTGGTCGGGTTGAAGGGGGAGGTGACCGGGTGAAGGGTGGTGGTCGGGTTATTGGTGAAGGTGTAGTAGTTTTCTAGGGTTTCGGCTAGGGATGGTGGTATGGGTTTTTGGAAAGAGAGTGTAGGTGTATATGTAGGAGAGAGAGGGGGGGCTCTCCTTGGGATTAGGGTCAGCTATGGGTATTTTTCTAGAGATGAGGGAAACCTCTTCATGAAGGAATGGAGGGTGGAGATGGCTTTGGTGATAGGGGTTTAAAATGGAGGGTAGAGATGTAAGGGGATAAAGTTGTATAAAGTACAACAAATAGGAGGGAAATTTTGGGTGGGCCGATCAAAGAGGCGGGAAGGGTTTATTCATGGAGTGGATCCAATGAGGGGTGGACACCTCACTACACTTTTGCATAAAAGTCCCCAACAATTGGAAAATTGCACAAAAGTAGAGTTTTGGGATTGGACGAGGAAAAATACCATGTTTGGTGTGATGTAGTAGGCTAAAATGGTGTATGATATTTAGTTTGAACCTTGAGGGTGTGAGTGGGGGTTTGGGTTGGAGTTGGGTCAAATTTTGGGTGAGGTTGGGTCCTTACACTAATTTAATTAAAATTAGTGTAAATGGTGCTCTTTAATTAATTGGAAATACATAGGATTAAAATTAGGTAGGACACAAGAGTCATGGACGTAGTAGGCTCAGAATAGAATATTATCATAAATTGGGTTACACAAAATGGGTTGAGGTTGTGTCTCTAATTTTGATTGGAATGGACAAAGATGCAAAGTTGTATTTATTTGAATTTAAGAATGGACGTTTGTAACAAATATTATGCGACTAAAAAGAAGCACAAGAGAGAGTATTTATAAGTTACACAAGGGTCAGAATGGAAGGTTGGCATGTCTAGAAAAAGTGTATGAAATTTGTTTAAAGGTAAATGCTAGTGTAGCGCTCCAAATATCGAAGCAACGGTAAGGTGCACTAAGTGATACAAATATTGCACAATAAATCTAAAATACTGTATTCTAATTATAATTGGCTTCAAACTAACCCTGGTCTCTCTATCTAAGCTAAGTAGACCTAAATTTGGTCGAGGGGGTTTACAATCTACCCAACTTATAAGAATTTTGTCCTCGAAATTAAAATAACACATAATAAGCTATAAATTATCATGCAATGCTACGGACATACCTAGGATTGGTGGAGTTGGCCTCTGTACTATCTGCTGGGCTCTATTGACATACTGGGAACACTCCTGAGCTTGATGTTGGGTTGATCTATACCTCAAACATAGTCCTAATCTTCTTCTGCAATGTTTTTGAATATGACCCTTCTTCCTGTAAAAGTGATATATCGGTAGCTCTCTCTGCTGATATGGCACAATCTTCTATTGCGTCTGCAATCCTGGATGACGGATCGGTCCTCCTGCTCCTGGTCGTACCTTAGCTGGTGCAGCTACACTGGAATATCTCGATCCTCTGCCAATAGCCTCCTGGATCCTAGCCTCTGACAAAACCTCTTTGTAAGAGATCCTCGCCTGGGTGGTAGTATATCTCTGTAGCTCATACGTCAGTCCATGACAGAATCTTCTGGCCTTCTCCAGATCGTTGGGTATCAAGGCGGCACCAAATCTTCTAAGTCGACTAAACTCTGCGTCGTACGCGTCTACAGTCATATTTCTTTGCTCCAAGTGCAGGAACTGAGAGTATAGTTCATTTCTGACCGAAGTCGAAAAATACTTCGCATTGAAGTACTCTAAAAATTGCTCCAATGTCTGGTTCTTGCCGACGCTGCACTCTATGGAGTTTCACCAGTGATGGGCGTTGCCTTTTAGTTGGGACCTCACTACAGTCATCCAAAGGTCTGGAGGTAGCTGAGAAGGATCCAATAACATCTCCGTGTTGGCAACCCAATCGAAGATCTCCTCTGCGGTCTCGCTGCCCAAAAAAGTATCCAGGTCCATCTGGCGAAACCCTCTTACAGCACTAGCTGGATGAACAGGTGTAGGTGCTGGTGCAGGTACTGGGGTAGGTATCCTCTCCAGAACTGCCATCAAGTTCTGTCTCAAGGTCTCGGTCTGATGCCACTGTGCCTGCATCATAGCCTGGAATAACTGGAACATCTGCAGTTGTCCCTCTAGATATGGCATCTGAGGTGGAAAGGGTGGAGGTGGTGGCAGTGGTACCTTCGGCTGCATCGTAGGTGTCTCCTCAGATGTCGGCCTCTCGGACTGCGGTATCAGTGTATCCCTCGAAGTCTAGCCCTCTAGGTGGTGCGTCGGGATAGTCTGAAAAGTCTGGCCCTCGTGATGTTGTGTCGGGTCATCAGGAGAAGTCTGGTGACAATAAATCAGCGGGGCCTATGGTATCACCGGGGCCTGGGGTAGGGGCTGCTCTTCAGGTGGTATGTCACGACCCGTACCCAGTATAGGGGCACGAGAGCGTGGGTACGTCCAGCCTACGCCGCGGCATCGGCGGTAGAACATTGTCTGATCACAATAACACTACTAACTAAACACCTGTCAATGATATACATCTCCATAATCTCTCAATATAACTCAATCACAACAACTATAAGACACGATAAAAGATAAATGGAAATGACATAGTTAAACACCATGTCTCAAACATAAAGATAACTCACAGTCTAGCTGTCCAACACAAGTCACCAATTAAACTTAACATAAGTCTAAACATAAACTGAAATAACCTCCATAAGTCTCAAGCATAAATAAATACTATCTAGACAGCTGTAGGCAATGCCTCGTCTATAAGCATGGTCTCCTCTAAGATCTCTGGTACATAATCTGCTTCTATACTTGGTCCGTAGTGCGTAGTACAGAAGTCCTCAAGGTTCTCTGGAAAAAATATCCAGTCAGGATTGAAAGAAAATACACCTCTAACAACAGTTCCACATATATTGACAAAAATTATAGAACAGTGTAAAGAAATACAAGACAGATATGAACTAACTAGCAATAAGAAATACTGGAATAAGGAAATGCTGGAATAAAGTACTGGAACATCATCATCAATATCATCTGACAAGGAATAGAACTACAAGTGTACGCAAGTACAAAGAACTGATATGTAAGTGCATATAAGAATAACAACTAGAACATGTGGAAATACAGGATCAATCTATCAAGATACATATCAAAAATCATCTAACTAAGTGTGTGAAACATTAGTATATCATGTGATCGGCTTAGGTTATATGACTCATTAAATGGATTAGCGATCATCCCCAACAGGTCAGGCTAACCGAAATGTAACAGCGATGAGGCATGTATGGGTAAGGCTGCACCGACGTGAAATATGGGTGAGCTAATGCTACATGTAAGGGGTATGATCACATAAGCTACTAATATTTCCCCGTTTTCCCCAACTAGCACGACGGATTCCAATCACGACTCCTCATGACAGGTCTCAACGATGCCAACTCGTGTAAAAGACAGTGTCAGAGTTATGTACGCTATACAACAAGAATTATAGAGATAATCAACATAATGGAAACTGTCAGAGAATGTACTCGCCTGCGAGCCTTAGCTGGCAATACCAATATCCGGGTTCCAAGGTACCGTCTGAGTGATCCCGTAATCCTATAAACATATCATATAGTACAATACTTCATCAGACATTACTTCTATCACACAATCAACATAATGATCTCAACAGTCTACGCTATAGGTCACAGGTGGGATAGATACGGGTATTCGTAATTGTTAAGGTCACCTCGTACACGAGCATATAATGCCTATTGTTATCTATCCTAAACATTAATGCTTAATTAATTATTATAATAATAGGAGTATGCATCTAGTTCTTAACAGGGTTTATATCGTATATATAAATATACGTATGCTTAGGTTAATTAAGCACAATACGGCATGTATATATATATATACAGGTATTACAATCGTATGTAGGCGATCGAAATACACCATACATATCTATATACCGAATACGTCTATCATATAACAATACGTATACAATATGTTTATACTGTTTGCATACTGGATACTCTATGGCTAGTGCGTGTAAACTACTACGAGGAATACGTGTATATGTGTACGTGTTCATGCTTGCAAGGGTTCAAACCTGAGCACGTGGAAACAAGGGTTCGGTGTCGAGGTCGTCGAAGTCGTCGTCAACAGCGGTGTCCGTGGCTTCCGTTCGATCGGTCCAGTCTAGTCCGCGGAGAGTCGAGGTCGAGTGCAGCGTCTCCGGAGTGCTCCTGGTGCAGTCGATCCGGCGTGTGCAGTCGGTCGTCCGGTCTCAACGGTGCAGCGCTCCAGCGGCTTCGGGCGGGAAGTCGCGCGGCTCTGTGCAGCGCTCTAGCAGGTAGTCGGCGACGAGTTCACGGTCGGTTTGGTGGTGAACAGTGAAGCCGGGGGGAAAGGGTTTGAGGTTGTCAGCTGGAGGTTTTAGGTTTAAGGAGAAGAAATAAATAGGATGATGTATATATATACATACAAGGGTGTGGGTTTGACCTAGAACATGTTGACTTTGGTCAATACTAGGAAAGCCTTGGCTTATTATGGAGATACTCCAATAGGCTAGGTTCGGATGAATTTGAAAGTTGCATTGGTCCAAGGGTTTGGAGGCCATGATTTTCAAGGGTTGATGTTAAATTATATATCCCCAAAATTTTATGGAAAATATAATGAAGGGGTAAAATGGGTTTATCATACGTGTCGTGTCAAACGGGTGTATAGTTAATGCGTTTTCACATAACCGTGCCAAGGATCGTAATTTGCGTGAATAGGTTATTGTTGGCTTATTTGAAATTAAATGTAAGGCGGTTCTACAATTAATTAGAAGTACAAAGGGCTGGATATTTACGTGGGACAAAAATCATCAATTAACGATCACCATAATTTAAAGAAAATTGATTATCAGGTAATTATTTACTCATTAATTACGAAAAGACAAAAATACCCCTGAACCAAAAAGTGGGGGTGACAAGTCTACCCTCCTTGAAGAATTTTGTCCTCGAAATTGAAAATAACTATCACAAGAACAAGCAATCAATTAATAAATTATACCTCAAGTCTCGAAGAGATATGGATACCGCTCGCGTATTTCGTCCTCTCTCTCCCAAGTTGATTCTCCTGGAAAGTGATTTCTCCATGCAACACGAACTAAGGGAATCGTCTGGTTCCGCAATATCTTCTCTCTACGATCTAAGATCTCTACCGGTTGTTCAGGATAGCTGAGTGTCGGTCCAACTTCAATCTCCGAGTGATCTAATACGTGACTAGGATCTGCCACGTACCGTCTCGGCTGTGACACCTGGAACACGTTATGCACTCTATCTAGAGCAGGCGGTAGGTCTAGTCTATAGGCTACTGCACCGACCCTTGCAAGAACACTGAAGGGCCCGATGTATTGTCACGCCCCGATTTTGGCTAATCGATAATCGTCCCCCGGGCGTGATGCCGTGCACGCGTAGGGCGCGCGCGCACAAGGCCTTAGGCATAAGGATATTCTTTAGATCAATGCAACAGAGTAGACAAATAAGATAACACAAGGTTGAGGCATAGAAAAGTTTCTCTTTTATTTATAATGAATATCTTGTTACATTGCTTGACTCAAAAGTATAAAATGCCCCACGGGCTTACAAACTTGGACGCAAAATGAGATAGCCGATCCATACATTATGTTCCTTTACATAGTTTCAAAACACAAAATACCTTGGGTGCGGGTAAGCACCATCGCCTTAGCGTTATTCAGCAACGGAGAGAGAGTGAAAGGCTACTAGCTTGAGCCTCCAAAAGTCTTGGCCATGAACCGCCAAGGATCCCAAAAGTTCGGAGAGAACTTCAGCTCCTCGCCGCGTTGCCTTGCGCCGGAGAACCTGCTACAACGAGGGTCAGTACTTCGGAAAGTACTGGTGAAGGCTAGCTGCTCAACTTTACCAAGCTCATGAGATGAGATCTAATGAGTATGCTACAATTATGTTCTTAGGTGGGTTTCTATTCTTGCCTAGTTCAGATTTCATTTAGCAGGTATACAAGAACAAAATAACATAACTTCACATGCCACCGTTCGGTGACTTTACCTGTACCGTCTGAACCACCTGTACAACTTACCATAGCCTTCCCTGTCACGAAGACATAGTTAGTCTGCACAGTTTAAATATACACTATATCTTTCTTGTTGTTTACCAGCCATCATGGGTTTAGTCTGGGCTGGCGGCGACGCTTGCAGCGCGGGTAGCTAGCCCCGCTACAATTCCCCGCTCCCACGACTAAGAAAGTAGATTCCGCCCGGGTCGAAATGGCCCGGTGCCCCGGTAACCGCTCGCAGGAACCTGGATCCCTTGTGCACAAGAATTCCCATGACCATTTCTATGAACTCTACATCATAGATTTACTTACTAGCGATTTAAAGAACATCATGTACGAAACTGCTTTACTGTACTATCACAATCAACCAACAGTTATATGAAATAACATGCAGCAGTTTATAGAAGAACACTTTGAACTATCAATAAATACCAACCCATTAAACATCCAACGAACATGCATGCATCAATGAATTTATGCAAGGTTTTGTATTGACAAGCAATGGGTGTTCCAAGCCTACTTCTTATCTTATCTTGTTATCCAACTTGTTACTTAATTGGTATCGTTTGATTGAATGCCCAACTGAGTCAATTTTATTATGAACGGAGCCTTTGGAAAGAAGGTGCTTATCGAAATAGAGCCACTCACACGTTGGTTGTATAGGAAGAAGAAGTAGAGATCCCTAAGACTCCGCTCGCGCGTTGTCTACACGATCACCTGCACGCACCAACGGATGATCAATACCTCCTGCTTCGGTCCCCAAGGCTCGATACGAAATGCGAAATCCTAAGAACGAAAACAATGAAGTCCATCGAAATCGTTCAAGAAAACGCAAGTCCTAAAACCAACAAGTATGCAACCAAGCGGCAATCGAAAACGGGCAAGAAAAACCAACACAACGGAAAGGCCTCTCTCTACTCTGCCGCCGAGTCCTTCCTTAAGGCACGATCCATTGATTATGGGACCTGATTCCGAAGAAACCAATCCATAACGAGGAAAGGATCTTGATTCAATCTGTCCCGATCGAACGGTACCAAGCATATCTTAGCCGCGCTCCCCGAATAGGGGGAACGGGACGAACGGGGCATTACATGTATCGTGGACTAAGCTTTCCTCCTCTACCGAAACGAATCGTGCCCCGTGTTAGAGAAATTCGTAGGAACACCAAATCGCCAACCTAGAATAACGATCTTAACACGCAATCTAAACAAAATAATCACAAACCAAACAAAACAAATCGAAACAATACCTGAAACTCTAGGGGTCTACGGTGACTATCTGCCCAATATCGCTGTCTGTCCTGCGCCACTCGTAGTCTGTCTCTGATAAGTTTTACCTTTTCTGCTGCATCTACGACCATTTTTGGTCCTAAGAAGGCTCTTTCTCCAACATCATCCCAAGATAAAGGGGTACGACACCTCCGTCCATATAAAGCCTCGAATGGTGACATCTCAATGCTGGCCTGGTAGATGTTGTTGTAAGCAAACTCTACCAAGTGTAGATGATCCTCCCAAGAACCTCCGAGATCTAATACGCAAGTGCGTAACATATCTTCAAGAGTCTGAATAGTCCTTTCAGACTGTCCGTCTGTCTGAGGGTGATATGCGGTACTGAACTTGAGCTGAGTGCCCAAGCTAGACTGCAGGCTCCTCCAGAAATGGGAAGTGAAACGACTATCTCGATCTAAGATAATACTCACAGGAACTCCATGTAATCTGACAATCTGTTGTACATACATCTCTGCTAGCTTCTCTGTCGAAGTACCCACTTTAAAAGGTAAGAAGTGGACTGATTTGGTCAACCTATCCACGATGACCCAAATTGCGTCCTTTCCTCCTGGAGAACGAGAAAGTCCTGAAACGAAGTCCATAGTCACGTGCTCCCACTTCCATTCTGGGATGGGTAAAGGTTGAAGCAATCCCCCTGGCCTCTGTTGATCTGCTTTTACCTGTTGGCACACTAAAAATCGGGATACAAAGCGTACTACTTCGCGCTTCATACCATACCACCATACATGCTTCCTCAAATCTCGATATATCTTGTTGGCTCCTGGATGCATCGAGTACTGAAAGCGGTGTGCCTCCTGTAAAACTTCTTCGGGCAGCTCTCCACTTGGCACACACATCCTCGTGCATATCGTAAGGATCCATCATCCGCAATAGTAAAATCGTCTATCAATCCTGCTTGAACTTGTGCCCTAATATTCCTTAGAGTCTCATCATCACACTGCGCAGCTCTAATTATGTCTATCAGATCTGATTGAATCTGTAGTCCCCACATCTGAATCTCAGCTCCTGGAACTAATACCTCAATTTCCAAGCTCTCACGATCAGCTAATAAGTGTCTATCCGAAGTCAAGCACATAGCCATGGGGTACCTGCTCAAGGCATCCGCGACTACGTTGGCTTTTCCTGGATGATACTGTAATGAGATATCAAAGTCTTTCATCAATTCTAACCACCTTCTCTGTCTCATATTCAGCTCTTTCTGTGTAAACACGTACTTTAAGCTCTTGTGGTCTGTGAAGATTTCCATACGCTCTCCGTACAGATAGTGCTTCCACAGCTTTAGGGCAAAGATAACTGCTGCTAACTCCAGATCGTGAGTGGAGTAGTTCTTTTCATGAGGGCATAATTGTCTTGAAGCATAGGCAATTACTTTCCTGTGTTGTTGAAGAACGCATCCCAACCCTTTTCCTGAAGCATCACTATAGATAGTGAATCCACCTGTCCTTGATGGCAACGTCAAAATGGGTGCTGTCGTCAATCTCCTCTTCATCTCATCGAATGCGGCTTGACATTCTTCGGTCCAAACAAATTCCACATCCTTCTTGGTCAGCTTAGTCATTGGCTCTGCAATCTTGGAGAAGTCTTGTACAAATCTTCTGTAGTACCCTGCTAGTCCGAGAAAGCTCCTGATTTCAGCTACCGTACTGGGGGTAGCCCATGACTTCACTGCCTCTATCTTTTTTGGGTTAACTAAAATTTTGTCACCCGTCACCATGTGTCCAAGAAATTCAACCTCTTCAAGAAAGAACTCACACTTTGAAAGCTTCCCATATAATTTCTCTCTCCTGAGAGTTTCTAAAACTATTCTCAAGTGCTCTTCATGCTCTTCTGGGGTTTTTGAATATACTAGAATGTCGTCAATAAACACTACTACGAACTTGTCAAGGTACTGGTGGAACACCTTGTTCATCAAGTTCATAAATACTGCTGGTGCATTGGTTAAACCAAACAGCATTACTGTAAATTCAAACTGGCCATATCTGGTTCGAAAGGCAGTCTTCGGTATGTCTTCTTTCTTCACTTTCACCTGGTGATAGCCTGACCTCAAGTCTATTTTTAAAAACACCTTTGCTCCGTTCAATTGATCGAAAAGATCATCTATCCTCGGTAGCGGATATTTGTTTTTGATAGTGAGGTTATTCAAAGCTCTATAGTCGATACACATACGTACCGTGCCATCCTTCTTTGGTACAAATAATATCGGTGCTCCCCATGGCGATGAACTGGATCTAATAAAACCTTTGTCTTGCAGCTCCTCAACTTGTTTCTTTAGTTCTACCAACTCGTTGTTGTTAACTCTATAGACATGTTATGAAATAGGCTCTGCTCCTGGTATCAAGTCTATAAAGAATTCAACATCTCTGTCTGGTGGCAACCCTGACAACTCCTCTGGAAATACATCCAGGAACTCTACTATAAGTGGATGCGGTAACTCTTCTTCTTCCGCCCTGGCTCCGCAAAAAGTGCCTCTGCTCCGCTCCTCTGCTCCTCTGGCAATCTCAAACTCTGGTACTCCTGGTGGTCGAAATACTACTCTTCCTTCATGACAATCTATAGAAGCATGGTGTTTACTTAACCAGTCCATTCCGAGTATAATATCGTATTTCGGAAGTCGCATGACGAGTAAACTCACACTCAACTCTCGGCCTTCCAATGACACTCTCCGATCCTTGCAACAATCACGGACTAGGATAATGCCTCCTCCTGTCGTGATCTTGCAAGTCCTATCTAATGGTTCTATTTTTAAATGATGTTTGAGGGCATAAGATACAGATACGAAACTATGGGTAGCGCCAGAATCAAATAATGCAAGTGCTGGAATAGAATCGAGTAAAACTGAACCTGAAATCACGTCTCCAGCTGGCTCAGCCTCCTCGGTGGTCATGGCATAAGCTCATCCTTGTGGTGCTCCTCTTTGTTGCTGCTGCTGCGCAAACCTCTCCTGCTGTCATGGAAGTGGAGGTCCTCTCTGCTGGCCCCCTGGTATAATAGGTGCTCGGGCTGGTCCTCTCTGAGCTGCTCCTCCTCCTTGGAGATTCTGAATAGTTGGGCAGTCCCTCAGCTGATGTGCTGTTGATCCACACGATAAGCAAGTGCCCAACCTTTTTCTGCAGATGTCTCTTGTATGTCCCATCTTCCCGTAATACGAACATGGGGTAGCGAGCTTATTATGCCTCTGTGGTTGCTGTTGCTGAGCATGTCCTCGAACTGATGCCTGTTGCTGATGTTGCTGCTGGTGTTGTTGCTGGTACGGCCTATGTTGTTATTGAAAGTGTGGGCGCTTGGCTGGTCCTGTGTTACCTCCTGTTGCTCCAGATGTATCGTGTCCTCTCTTGGGCCTGAGGTCCAAGTCGTCTTCGGCAATCTGGGCATCCATCAGAATATTCTCAAATGTAGCAGTACGTCGTCCCGAAGTACGAGACTTGATCTCCCGGTTTAGTCCCTTCCTGAATTTCCGAGCTCTGTCTTCTGGGTCTCGAATCATCGATGGCGCAAATTGACTTAATCGGCAAAACTCTGCAGCATATTCGTCGACTGACATGCCTCCTTGGACTAGGTCATGGAACTGACTTTCTAATGCTCCCAAGGCTACGTCAGGAAATAATTTCTCTTTGAAGAGTTCTTTAAAGTCCTCCCAAGTAAGTCCTTCAGCGGCGAGTCTCGGCTCTGTACGATACCACGTCAGTGCGATATCAAATATCTGGCTGCCAGCGGCTTCTATCTGAAGAATCTCCGAAATCTGTGATAAGCGCAAATTCCTCTCTATGTCTTCTAACCATTCGTCAGCATATAATATTCCTTCTGTGCCTTTGAACTCTCGAGGCATCATCCTCTTAAAGTCCACTATGGTACCGGGCCTCTGTTGTTGCTGACCTTGATGTTGCGGTTGTCGTGCTACTCTCTCCACAGCCTGGAGAGTCATCTGGTGAGCATTCTCCATGCTCTCTCTCATCAGTTCGGTCTGTGCCTGGTGTGCTTCTGCTTGCATTCTCTGAGCCTCAGCTTGAACACGCTGAGCTTCTGCTGTTACTCTCTGGGCCTCTAGCATGCCCTGCATCAGTGCAAACATCTGTGCCCCATCAGCGGGCACTCCTCCGGGAATCGGTGTCGGTGGTGGTGGACGGTTGTCTGTCATAGCTGGGGCAATTCTCTGTATAGGTGGAGGAGGAATCCCGTTAGTTGTAGACACTCCCACACGAACAGGAGATGTAGGAGAATCTCCAGGTATCTGTTCGTCAGGTTGAGAGGTGGCAGTCCTCTCTGAATTGGCTGCTCCCATTCTCATGGATCTAGTATTTGGCGACATCTTGAATACAGATCAAAGAATCAATTAAGGTGATAGATATGATATTATCAAGGAAGGACACTAGAGTGCTAAAGGAAGCAATCCATTAGAATAGCAATATGAAGTTCAGAATTTTCTAGTATGATTGAGCATATTCCCATCCTAGATCATATTTCCTATATCCTAGCACAGGCTCGCAGCAGTACAACTAAGTTGTCGCACTACCACGATATAGCATAACTTGCAAAAATTGAGACCTGCATGGGCCACAACTAAAAACGTGTCACGACCCGCACCCAGTATAGGGGCACGAGAGCGTGGGTACGTCCAGCCTACGCCACGGCATCGGCGGTAGAACGCTGTCTGATCACAATAATACTACTAACTAAACACCTGTCAATGATATACATCTCCATAATCTCTCAATATAACTCAATCACAACAACTATAAGGCACGATAAAAGATAAAAGGAAATGACATAGTTAAACACCATGTCTCAAACATAAAGATAACTCACAGTCTAGCTGTCCAACACAAGTCACCAATTAAACTTAACATAAGTCTAAACATAAACTGAAATAACCTCCATAAGTCTCAAGCATAAATAAATACTATCTAGACAGCTGTAGGCAATGCCTCGTCTATAAGCATGGTCTCCTCTAAGATCTCTGGTACATAATCTGCTTCTATACCTGGTCCGTAGTGCGTAGTACAGAAGTCCTCAAGGTTCTCTAGAAAAAATATCCAGTCAGGATTGAACGAAAATACACCTCTAACAGCAGTTTCACATATATTGACAAAAACTATAGAACAGTGTAAAGAAATACAAGACAGATATGAACTAACTGGCAATAAGAAATACTGGAATAAGGAAATGCTGGAATAAAGTACTGGAACATCATCATCAATATCATCTGACAAGGAATAGAACTACAAGTGTACGCAAGTACAAAGAACTGATATGTACGTGCATATAAGAATAACAACTAGAACATGTGGAAATACAGGATCAATCTATCAAGATAAATGTCAAAAATCATCTAACTAAGTGTGTGAAACATTAGTATATCATGTGATCGGCTTGGGTTATATGACTCATTACATGGATTAGCGATCATCCCCAACAGGTCAGGCTAACCGGAATGTAACAGCGATGATGCATGTAAGGGTAAGGCTGCACCGACTTGAAATGTGGGTGAGCTAATGCGGCATGTAAGGGCTATGATCACATAAGCTACTAATATTTCCCCGTTTTCCCCAGCTAGCACGACGGATTCCAATCACGACTCCTTGTGACAGGTCTCAATGATGCCAACTCGTGTAAAAGACAGTGTCAGAGTCATGTACGCTATACAACAAGAATTATAGAGATAATCAACATAATGGAAACTGTCAGAGAATGTACTCCCTGCGGGCCTTAGCTGGCAATACCAATATCTGGGTTCCAAGGTACCGTCTGAGTGATCCCGTAATCCTATAAACATATCATATAGTACAATACTTCATCAGACATTACTTCTATCACACAATCAACATAATAATCTCAACAGTCTACGCTATAGGTCACAGGTGGGATAGATACGGGTATTCGTAATTGTTAAGGTCACCTCGTATACGAGCATATAATGCCTATTGTTATCTATCCTAAACATTAATGCTTAATTAATTATTATAATAACAGGAGTATGCATCTAGTTCTTAACAGGGTTTATATCGTATATATAAATATGCTTATGCTTAGGTTAATTAAGCACAATACGGCATATATATATATATACAGGTATTACAACCGTATATAGGCGATGGAAATACACCATACATATCTATATACCGAATACGTCTATCATATAACAATACGTATACAATATGTTCATACTGTTTGCATACTGGATACTCTATGGCTAGTGCGTGTGAACTACTACGAGGAATACGTGTATACGTGTACGTGTTCATGCTTGCAAGGGTTCAAACCTGAGCACGTGAAAACAAGGGTTCGGTGTCGAGGTTGTCGAAGTCGTCGTCAATAGCGGTGTCCGTGGCTCCAGTTCGATCGGTCCAGTCTAGTCCGCGGAGAGTCGAGGTCGAGTGCAGCGTCTCCGGCGTGCTCCTGGTGCAGTCGATCCGGCATGTGCAGTCGGTCGTCCGGTCTCAACGGTGTACCGCTCCAGCAGCTTCGGGCGGGAAGTCGTGCGGCTCTGTGCAGTGCTCCAACGGGTAGTCGGCGACGAGTTCACGGTCGTGTTTGGCGGTAAACAGTAAAGTCGGGAGGAAAGGGTTTGAGGTTGTCGGCTGGAGGTTTTAGGTTTAAGGAGAAGAAATAAATAGGATGATGTATATATATACATACAAGGGTGTGGGTTTGACCTAGAATATGTTGACTTTGGTCAATACTAGGAAAGCCTTGGCTTATTATGGAGATACTCCAATGGGCTAGGTTCGGAGGAATTTGAAAGTTGCATTGGTCCAAGGGTTTGGAGGCCATGATTTTCAAGGGTTGATGTTAAATTATATATCCCCAAAATTTTATGGAAAATACAATGAAGGGGTAAAATGGGTTTATCATACGTGTCGTGTCAAACGGGTGTATAGTTAATGCTTTTTCACATAACCGTGCCAAGGATCATAATTTGCGTGAATAGGTTATTGTTGGCTTATTTGAAATTAAATGCAAGGCGGTTCTATAATTAATTAGAAGTACAAAGGGCTGGATATTTACGTGGGACAAAAATCATCAATTAACGATCACCATAATTTAAAGAAAATTGATTATCAGGCAATTATTTACTCATTAATTATGAAAAGACGAAAATACCCCTGAACCAAAAAGTGGGGGTGACATGGTCCAAGGGGTGTATCCTTGCTCTGCGCGGTGGTGGATGGCACAATGGTACTGTATGCCTCGCGTCCGCTGCAGAAGTTTACCTTGTTGCAAGAGATAGAACTACATTAAAAGAGTATGAGAATAACAAACAGGATGCAGATATTCAAATAATCAATACGAATGAGGTACAAAGGAGGTAATCAAGGTGGATGAGATCTAATAATTTATATCCTATCGCCGGCTCGCTGGGTATGATACCCTACCACAAGCGATAAACAGAGACCTACATGGGCCACCACTAAAACTATGTCACGCCCCAGTCTCAAAATATACGGGACCAGGCCACATGGCAATGGCCAGCTAATACTACCCCGGGGATTATCCAATTTAATGGATCTGACAAAGCATACTACGCTGTCCTAAAATACTAACAAGTCTAAAATACTATCATACAGCAAGTAAATGTCTAATCTCATCCACAGAATATAATATAATAATGACTGAAGCAAGTGCTGGTAAATGAAATACAAGAAGTCTGAATATCCATAATACATCTAAAATAGTCTGATGGGGACAAACCCACTAAAATACAGCAATGGAATAAAAGTGCAGAAAGAAGTAAGATAACTAGACTAGAGTATCAACTAGCTAGATAAGAATACTCTAGTCTAAAACACCTGCGTACCCAAATCACGAAAACTTCTCTGGAAGTGCCTCAAAGTCCTCAGTCATGAATCCTGACTCTACTCCTGCTCCGTAGATGGTCGGGTACAAGTTCTCGTCCGGATCTGGAAGGGAACCAGGTCCTCAGAGGGACGTAACAAGATACAAAAATATATGTCATAAAGTAAATACTGTGTAAACTCAAGGGTGATCTAACCAACTAAGTAAAATATATTTGAAGACAACCTTGGTACGTATGGGTAGGTGAAAGGTATAAAGCATAGCGTCGGGCCAGAGGCTAAGTACCTGACATTAGCTGTAAACTGGATGCCAGAAGTATATGCTGACTACATCACCGATTATGATAGCGCACAGCTAGTAACCTCTGTCGGATGTATCGACAAGCATATACGCCCATAACCAGGTAACACAGCCCATAATCGGGTAACACATGGTCCATAACCGGGTAACACTGAGTCTCACGACCCCGTAGTTTACTCTGAAACTATGGTAGCCAAATGTATGTCCCATACGCCTACTAATTATATTCTCTGTCAAATGCCAATGTACAAGTCGCGAACACGACGTGGAAATCTCGTACTATAATGCATGTCGTTATAGAAATAAACAACAAAGCTAAATACTGTCATACGTGCTGCTCACACCAATGGCCAGTCGAGTATAAAGCACGCATCCCTATATGATCTCACTCTGTGACATACAATGATACGTGTTAAGGCCTGGGGAGTCATACTGATAACTCTACAACTTTAGGTGCGTCCACTAGACCCTAGGTCAGACACAAATCCTAATGTCAACGCTTTCGTTGACTGCACCCGAGTCTTTCTTGGACGCGCACAGTTAAATATTAAAATAAATAAATATGCAACTAAATAATATCTGAATTTAAACAGTACAACAAGGCAAGGTATTCTTGTCTAGAAATTCGATGTGCACAAGTAAGGATCCGGAACCAGCAGCCAAGGTAGAATCGTCTTGGATGCCTACGAATAAATAACAATAAATATAAATTACTACATTATACTATGCTAATTACGTACATAAATACAACATACGCAATGTCATGAGTTACGCAGATACCAAATAAATGTTCTAATTAAATACGTTAGCTAAGGTTGACTAGTCAAGGATCACGGGGGTAGGTATACACTTAGTCTACTAGTCTACAGCATTTACAAGTCATCCTATGGTATCAATTCTCACATGTTACAATCATGGTCACAACTAGGATTCATGTAGGTGCTAAGTTGCATCTCTGACACTGGGGTACTAGATATTTCTATGCACTAAGATTTCCAGGACACGTCTGATATGGGTAACCATCTAGGTCTCCATGCATGGGTACGTCATGTCCTCAGATACCATACACAACGACAATATGACTTACCAAAATATGTTACAAAACCCAATAACATATAATACAAAAATACAAGTCCTAGCTAACATGTTGGTGTGCACAAGGCCAGTTGTCTAAACCTTTAGGTCAACATAAGTGTTCCTTATTAAATAATCATATTTATTATGAAGTAAATACTAACCCTAATTTATATTCTAAAATATGTACACAGTACACAAAGGTTCATGACTACACTATTTATTCAACAATACATCGACACAACAATACATGAAGAAAAGAAGGCAATATATATATACCTAGTCGTGATCGTGTCCGAAGGGGGTATCCGCGGATCATCGACGGCCTGCCTCCGACGAGGGAGGGTGGTACTCCAGCGAGCACAGCACGTAGCAGCAGCAGCTCCGACAGCAGTTGCGGCAATGGCAGCAGCTTGCGGTGGCAGCAGCTGGGTTGGCCGTGGCGGGTTGCTGATGGTAGAGGGATGGCCGTGGGAGAACGACGGCTAGGCTGGTGGTCTCCGGCGATAGTCGGGGTGATGATAGGGGTGCGGTTGATGGTGATGATGGTGTTGGTGATGTTGATGTTGGTGACGGTGGTCGTGACGTGCTAGGGTGGTGGCGGTGATTGCTGATGGCGGTGGAGACGATGAGATGGGGATGATGGCCCGGGTCGACGGTGGCTAAGGCGGTGGAGGTGAGCGGAGGGGGATTCGGGTGGAAGGGTACTGTGATAATGATGATGGTGTTGTTGATGGTGGTCGTGACGATGATGGCGGTAGTGATGGTGACGACGGTGGCGGTGGAGATGGTGATGATGGTGGCGGTAGAGATGGGGGTGATGGTGGCCGTAGAGATGGTGGTAAGGGTGGCCGTGGATGGTGACTGAGAAGGAGGGGAGTCGGGTTAAGGGTAGTGCGGGTTGGTGATGGTGATAGTGATGATGATGAGGTGAATGGAGGAGGCGGAGACAGCTGGCGGTGGTGCTGTGATGGCGGGTTGATGTCGAGGGAGGGACATACGGAGGAGGAAGGTCATGGCTGAGGTAGCGGGGCTGTGCAGGAGGTGGTCGGGTTGAAGGGGGAGGTGACCGGGTGAAGGGTGGTGGCCGAGTTATTGGTGAAGGTGTAGTGGTTTTCTAGGGTTTCGACAAGGGATGGTGGTGTAGGTTTTTGGAGAGAGAGAGTGTAGGTGTATATATAGGAGAGAGAGGGGGGGCTCTCTTGGGATTAGGACTGGCTGTGGGTATTTTTCTAGGGATGAGGGAAACCTCTTCATGAAGGAATGGAGGGTGGAGATGGATTTGGTGATGGGGGTTTGAAATGGAGGGTGGAGATGTAAGGGGATAAAGTTATATGAAGTACAATAAATGGAAAGAAAATTTTGGGTGGACCGGTCAAAGAGGAGGGAAGGGTTTCTTCATGGAGTGGATCCAATGATGGGTGGACACCTCACTGCACTTTTGCATAAAAGTCCCCAATAATTGAAAAATTGCACAAAAGTGGGGTTTTGTGATTGGATGAGAAAAAATACCATATTTGGTGTGATGTAGTGGGCTAAAATAGTATGTGGTGTTTAGTATGAACCTTGAGGGTGTGAGTAGGATTTTGGGTTGGAGTTAGGTCTAGTTTTGGGTGAGGTTGGGTCCTTACACCAATTTAATTAAAATTAGTATAAGTGGTGCTCTTTAATTAATTAGAAATACATAGGGTTAAAATTGGATGGGACACATATGTCATGGACGTAGTAGGCTTAGAATAGAATATTATTATAAATTGGGTTGTATAAAATGGGTTGAGGTTGTGTCTCTAATTTCGATTGGAACGGACAAAGATGCAAAGTTTGATTTATTTAAATTTAAGAATGGACGTTTGTAACGAATATTGTGCAACTAAAATGAAATATAAGAGAGAGTATTTATAAGTTACACAAGGGTCGGAATGAAAGGTTGATATGTCTAGGAAAAGTATATAAAATTTGTTTGAAGGTAAATGCTAGTGTATCGCTCCAAATATCGAAGAAACGGTAAGGTGCACTAAGTAATACAAATATTGCACAATAAATCTAAAATACTGTATTCTAATTCTAAGTGGCTTCAAACTAACCCTGATCTCTCTATCTAAGCTAAGTAGACCTAAATTTGGTCGAGGGGGTTTATAACCCAGCAGTAAATTGTTTAGATGAGGAGTTCAACAAAACCATCATCAAGCTCCTCAGAAAGTTTGTGTATTCAAATAAGCGTGACTAGAATGAGAAGCTCGGCGAATGTTTATGGGCCTACCACACAACAGTCCGAACACCGACCAGCAGTACGCCCTTCTCCTCAGTCTACGGGAGTGAAACAGTCCTTCCCCTTGAGATCTTGATTCCCTCACTCTTAGTGGCTCTCTCCAACCAGTTAACCGTTGACGACAATCACCGTCGATGGCTACAAGAGCTAGAAGCACTCGACGAGAAATGTCTCTTAGCTCAATAGCGCATTGAGCTTTACCAATCACATCTCTCGGGAGCCTTCAACAAACAGGTTAAGAAGAGGACCTACCAAGTGGGTGATCTCGTCTTGACAATTAGAAGGCTGATGGTTATGACCCACAAGACGGCTGTCAAGTTCCAACCTAAATGGGAAGGCCCGTTCGTCGTAGAATATGTATTCTCCAACGGCGCCTATCGACTGTCGAAACCCAACGATGACTAGCTCATGATGCCCATCAACGGCAAGTTCCTTAAAAAGTACTATGTCTAAGGCTAGGGTTATACTTCTCTCTATCCCCAGCATGACAACAAAGATGTATAGGGTTCCTACTTTTGTTGTTCATCCCCAGCAAGTGCCTATGCACGATAAGCCATTATTGGTATTCAGGACACAACAGATAATGGATCCTTAAAATCTTCCCAACAGAGCAATCCTCAGGTCCACCTGCACACTCCCACAGGGACCACTCAAAAATCAATCTTGTTAGATGCTAGTCATGCCCATATTATTTTTGAGCTATCAGCCTAACAATCTTTCCAGTGGAGTAAATCTCTGTTCTATCTATATTTTTGGGTATACCACAACCAGCAAATCACTCCTCAGTGAGTTCTCGGATATTGGTTCATGTCTATATTACCTCTGAACTAATGTCCTAATATTTCTTCCTGGTCGTGTTTTTCATGTCCATATTACCTCTGAGCAAAATCTTCCAGGTTTGGCTATCGATTATCACGTCCATACTACCTCTGATATCGGTTGTTATCTCAACTTAGCACCTATACTTAACTCTAGGTACGCCAACGATATTAAGTCTACACAATCTGCCTTATCCATATCACCTCTAGCAAGGCTTGTCTCGAACTACCACTTGCACTCTAGTGCGCAAGAAGTGATAGGTCTACCAAAGATACCCTAGTAGAATGTCCCTAAACGACTACGTTGTTGTACTATGTTCATATTACCTCTAGTACAATACCAAAAAGTCTATAAAACCTGCCACATCTATATCACATCTAGCAGGGCTTATCTCAAACCTACCACTTGTAGTCCAGTATGCAAGAAATAATAGGTCCACCAAAGATCCCCCAGTAGAATATCCTAAATAGACTGTGATATTGTACTACGTTAATATTACCTCTGGTATGGTATCCAAAACTCACGCAAATAATTACAAACGAATGGAATAACTTTTATTTTTTCATGGAGAGAAATTGAAAGCAAAACTACATTCGAGGGATTGTCAAGATCCCAAGCTCGAAGGAAAAATGGGGACACAAAAAGCAAAAAAAGAACTATTGGTGCTACGAGCCAGAGCATAACTCTGCTATCCTCCCATGGAGACGAGCAATATGACCATCCAGTCACCTCTGGGCCCGGTGCTCAACTTCTAGGGCCATAACCTCGGGATCCTCGTAGAAAGCGTAGGACTCATGTCTGTCCTCTAGATGTTGCACCAGAACATCAATGCTAGCCGTGTTCTGTGCTACTTGGCTCGCCTAGATTCGGATAGCCTCATCTTCCTGCTGGGCCTCTTGCAGCCTAATCCTCATCGCACCAAGCTCGACTTAGAGCCATCTAATTTGCTTGGTCAGGCCGTTTTACCAGGAGAGGTACTCTTCTATAAGATCGTCCAGTCGGTCATGCCTCTCCTACAAGATTCGAAGATCATGCTGTAAGCACTCCATACATGAAGGAAAGAAGTCCTTCTTTGTCGCCACTTTCTTTGAGAACTCATTATATTCATAGAAGATCGGCATTCCCATGTCCGCATATTGGTACTGCCGTAGCTTCGTTAGGCATTTCTCTACCTCCCTCAGTTTATGGTCCAGAAAGTCGACCATCTACTCAAAACCAGGGATACCTGTCACGCCCGCACCCAAAATTTGGGCATGAGTCATGGGTACGTCCAGCCTACGCCTCAGCATCGGTGGTAGAACGCTGTCTAGGTCTCAATAATACTAACATAACTCACAACATGTCAATGATCTAAACTCCATAAGGAGGACAATGAAATAAACATCTCTCAATAGCTCATAATGTATACTCAATCACAATAACTATAAGAATATAAATGGCATGATAAAAGATAAGAAAGAATGACAAAAGTCAAACATAATATCTAAAAATAGAGATAAACTACAGTCTAACTGTCCAACATAAATAGTCTCCACAAGTCTCAAATAAAACCCAACATAACTCAAATGCATAAAATAAATACTATCTAAACAGCTGCAGGTAGTGTCTCCTCTAAAGGAAGGGACTCTTCTAAGCTCTCTGGTATATAGTCTGTATCTATACCTAGTCCATAATGTGTAGGACAGAAATCCTCAAGATCCTCTGGAAAAAATATCCAGTCAGGATTGGAACGAAGTATAAGCACTAATAGCAGTTCCATGTATATTGACAAAAACTATAATACAATATAAAGAAATAAAGATGGATATAAATACTGTCAATAAGAAATACTGGAGATAATAAAATACTGGAAATAGAAATACTGGAGCATATATCATCATATATGGTACAACTAGCAATGAACAGAAATACAGGTGCATGCTAGAACAATGAACTGGAATATAAGTGAATACTAGAACTATAAACTGGAAATACAAGTCTAGAATATCTAGCTGTGTGTGAAACATTAGCATATCATGTGATCGGCTTGGGACTGATTAGGCTTGCTATGTATGACTAGCTATGATTCATGTAAGGTAGGGCTAACCATCCAGTTAGCTATGATGCAAGCAATAGTCAGGCTAATCATACATAACAGGCTATGAGGCATGTAATGGTCAGGATGCACCGACGTGAGGTATGGGTGAGCTATGATTCATGTAGAGTTGGGTATGATCACATAATCTACAAATATCTCCCCGTCCCCAGCTAGCACGATGGATTCCAATCATGACTCCTCGTGACCGGTCTCGATGATGCCAACTCGTGAATACATAGTGTCCGAATCATGTATACTATACAACTAGAATTATAGAGATAATCAATATAATGAATACTGTCAGAGAATGTACTCGCCTGTGGTCCTTTGGTGGCAATACCAATGTCCTATTTCCAAAGTCTTGTCTGAATAATCCAACAGCCCTATAGACATCATTTAATAATAGTACAGCATCAGTCACTATACTAACACACAATCATAAATATACTGAACTCAAAGACTACGCTAGGGGTGACACTGGTCATCTAGTAGGGTCAAGCGTACGTCTAATTGCAGGGGTGTCATGTCTCATTTGATGTGCATAATCAGACAGTCAATCCCTAACACATGTCTAGCCAGTACGTTGGTATACACACGGCAGTCAACTCACTAATATTCAAGGTCACATGGTCAATATAAATACGGGATATCCATAATTAACACTTATGGTCTCATGCAATTATACGAGAAAATCCACAGTTAACCTAGGATCATATAGCATATATACACATTATAGTCATAACTATTACTTGGCATTTGATTACTTATATATATCCATATATTTATATATATATCAACTAATATTATATGCATACGCACACACACATACGAGTTACTAGGTTTATTTGCATGGGGTCTCGCGATGAACATCTATCGTATCATGAAATGATACGTTAAAACCTAACGCTACTCACATACGCAAAATCATAAGAGAAAATACTCCGAACCATGGCCTCGGCGTGCACGTTCACGAGGGGTTATAATCGCGTTGAGGTGGTGCTATCACGGTGGAGGGCTCGATGCTCCTGTGTCTGCTGCTCAGGCGAGGTCGTCGGCTGTAGCTTAGGCGAGGTCGTCGGTCTGGTCCAGTCGCTGTCGAGGGAAGTCGGTCCGATCCTGTCGCTGTCGAGGGAAGTCGATATGATCCAGTCACTGTCGAGGGAAGTCGATCCGGTCTAGTCGCTATCGAGGAAAGTCTCAGGAGAGAGGGAAGTCAGCGACTGATGTTCAGTGGCGTGGGATGGTTGCTATTGTTGGGGTCGTCGAGGAGGTATCGTGATGATGGGAAGGTCGTCAGATTCAGGCGGATGGATGGTGATGGAAGGAGACGGCGAGGGCTGCTGTTTGGTGGAGGGAAACCGACGGAGAAGACCGGGGGAAGGGTGGTTCAGTCGACGGGATTGTGCTGGCGGCGGTGATGGAGAAGCCTGGAACGGTTCAGCGGGGGTTAGCAGGGTCGTAAAGGGAAACGACGGTGGCGGTGCTCAGTCGAGGACGAGGTCGGGTGGTGTTCAGGCAAAGTCGTAGGGGTCGACAGGCGTGGTGCAGCGGTTGAGGGGTCGACGACGTACGGCATTGGCGTGGGAAGATGGAGGAGAACGAGGAGGAAGGCTCTATTGTCCGGGTGGTCGAGTTCGTCAGGACTCCGGCGGGTTGGAGGAAGGTGGTGACGATGAACAGTAGAGGGGGAGATGGGTTCGGCTAGGTTAGGTTTTGTGATGGTGGTGATAAAAAATAAAGAAAAAGTTATATATATATATATATATGTGTGTGTGTGTGTGTGTGTGTGTGTGGAGAAGTAGGGTTGGATGTTGACCTAGGGAGTTGGGCCGGTCAACCACTCCTTGGGATGGGCTTCTTTCTACATGTAGATATTTAAAGGCTAGGATGGTCTTTGTTTTAAATATGATGGCTAGGATTTGATAAGGGGTTGATGTTGAGTGTTACATACTCCAAAATTTTGGAGAAAATTTATATGACCGGTCAATGAAGAAAAATAGGTTTTTTTCATGTATTGTGTCCAATGGGGTGTGGACACCTCAATGCACTTTTGCATAAAAAGTGCCCAACAATTGGAAAATTGCACAAAGTGGAGTTTTTGGATTAAATTGGGTCCTTACATTAATTTAATTAAAATTAATGTAATTGGTGTTATAAAATTAATTGGAAGTACATAGGATTAAAATTAGGTAGGACACAAGTGTCATGGATATAGAAGACTCAGAATAGAATATTGTCATAATTTGGGTTGCACAAAATAGGTCGAGATTGTGTCTCTAATATCGATTGGAACGCACAAAGATGTAAAGTTAGATTTATTTAGAATTACATATAATTGTCTGTAATAAATATTGTGCGACTAAGATGAAGTACAAAAGGGCATAGTTATAAGTTACACAAGGGTCAAAATAGAAGACTGACACCTCTAGGACAAGGGTGTAAAATTTGTTGGAAGGCAATGGCTAGTGTAGCGCTCCAATTATCGAAGTAATGACAAGGTACAACAATCCAATAAATCACAGCAATTAAATATAATCCCTAATATTAAATCCCAAAATGCTAATTAATGTCCATAGCCCTATAGTTTGGTCAGGGGCTCATCTAGTGGATTTCTAGGTCCAATTTACTAACTCATGCATTTAAGGAACACTATATATATAATATATAAATATCATGCAATATATTAACACATTAACTTAAATGAATAAAAAGACGAAAATACCCCTATTCTGGAATGTGGTAGTGATAAGTCTACCCTCCTTAAAAGAATTTCGTCCTCGAAATTAAAATAAACTAGCACAAAAACAAATAATCAAACAAAGAATTATACCTCAAGTCTCGAAGAGATACGGATACTACTCGCGCATTTTGTCCTCTCTCTCCCAGGTTGACTCGCTTGGAGAGTGATGTCTCCATGCAACATGAACCAAAGGGATGGTTTATTTCCACAATACCTTCTCTCTACGATCCAAGATCTCTACGGGCTACTCGGGATAGATGAGTGTCGGTCCAACCTCGATCTTCGAGTGATCTAGTACGTGACTAGGATCTGCCACGTACCATCTTAGCTACGACACGTGGAACACGTCATACACTCCATCTAGAGTAGGCAGCAAGTCTAGTCTATAGGCCACTGCACTGACCCTTACAAGAATACCAAAGGGTCCGATATATCGTGGACTAAGCTTTCCACCTCTACCAAAACGAATCGTGTCCTGTGTCAAAAAAATCTGTAGGAATACCAAATTGCCAACCTAGAACAAACAGTCTTAACACGCAATCTAAAACAAAATAATCACAAACCAAACTAACAAAACCTATACCTGAAACTCTAGGGGTCTACGGTAGCTATCGGCCCAATGCTGCTGTCTGTCATGCGCCACTCGCAGTCTGTCTCTGATGAGTTTTACCTTTTCTGCTGCATCCCTGACCATTTCTGGTCCTAACAAAGCTCTCTCTCCAATATCATCCCAAGATAATGGTGTACGACACCTTCGTCCATATAAAGCCTCGAATGGTGATATCTTAATGCTGGCCTAGTAGCTATTGTTGTAAGCAAACTCTACTAGGTGTAGATGATCCTCCCAAGAGCCTCTGAGATCCAAAATGCAAGTACGTAGCATATCTTCAAGAGTCTGAATAGTCCTTTCAGACTGCACGTCTATATGGGGGTGATACGCGGTACTGAACTTGAGTTTAGTGCCCAAGCTAGCCTACAGAGTCCTCCAAAAATGTGATATGAAACGACTATCCCGATCTGAGACGATACTCACAGGAACTCCATGTAATCTGACAATATGCCGCACGTACACCTCTGCTAGCTTCTTTGTCAATGTACCCACTTTGAATGGTAAGAAGTGGGCTGATTTGGTCAACCTATCTACGATGACCCAAATTGCGTCCTTTCCTCCTGGAGAATGTGGAAGCCCTGAAATGAAGTCCATAGTCACGTGCTCCCACTTTCATTCCAGAATGGGTAAAGGTTGAAGCAATCCACCTGGCCTCAGTCGATTTGCCTTTACCTGTTGGCATACTAAATATCGGGATACAAAGTGTCATACCTCGCGCTTCATACCATACCACCATACGTGCTCCCTCAGATCTCGATACATCTTGTTGGCATCGGGATACATCGAGTACTGAGACCAATGTGCCTCCTACAAAACCTCTTCGCTCAGATCTCCACTTGGCACACACATCCTCGTGCCATGCCGTAAAAATCCATCATCTGCAATAGTGAAGTCATCTGTCAATCATGTCCGAACTTGTGCCCTGATTCTCCTTAGTGTCTCATCATCATACTGTGCAGCTTTAATTTTGTCCATCTGCAATAGTGAAGTCACCTTGTTCATTAAGTTCATGAATACTGTCGGTGCATTGGTTAAACCAAACTGCATTACTGTAAATTCAAACAGGCCATATCTGGTCTGAAAAGCTATCTTCGGTATGTCTTCTCTCTTCATCTTCACCTGGTGATAGCCGGACCTCAAGTCTATCTTTGAAAATACCTTCGCTTTGTTCAATTGATTGAAAAGATCATCTATCCTCGGCAGCGGGTATTTATTCTTGATAGTTAGGTTTTTTAGAGCTCTATAATCGATACACATGCATACCGTGATATCCTTCTTCGGTACGAATAATACCGGAGCTCTCCATGGTGATAAACTGGATCTGATGAAACCTTTGTCCTGTAGCTCCTCAACTTGCTTCTTCAGTTCTACCAGCTTGCTATTGTTGACTCTATAGAAGTTTTGTGAAATAGGCTCCACTCCTGGTACCAAGTCTATAGAGAATTGTCACTACCATATTTTTTAGGAAGTATTTTAGTAATTTTATAATTAATTAAATATTATGCTTGATAATAATTATTTGTTGTATTATTTAATTATTGATAGATGTTAGTTATTTATTTTGGACTTGTGTTAGTAGACCTAACTTGTTTAGTTTAGACTCATGGACCAACATGTATTAATTGTTAGATTTGAGCCCAACTAGAAATCCCATTGATTAGGAGATGGATTAAATTAATTAAACCATTAGACTAGAAGCTTCCCTCCTTAATTATTTCTTCATGAGAGGCCCCAAGGGGTATATTAGACATTACATAGTAGCTTGAGGAAGGGGAAAGGGGGGCCGGCCTATTAAAGAGGGGGAATTAATTTATCTCTCCTATTTTTATTTCAAAACTAGATCTAGAATTTTTCTCAACCAAATTCCTTCATTCCCACTTCATTTTCCTACCAAATTTTATCCCAATTTCTTCCCAAATCATCATTATAGGCTAGTGGAGTAAGTATCTAGAAGGAGAAAGTAAGGATCTACAAAGAGGAGCAAGGATCAACAAGTTGGAGGCCAATTTCATCACATTTGGAGGTTTCATTGGGAATCCATCTCCCAATAGGTATAATTCAGTTTTTATCCTTAAATTAGGTTATAAATATGAGATTTAATAATAAGAAATCAACTCATATGCATAGGCTACCCATAGGATTTAGTTTTGTGTTCATAGGAGGCCTATTGTGAAAGTTATGGTGCTTTTTGTGTCAATTTTGGAGGAATTTCGAGATTGACATTTGTTGTGTGTGTCAATTGGTCCTATAGATCAATTTGGTATGTGCTTGTGTGTTTGGGGCTAGGGTCATGTCCACAATTGGGTACGTATAGGTCGTATCCCAATAATTTGGTGATACGTGTTGATTTGGGAGATTTTCCTCCGATACAGGACTTTGAGCATGTCATATTTTGACACGGACACGTAGATTTGTATTTGACTCTTTGTATTGTTCATAAATAATATATATGACTTGTTCGTGTCCTTCGGGGTACGTTTGGATGTGTGGTGGACTCGTGTCGCAAGCGTATCCTAGATCTAGTGGGATACGGAGTGATACGTTCCATGTGTTTGTGCAATTTATAGGTAGATCTATTTTTCTTATGTTCTTATTCTTGGATTGTGTATATATATATATATATATATATATATATATATATATATATATATATATATATATATATATATATACATATATTGTTGTTACAAATATTTATGTGTTAGATCTATATATCTATTATATATATATGTGTTATATATTTGTGTAGTCATTATTTTACATAAGTAAGATCTACTAGTTAAAGTATATACATATGTGGTTGTTGTGTGTATATGTGTATGGTGGTGGATATATATATATATATATATATATATATATATATATATATATATAATTATGTTTCTTTGTGTCTTAGATCTATGTGTTTATTTATGTATATTGCATGTAGCTATTATTCTACATATGTAGGAGCTCTTTAATAATGTAGTGCATATGTATAAATATTATAGTATACATATGTTGAGGTTATAAATTATGTATATGTATATATATAAGTTGTTATATTATAGGTATATACTTATATAATGCATGTATGCATATTATCCTATGGTTATATATACATATGCATGTAGGTATAATTATATAAATATTAGTATATATGTATGGGTGTATGTATTGTTCATATGTAGTAATTACATATATTAGTAATTATAGATGTAAGTATAATTATATAGTTGTATATATATATATATATATATATATATATATATATATATATATAGTTGTATATATATAGTTGTAAGTATAATTATATAGTTGTATATATATGTATATATATATATATATATATATGTATATATATATATATATATATATGTATATATATATATATATAGGTGTTTTAGCGACAACAGCAAAGGCGATAGCAGCAGCATCGCAACAGCACAACAGCAGCAGCTGTAGCAAGCAGCAGCAGCAAAGGCGACAGCAGCAGCAATGTCGCAACAGAATAGTACAGCAAATGTAGCATTCAACAGCAGCAGCGACGGCGGTTTAGCGACAGCAGAACCCCGCCAAAGCAGCAGCAAGCAGCAAGAACATACAGCAGCAGCAGAACCGTCGCTAAATCAACAGCGTATCAGAGTATCGAAGATTACAACGACAGTCAACATCGGTCATTAGTGACAGTTTGGCAGATTTCTTATTATTAGATATATATATATATATATATATATATATATATATATATATATATTTGGTATTTAACATATATATTCCTAATTTGCTAATTGTATTATAATATATGTATAATAATTAGTGTAGTATATATATACTTACGGGTAGTTAGTATAACAAGTATTTAGGTATTACCTTGAGATACCAAGGTAAGTACCAAGGTATTGGGGATATCCAAGGTATTGGGTTTGGGGTATCAAGATTATGGGTTTATGTTGTGATACCAAGTTGGTTCAAAACCAAGGTACCTAATTAATGTTTGTCTTTAAGATTTATTTAATAATATTGTTTTGGCATTTGTATGTGATATTTTCCTTTTGGATTTACGTATCTGGAGATACGGTATCCTAGTATTATATAAGGGTTTTGTGACCTAGACTTTAGTATTTGAACCCAATATCCTTGTGTTAGACCTTTACAACCTAGAATTAGGCAGTTGACCATAGTTGACCATAGTTGACCATAGTTTGACTTTTGACTTAGAATTGACTTGTTGACCTAGAAATTGACTAGTTTAACTTATTTGCTTTCCAGAACCTTGTATTAATGTTGTATTCCATATCTAGGTCTTCGAAGAACCGTATCAGACATCTGTGAGACTATTCTTTGGACTTCAGGCGAGTACATTATCTGATAGTTTCTCGTTTATGATATCCTCTATGTTTATTATATCTAGTGTAGATATTCTTGTTTCTTGACATGATGGTTACACGGATTGGTATATCCGGATCTCGTCATGAGATATTATCCCTTGTATATGGTGTATCTTGTGCAAGTCTTGTTTCATTGGTTATCTTGTGCATGTACAGACACTGATTCTCGGGGAGATTTGCTACCTTATTAGAGAATTCCGTGCCATAGCATACCATGGTTGGATCTATTATACCAGTCGGGGTGGAGAGTATTTTAGTATAGATATGTGATCATACCCTCCTTGTGCATGTCTTGTTCCTTGTGAGTGTTGATCATACACCGTATGTAAGATCAGCCAGGCCATTATACTCTTGTGCAAGTTCCCAAGCCGATCACATATTAAAGCTAGTACTCACGCACTTAGATATTAGTATTCTTGTTCATTGTTATATTGTTCATTCTTGTATTTATTCCAGTATTTCCTTTTTGTGTATCTCTTGTATCTATTGTGCATCTTGTATATTCACATCTATTTATTGTTACATAGTTTTTATCATTGATTAGAACTGCTGTTAGAGATGTACTCAGCTCTTTTCCTGCTGTTAGAGATGTACTCTACCCTACACATTATGGACCTCAGAATGTTGTGGGTTTAGAGTCTGAGACCCTGGTTCAGGAGGGACTTATCCCAACTGAGATAGATGACCCAGGATTAGTACCTTCTTAGTATCCTTTTGTACTGGATTTGTCTCCATCTTATTTGTTAGTATTTCTTTCAGACTCATTGATGTATTATTTTGACTCATGAGTTGTATGTGACTATTCTATTCTTTATCATATTCATGCTCGTTCCATCTTAGATCTGTGATTGAGTATATGTTATTGTTGGTAGTTTATTATATTGATAGATAGATTCCCCAAACAGTGTTCTACCGTCGATTCTTTGGCGTAGGCTGGGCGTTGTTCCCGACTTGTACCCTTACACCGGGTGCGGGTTGTGACACGTTTTTAGTGGTGGCCCATACAGGTTATGCTTCACAAGTTGTGTGATGTCGTGGTAGTACGACGACTTAGTTGTACTACTGCGAGCCAGATTTAGGATATAGGATATAGGATATAGGATATAGGCTATAGGCTATAGGCTGAGAATACTCAATCATATCTCGAAAAAATTCTTTTAATTCATTCAACTATTCTCCTTTGATATTGATACTTGATCTCTTAATCTGTCCTTTCCTTGAGTGTCTTACATCATGTGCCATATTGATTCTTTCTTTCGCTTTGTCTCAGGATATCGCCTAAGACTAGATCGCAGTAGGGGAGAGCAGTTTCTGAGAGGTCTGCGACATCCCGAGGGCCTACACCAGTCATTTCTCTGGTGATTGGAGTGTCAGCTGCTTTCAGAGGTCTACCACCTACTCAGAGGACTATGCCAGCTGTATCTGAGGGGCTTCCACCTCCACCTCCTGTGCCAGCAGAGGCGACACAGATGTTTACACTGTTTTGTGAGATGCTCGAGGCACAGAGGGCTCAGTCTGAGGCACTTCAGAGGCAGACCAATATTTTACGGCAGGGCATCGAGAGTGCTCATCAGCTTGCTCGTGCTGTAGTCGAGAGAGGAGTTCTGGTCTAGTAGCAGTTTGTTCCTCAGGTTGCTAAGCTTCGGCCAGGCAACATTCAGGACTTCAAGAAGCTGGATCCTAGGGTCTTCAAGGGGACGGAGGACATCGTCTATGCTGATGATTGGCTCGAGGATATTGAGCGTCTTATGAGGGTGTCTCGTCTTTCTGAGGATTTGAAGGTTGAGGCGGTAGGACTTTAACTGTTCGACGTCGCTCGTACTTGGTTCTGGAATGAGCCGATTCTTATTGATGCAGGACAGTCTTGGAAGGTATTCAAGGACCTCTTCAATAATAAGTTTTTTGCTCGAGCTGACAGGCTAGACATGGGGAGACAGTTTGAGAGTCTCATTTAGGGGAGCATGTCTGTAGAGGAGTACGCTGCAAAGTTTAACAGGTTCAGCCGATTTGTAGAGTATTTAGTAAGAGAGCCGAAGGTTCGGGCTATTCGTTTTCATGAGGGTCTAAACTGGGAAGTAAAGATCCTCATTCCGTCTTTTTATGAGACATATTCGGAGATTTTTGCGGAGGCACGCAAGGTTGAGCAGGAGTTGGGTTTAAAGCCCAAGAGAGACCGTGATTCTTTTCTGGCGGCCAACAGCAGTACAGTATCTGTAAAACGTCCTTATTTCTAGTTTAGGCCTTTCTAGCAGCTGCAGCAGCACTAGGCTCCAGCTAGGGCACCTTTTTACCAGGCACCACAGCAGAAAAGATAGTTACAACAATCTTTCTGCCATTTATGTAAGAAGCTCGGCCACATCTGGAAAGTTTGCAGGAAGAGGTTGGGAGTTTGTTTGTATTGTGGTACTGAAGGGCATCAGCTGAGGGAGTGTCCTTCTAATCCTCGTCGTGCAGTTCATGGAGCAGCTTCAGCTCCGAGGGCACAGACGAGACCATCTACAGTACAATCGAGGGGACCGCTTCCGACACAGCAGCAACGTTATGTCCAGCATCAACAGTAGGGAGGTGCACGGTAGGGACGAGCGTTTGATATAACCGTCGAGGAGGAGGAACCCACCGAAGAAATCATCGCAGGTTCTATTCTTCTTGATTCTATTCCAGCTTTAGCTTTGTTTGATAGTGGTGCTTCCCATAGTTTTGTATCTGTTTCTTTTGCTCTGAAGCATGGTTTGGTAGCTGAGTCTTTGCTTAGGACTTGCAAGATCATAACCGGGAAAGGCATTATCCTGGTTAATGAAATTTGCAAGGATCGGAGAATTATTCTAGGAGGCCGGGAGTTGAGTGCGTGTCTACTTGTAATTCTACTTTCGAGCTACGATATTGTACTTGGGATGGATTGGTTGAGTAGGCACCTTGCTAGAATAGATTGTAGAGGAGGTAGAGTTTTGTTTGGTCCACCGGGAGAGCCAGAGTTCGAGTTTATTAGAGGAGCTGCAGAGCAGGGAGAAGGCATTATTTGTGGAGCTATGGTGGAAGACAAGGAGTTGCCGCATCCATTAATAGCAAAATTCTTGGATGTGTTTCCTGAGGAATTGCTAGGGTTGCCGCCAGATTAAGATGTTGAATTATCTATAGACTTTGTGCCAGGTGCAGAACCAATTTTGCAATATGTCTATAGAGTAAACAACAGCGAGCTGGTCGAGCTGAAGAAGCAGGTGGACGAATTACAGGATAAGGGGTTCATCAGGTTGAGTTCTTCTCCGTGGGGAGCCCCGGCATTGTTTGTACCGAAGAAGGATGGATCGGTACACATGTGCATTGATTACAGGGCTTTGAATAATCTTACTATTAATAATAAGTACCCTTTGCCAGGGATTGATGATTTGTTCGATCAGTTGAGTGGTGCCAATATATTTTCTAAGATAGATTTGAGATCAGGCTACCACCAGGTGAAGGTAAAGCCGGAGGACATACCGAAGACTGCTTTTAGAACTCGGTATTGTCAGTACTAGTTTATGGTAATGTCGTTTGGTTTGACTAATACACCGACAGTATTTATAAACTTGATGAACAAGGTATTCCATCAGTACCTTAACAAGTTCGTGGTGGTGTTCATCAACGACATACTCATATACTTGAAGACACTGGAGGAGCATGAGGCGCATTTGAGGATTGTGTTGGATGTGCTAAGGAAGGAGAAGCTATATGGGAAGTTGTCCAAGTGTGAGTTCTTCTTGGACAAGGTGGAGTTCTTGGGGCATGTTGTGACTGGTGATGGTATTTCAGTGGATCAGAATAAGATCGCAGCAGTAGAATCTTGGAAGACCCAGAGTTCGGTAGAAGAGATCAGGAGTTTCTTGGGATTGGCAGGCTACTACAGGAAGTTTATGCAAGATTTTTTAAGGATTGCCGAGCCGATGACCAGACTCACCAGAAAGGATATAGAGTTTGTTTGGACGGAGGATTGCCAGATTGCTTTTGAGGAGTTGAAGAAGAGGTTGACGTCTACCCCTATTTTGACGTTGCCATCAGGGTCTGGAGGTTTCACTATTTATAGTGATGCATCGGGGAAAGGTTTGGGTTGTGTTCTTCAGCAGAATGGAAAAGTGATTGCCTATGCATCCAGGCAATTGTGACCTCTTGAAAAGAACTATTCTACCCATGATTTAGAGTTGGCAGCAGTCATCTTCGCCCTGAAGTTGTGGAAATATTATTTTTACAGAGAGCGTATGGAGATCTTCACGGATTACAAGAGCTTGAAGTACGTTTTCACGCAGAAGGAGTTGAACATGAGGCAGCGTCTGTGGTTAGAACTGATGAAGGATTTTGATATATCTTTGTAGTATCATCCTGGAAAAGCTAATTTAGTTGCTGATGCTTTGAGTAGGTATCCGGTAGCTATGTTCTTGATACAGAATCTATATTTGTTGGAGGAATTGGAGAGCTTGGCCATTTAGGTGATAGTTCCTGGTGGTGCTATACAGATGTGGGGATTACAGATACACTCAAATTTGATAGACAGGATCAAGACAGCCCAGCCCAGTATGAAGATGTATCTCTGAGGAGCATCAGAGCTCAGGTGGGAGTAAGATTGGAGGATAATTTCACCTTTGCTGAGGATGGATCTTTGAGGCATGGAGTTAGATTGTGTGTGCCTAGTGGGGAGCTGTGTGAGGAGGTATTGCAGCAAGCACATCGCTCTCAGTATTCCATACATCCAGGTGCCAACAAGATGTATCGGGATATGCGAGAGAGTGTGTGGTGGTATGGCATGAAGAGGAAAGTGGCACAGTTTGTATCGAGATGCTTAGTGTGCCAGCAGGTGAAAGCCGAGAGGCAGAGGCCAGGAGGTTTACTTCAGCCATTACCCATTCCAGAGTGGAAGTGGGAGCACATTTCTATGGATTTTGTGTCCGAACTTCCACGATCTCCAGGAGAGAAAGATGCGATTTGGGTCATCGTTGATAGGTTGACCAAGTTAGCCCACTTTTTGCCTTTCAAAGTGGGTTTGTCTACGGAGAAGCTGGCAGAGATGTATGTGAGACAGATCGTTAGGATACATGGAGTTCCCGTCAGCATAGTCTTGGATCAGGATAGTTATTTTACTTCTTATTTCAGGAAGAGTTTGCAGGAGAGTTTGGGCACTCAGCTCAAGTTCAGTACTACATATCATCCCCAGACAGATAGGCAGTCAGAGAGAACTATTCAGACTCTCGAGGATATATTGTACACTTGTGTATTAGATTTTAGGGGTTCTTGGGAGGACCATCTCTATTTGGTAGAGTTTGTTTATAACAACAGTTACCAGGCTAGTATAGAGATGTCACCTTTTGAAGCACTGTATGGTCGAAGGTGTCGTACTCCCTTGTCATGAGACGATGTTAGAGAGAGAGTTTTGCTTGGGCCAGAGATGGTTGGGGATATAGCAGAGAAGGTTCAATTGATCAGAGACAGACTTCGTGTGGCACAGGACAGACAGCGGCATTAGGTCGATAGCCATCGGAGACCTTTGGAGTTCGAGGTATAGTTTAGATTTTGTTTGTGCTTGCTATTGGTTGTTTGTTATAGATTAAGTTCTTAAGGTGGTATTTTGTTCTAGGTGGGTGCTTTGGTGTTTCTAAGGATTTCTCCGACATGAGGCACGATTCGCTTCGGTGGAGGCGGGAAGCTTAGTCCGCGATTCATCGGACCTTTCACTTTTCTAGGGAGGGTCGGTACAGTTGCTTATAGACTAGACTTACCACCTGCATTAGAGGGAGTGCATAACGTATTTTATGTGTCAAATTTGAGATGGTACATGGTAGATCCTAGTCATGTATTGGATCATTCGGAGATAGAGGTGGGCCCTACTCTTAGTTATCCAGAGCAGCCAGTTGAGATTCTAGATCAGAGAGAGAAGGTGCTGAGGAACAGACTATTCCTTTAGTTCGCGTCGCATGGAGGCATCACTCTCCGGGGGAGTCTACCTGGAAGAGGGAGGATAAAATACGAGAGCGTTATCCATATTTGTTTGTGCCTTGAGGTATGTTCTTTCCTTATTATGTTATGTTCTTTCATAGTTAATTCTATTCTTAGTTCTGTTCTTTTGTTATGATCTGTTGTTTTCTGGGGGTAGTTTTCATCTTTGAATTTCGAGTAAGAAATTACTTTAAGGAGGGTAGACTTGTCACTACCACATTTTCTAGGAAAGGGTATTTTAGTAATTTTATAAATAATTAAATATTATGCTTGATAATAATTATTTGTTATATTATTTAATTGTTGATAGATGTTAGTTATTTATTTTGGACTTGTGTTAGTGGACCTAACTAGTTTAGTTTAGACTCATGGACCAACATGTATTAATTATTAGATTTGAGCCAAACTAGAAAGTCCATTGATTAGGAGATGGATTAAATTAATTAAACCATTAGACTAGAAGCTTCCCTCCTTAATTATTTCTTCATGAGAGGCCCCAAGGAGTACATTGGACATTATATAGTATCTTGAAGAAGGGAAAAGGAGGGCCGGCCTATTAAAGAGGGGGGAATTGATTTCTCTCTCCTCTTTTTATTTCAAAACTAGATCTAGAATTTTCTTCAACCAAATTCCTTCATTGCTACTTTATTTTCCTACCAAATTTCATCCTAATTCCTTCCCAAATCACCATTGGAGGCTAGTGGAACAAGGATCTAGAAGGAAGAAGCAAGGATCTACAAAGAGGAGCAAGAATCTATAAGTTGGAGGTAATTTCATCACATTTGGAGGTTTTATTGGAAATTCATCTTCCAATATGTACAATTTAATTTTTTTCCTTAAATTAGGTTCTAAATCTGATATTTAACCATGAGAAATTAACCCATATGCATAGGCTACCCAGAGGATTTGGTTTTGTGTTCATAGGAGGCCTATTGTGAAAGTTATGGTACTTTTGTGTCAATTTTTGGAGAATTTCGAGATTGAAATTTATTGTGCGTGTCAATTGGTCCTATAGATCAATTTGGCATGTGCTTGTGTGTTTAAGGCTAGTGTCATGTCCACAATTCGGTACGTGTAGGTCGTATCCTAACAATTTGGTGATACGTGTTGATTTGGGAGGTTTTCCTCCGACACGGGACTTTGTGTCACGCCCCAATCTCCCGCAAGCTCAATAGTCCCCGCTGAACGTGAATCACCACGTTTACAGCTCTCCCGCAGGACTATCGTTCTCATCGGGACGTGATGCCGTACGAGCCTGGAGTTGCGCTCGTACAAGGCGATGTTGTCAAACACCAAATGTTATCATTGAAACAACCAAGTTGCAGCGGAAGTCAAGTGTTGTGTACCAAGCACACAATCAGAGTATACGCAACGAAGCTCACGATAGGGTCCAAATGAGATGCCCCAAGTCAATGCCACAAAGGCGATGCCACAGAGACGATGAAATAACTCTTGCTCTTTCTCTAGCCCACAAAGGTACTTACAGTTCATACATCTTGTCCCGTATATCCAAGCAGCGCCACTACGCCTGCGTACCTGAAATATTGCCCACAAACGTGGGTCAGTACACAACCGTACTGGTGAGCGGGGTAACCCACTCGCCTAAGCCGACACTAAGTAAAATAGTGAATGCACACAGTTAAATGGTGATCTTTCTAGTTGAATCCTAGATTCATTTCATGGCATATGGATGACATGTTAAGGGAAGCAGTAAAGCAGTTAAGCATGCTAGCATTCAATCTCAAACCAAACGACAAGCAGTTAATATAAAGCCGACCCGTCTAACTCAATGTCATCGCTTGCACGATAACATATCGAACCAACAGTCTCGCCTCGATATCCATCCTCAACCAACAGCTTATATATCCCACTCTCGAGTGCCCACTCTTGCCGAGGCAAGGTGGCCGCGCCTACACGATGCACAAACCAACCAAAGTAAAGCAAGCCAACATCTATTCTTATATGAAGTCACTGGCCAAAGGCCATAAAGGACGTTGATCGGACAGATCAAATGCGGTTCTATTCGAAACAGCGCTAAGTAGCTAACCCACCTGAATCGCATCCAACCGCTGGCACCGCGCCCAAGACGCGTTACCCAATTGTCTCCTCCATGGCCGAACGGTCCCGGTGCCCCGGAGCACCCGTTCGAGGAAACCAAACCCTGTGCCACCCAGGTTGTCCGTGACTATGCAGACACGTAGGTATGACGAGAGGATCGAACATTCTCGCCCCACCAAGCGATCCTAGACTCGTTCCATCAATAATCCAACCAACACATCCATAACCATTCTTCCAACATGTCCTTCCAAGAACCCAAATCTTGACCTCAAAACATAGCCCGAGGCATCAAAATATCAAGTATTTCATAGGCACGAAGCCTCTTCTCAACACAATCCAAATTGGTGCAACACCTATGCTCAAAGCTAACCCATGGCACAATGCCCCAAAAGAGGCACAATGCCCGCGCCGATGCAGTTGTTCGGTTTCGAACCACAACTGCTCGCTTTGTAAGACAAAGCGACCAAGTGATACTCGTGCACGGATGCACGCTCGCTCGCCCGAAACCCGATATTCTCAATGTTCCCATTGCCTCAATTATATCCTTCCAACTTGTATATTTCCAACCGTCCAAGCATAATCCCAAGTAATCCAACCGATCGCCTCAAATGAATAATCCAGCTATCGTATCCAACTATCCAACGCGCAAACCAAATCAAGCCACAATCCTACCAAGCCAACGACGCACACTCCATGCACGCCTCAGTGTAGTGCTTTCCAATGTTTCAGCCCAAGTGTACAAGCCATTACGTGTTTTCCATATTATTAGGCATGAAGGAGTAGAGGAGAAGGGAAAGAGCCCACTCATATTGTTTGAATCCGTTAGGCATCCTGTCCTGCCGATACGGCCAATCCCTTGAACCCGTGGTCTGATGCAAGCGCGATCTACTCAACTGGTATGACCGTGCGAGCAGGCCGTGCTTTCCAAATCATCCGACCGATCGGACTAAGGAAGATGGCATTATCGTTTCCATTCAGCTATTCAGTACTGTTCGGAACGAACACCTGATTTCCATCGAACCCGCTAGCCATCTGCACACTGAAACCAACTCGATTAATCCTTCTTCCCGAAATCCGACATTTCAAATGTAACCAGTATTTGATTCATTCAGTCCGACTTAGCGTAACGCTCCGAGCGGTTGCGGGCGTTACATAATATACCACTTAGAATCAGGTTCGTCCACGAACCGTAGCTGGTACTCATTCCTTACTAGCATGCCACAATCCAATTCCATAGATCTGCTCTATGCAACTTATCATATTCACTATTTCTGACACAACATCTTGTTCTGCTGAACGCTCATACAAGTTCCAAATTCCCACATCCTCCTTGCAGCTCAATACTAATTCTTCGTATCGCTTAGTTTTGGATCGTACACATATTTAAGGCGTCCCTAAAATACATGCATTTCAGCCGAGCTTTGCGATAGCGAATTTGGACAAGTTACAAGGGTATCTTTATGTCCGAGGCATCCATTTACTTTGCTCCCAAATTGGACAAATCACAATTTCCATTCCAACACATTCGCTCGAGAACTATTCTCAATTATGCAGATTTTCCACCGACTCAATGAGTTCGCGTTCCAGCTCAATCCATCCCACTATTTCTGAAATCAGTACTAGCAACATCTCCAAATATTATCTCGTGCACCGAACGATTCTCACAACTGATCTACCCCAGCTATGCGACTTACCCAAATATCAACTTGCTTAGATCAGCTCAGTCCAACACATTTCCTGCCATCTTAATATCTCACAGGGTGAACATCTATATTGAGGTTCGTGTGATCCACGAAGATCTCGTCGCCACGCCAAAGGGATTTGTGTCGCCACGATTTCAACGTGGTCACACTCGCCACAATTCTTAGGTTGCGCATGAAATAGTTCTTCGCGCTGCTTCCACTGCCTCGAAGCAGAGAATATCACCTTCACCTTCCGAATGAGCAAGCTTCCCAGAATAGTTCTGAGACATCTTGTAAATCTGAAGCAAATCTGTCCCTTCCAGTATTCGCAAGGATTTGATCTGAACGAACCGCTGCTTTAACTTCACGAGCTAGTTTCACAGTCGTCAATTCATATGAATGCTATTCCCTTCCAGGGCACGATGAGTCAGAGGCGATGCCATCGATAAAAATCTGCGACTCTGAATCTCATCAGTTGACTTAGGCCAATCCCACAATCACTTCGGTCTTCCGGCTGTATCTTCAGCTGAAGGCTATCCCAAGGATCTCTCAAATCCAACACTCAGTCAATAAGCCAAATTATATGCTCACATCTGCCCTCGACGCATTCCCAAATACGCCGCCTCAAGGGTCATTCTATGGGTCTACCATATTCATATCCGATTCAGCGGTCAAGTCGCTTAGGGTCAGCTGTCCCGAAGCTACGCTCGATAATTGTAATCATCACGATGGACAGTTACTATAAACCATGCTATATCTCATCTGAAAATCTGACTCAAATTCCAACCATTCATCCGAGCGAAGTTTCCGAATCCGGGAACCGCGCTCGTTGAAACCTTATTCCATCAATCCGCCGTTCTGTCCTGAATCCATCAAATTTCTGAATTGCATATTCGATTCTCGCACTACAAATTGCAATGATTCTCAAAACCCAAGACTTGCTCAAATTCACATCCGTTTGCCATGTTCCACCTTGCACGTCCAACTTGCTCGAGCAGCACAGTGATTTATTTCGACGTTGCTATCACATTTAGCTATCTTCAAAAGTCTGTCCGCCAATATCTTTGTCCTCAGTTGTTGCCACAATCCGTCCACGTCTTCCGGAGAATCCGTCTACTATCGTTGCACCATCCTGCCCAAAATTCCATTTCCGCTAAACCTGAGTCAACTTCACGAGCAACAACATTCAAAATCTTCAAGTTTGTGTGAATCCATCTCATTGTCCCTCCAGACCAATATCGTGTTTCTTTGCTCAACCAACAGCTCAAAAGTGTCGCCCAAAATCGTAGTCCATGCTCGCTATCATTCGATTCACCCATCGCTCATTCAAGCGTATCCCGACTGTTCATTCCGATCTCGTCCATCTCTCAAGTCCAACGATACTTCCATTTGCACCAGTCCGTTCACGATATGCCCAACTCAATATTCGCTTGCTCCATTTTTATTCTTCCCAACTCAACCGACGTGCACCAACCAACTTGTATTCTCGTTTCACGAGTCCGTTCAGGAAATTCCCATTGATGTCCAACCAAAATGTTTCCAATGCCTTGCTCAAAATGTGGTATCCCATATACCACTCCGAATCAAGTCGCTACTCGCATTACAATTTCTTTCACAGATCCAAGATCCGTTCGAACCATCCATTATGCATAATCATGCCCTTCCCCAAATCGAGTCTGACACAAAACTCAGGCAACGCTTGAATTATCCAACTGTTTCTCAACCCGTCTGATACCTTCTCAACACGAGCAATCCTGCAATGATCGTCTTCCAAATAGTCCAACCCAATACCCAACGGTTTCACACTTTTGTTGTACGAGCAACTCGTACCAACTTATCCATATATTCCAGAGCCAAACTCAAACATGCTCAACCGATGCGCCGCAGCCAAACTTCCAACTTCTATCCAACACAATCGCTTGACGAGTAACTCGTGCAAGGATCTATCTTCCAATGTTTCTACTCAAAACATGCTGCATAACCAAGTCTCGTTAGCCAACCAACTGATCCACTGATGCCATCAGAAACTCCTGAACGACAAGCCAAGCCAACCCAACGAAAGCCCATACTTGTTGCAAAAATGCAACAACGCCAACCAACTTGCTGCACGAATGCAACAACGCCTAACGAGACTAAGCGATCTAACGAAAACCAACCAAGGCAACACAACCAAGAACAACATGCAGCTACAACCAGCAATATATAGACTTATTGCATGAAACATCCGATGCGGCACCGAGTAGAGTCAAGAGCTAGACGACACGCGGAAGCTATTTAGAGTTTGTGATGAAGCGAAGGACCGAGTCCGAAGAAATGAACCGGGCGCTCTGATACCAATTTGTCACGCCCCAATCTCCCGCAAGCTCAATAGTCCCCGCTGAACGTGAATCACCACGTTTACAGCTCTCCCGCAGGACTATCGTTCTCATCGGGACGTGATGCCGTACGAGCCTGGAGTTGCGCTCGTACAAGGCGATGTTGTCAAACACCAAATGTTATCATTGAAACAACCAAGTTGCAGCGGAAGTCAAGTGTTGTGTACCAAGCACACAATCAGAGTATACGCAACGAAGCTCACGATAGGGTCCAAATGAGATGCCCCGAGTCAATGCCACAAAGGCGATGCCACAGAGACGATGAAATAACTCTTGCTCTTTCTCTAGCCCACAAAGGTACTTACAGTTCATACATCTTGTCCCGTATATCCAAGCAGCGCCACTACGCCTGCGTACCTGAAATATTGCCCACAAACGTGGGTCAGTACACAACCGTACTGGTGAGCGGGGTAACCCACTCGCCTAAGCCGACACTAAGTAAAATAGTGAATGCACACAGTTAAATGGTGATCTTTCTAGTTGAATCCTAGATTCATTTCATGGCATATGGATGACATGTTAAGGGAAGCAATAAAGCAGTTAAGCATGCTAGCATTCAATCTCAAACCAAACGACAAGCAGTTAATATAAAGCCGACCCGTCTAACTCAATGTCATCGCTTGCACGATAACATATCGAACCAACAGTCTCGCCTCGATATCCATCCTCAACCAACAGCTTATATATCCCACTCTCGAGTGCCCACTCTTGCCGAGGCAAGGTGGCCGCGCCTACACGATGCACAAACCAACCAAAGTAAAGCAAGCCAACATCTATTCTTATATGAAGTCACTGGCCAAAGGCCATAAAGGACGTTGATCGGACAGATCAAATGCGGTTCTATTCGAAACAGCGCTAAGTAGCTAACCCACCTGAATCGCATCCAACCGCTGGCACCGCGCCCAAGACGCGTTACCCAATTGTCTCCTCCATGGCCGAACGGTCCCGGTGCCCCGGAGCACCCGTTCGAGGAAACCAAACCCTGTGCCACCCAGGTTGTCCGTGACTATGCAGACACGTAGGTATGACGAGAGGATCGAACATTCTCGCCCCACCAAGCGATCCTAGACTCGTTCCATCAATAATCCAACCAACACATCCATAACCATTCTTCCAACATGTCCTTCCAAGAACCCAAATCTCGACCTCAAAACATAGCCTGAGGCATCAAAATATCAAGTGTTTCATAGGCACGAAGCCTCTTCTCAACACAATCCAAATTGGTGCAACACCTATGCTCAAAGCTAACCCATGGCACAATGCCCCAAAAGAGGCACAATGCCCGCGCCGATGCAGTTGTTCGGTTTCGAACCACAACTGCTCGCTTTGTAAGACAAAGCGACCAAGTGATACTCGTGCACGGATGCACGCTCGCTCGCCCGAATCCCGATATTCTCAATGTTCCCATTGCCTCAATTATATCCTTCCAACTTGTATATTTCCAACCGTCCAAGCATAATCCCAAGTAATCCAACCGATCGCCTCAAATGAATAATCCAGCTATCGTATCCAACTATCCAACGCGCAAACCAAATCAAGCCACAATCCTACCAAGCCAACGACGCACACTCCATACACGCCTCAGTGTAGTGCTTTCCAATGTTTCAGCCCAAGTGTACAAGCCATTACGTGTTTTCCATATTATTAGGCATGAAGGAGTAGAGGAGAAGGGAAAGAGCCCACTCACATTGTTTGAATCCGTTAGGCATCCTGTCCTGCCGATACGGCCAATCCCTTGAACCCGTGGTCCGATGCAAGCGCGATCTACTCAACTGGTATGACCGTGCGAGCAGGCCGTGCTTTCCAAATCATCCGACCGATCGGACTAAGGAAGACGGCATTATCGTTTCCATTCAGCTATTCAGTACTGTTCGGAACGAACACCTGATTTCCATCGAACCCGCTAGCCATCTGCACACTGAAACCAACTCGATTAATCCTTCTTCCCGAAATCCGACATTTCAAATGTAACCAGTATTTGATTCATTCAGTCCGACTTAGCGTAACGCTCCGAGCGGTTGCGGGCGTTACACTTTGAGCATGTCATATTTTGATACGGACACGTAGATTTGTATTTGACTCTTCGTATTGTTCATAAATAATATATATGATTTGTTCGTGTCCTTCGGGGTATTCGTGCTCGTTCTCTCGGGATGTTGTGGGTTTAGAGTCTGAGACCCTGGTTCAGGAGGGACTTATCCTGATTGAGACAGATGACCCAGGATTAGTACCTTGTTAGTATTCTTTTGTACTGGATTTGTCTCCAGCTTATTTGTTAGTATTTCTTTCAGACTCATTGATGTATTATTTTGACTCATGAGTTATATGTGACTATTCTATTCTTTATCATATTCGTGCTCGTTCCATCTTAGATATGTGATTGAGTATATTATTATTGTTGGTGGTTTATTATATTGATAAATAGATTACCCAGACAGTATTCTATCGCCGATTATGTGGCATTATTTTTGACTTGTACCCTTACACTGGGTACGGGTCATGACAAGAATTCAACATCTCTGTCTGGAGGCAAGCCTGGCAACTCCTATGGAAATACATCCAGGAACTCCGCTATCAGAGGATGTGGTAACTCGTCTCCTTTTTTCCTAGCTCCGCAAAAAGTGCCTCTGCTCTGTTTTGCTGTTCCTCTAGCGACCTCAAACTCTGGTTCTCCAGTGATCAAAATATTACTCTACCTCCGTGACAATCTATAGTAGCATGGTGTCTACTCAACCAGTCCATTCAGAGTACAATATCGTATCCTGAAAGTAGCATGACGAGTAAACTCACGCTCAACTCTCGGCCTTCTAATGATACTCTTCGATCCTTGCAATAATCATGAACTAGAATAATGCCTCCTCCAGTCATGATCTTGCAAGTCCTATCTAACGGTTCTATTTCTAAACGATGCTTAAGAGCATAAGATACAGATACGAAACTATGGGAAGTGCCAGAATCAAATAATGCAAGTGCTGGAATAGAATTGAGAGAAACTGAACCTGAAATCACGTCTCCAGCTGGCTCGGCCTCCTCAATCATCATGGCGTATGCTCATCCCTGTGGTGCTCCTCTCTGCTGCTGCTGGTGTTGAGAAAACCTCTTCTGCTATGGTGGAAGTGGAGGTCCCCTCTGCTGGCCTCCTGGTACAGTAGGTACTCTGGATGGTCCTCTCTGAGCGGCTGCTCCACCCTGACGAGTCTGAATAGATGGACAGTCTCTCATCTGATATGCTGACGATCCACAAGACAAGCATGTACCCAACCTCTTTCGGTAATTGTCTCTGGTATGTCATATCTTCCCGCAATGCGCACACTGGGCTATGGGCTGATTCTATCTCTATGGCTGCTGCTGTTGGATGTATCCTCGAACTGGTGTCTGGTGCTGCTGATGCTGCTGCTGTTACGGCCTTTATTGTTGTTGAAAGTGTGGGCACTTGGCCGGTCCTATGTTACCACATGTTCCTCTAGAAGTGTCGTGTCCTCTCTTGGGCCTGAGGTCCAAGTCATCTTCAGCAATCTAGGCATCCATCAGAATACCCTCAAATATAGTAGTGTGTTGTCCCGAAGTATGAGACTTGATCTCTCTATTCAACCCCTTCCTGAATTTCCGTGCTCGGTCTCCTGGGTCTCGAATCATTGATGGTATAAAATGACTCAAACGGTAAAATATCATGGCGTATTCGTCAACTGACATGCTTCCTTGGACTAAGTCATGGAACTGATTTTCCAAGGCTCCCAGGGCTATGTTAGGGAAGAACTTCTCCTTGAAGAGCTCCTTGAAGGCCTCCCAAGTAAGTCCTTCGTCAACGAGTCTCGATTCTGTACGATACCACGTCAGCGCGATATCAAACATCTGATTGCCAGCGGCCTCGATCTGAAGAATCTTCGAAATCTATGCCAAACGCAAGTTTCTCTCTATATCCTCTAGCCATTCATCAGCGTAGAGTATCCCCTCGGTGCCTTTGAACTCTCGATTCATCATCCTCTTAAATTCCACTATAGTACCCGGCCTCTGTTGTTGTTGGCCAGGATGCTGTTGTTGTCGTGTTACTCTCTCCACAGCCTGTAGAGCCACCTGATGAGCATTCTCAATGCTCTATCTTATTAGCTATGTCTGTGCTTGGTGTGCTTCTGCTTGCACCCTCTGAGCCTCAGCTTGAACACGCTGAGCTTCTGTTGTCACTCTCTGGGCCTCTAATATGCCTTGGATAAGTGCGAACATCTGTGCCCCGTCAGTGGGCATACCTCCGGGAATCGAAGTCGGTGGAGGAGGAAGGTTGTCTGTCACAGCTGGGGCAATCCTCTGAACTGGTGGAGGAGGAATCCCAACAGCTGTAGATACTCCCACATGAACAGGAGATGTAGGAGGAACTCCAGAAGTTTGTTCGTTAGGTCGAGAGGTGGTAGATCTCTCTGAAGTTGTCGCTCCCAGTCTCAAAAACCTAGTCTTCGGCGTTATCCTGAAGACAGACCGAAAAGAATCAATTAAGGTAATAGATACGATATCATCAAAGAAGGACAGTAAAATTCTAAAGGAAGCAATTATTCAGAATAACATTATAAAGATCAGAATTTTCTAGTTGTGATTGAGCATACTCTCATCCTAAATCCTATTTTTTATATCTTATCGCATGCTCGCAGTAGTACAAATAAGTTATCGTACTACCACAACATCGCACAACTTGCGAAGCTACCACCTGCATGGGCCACCACTAAAAATGTGTCACGACCCGAACCCAGAATTTGGGCATGAGTCATGGGTACGTCCAGCCTACACCACAGCATCGACGGTAAAATATTGTATAGGTCTCAATAATACTAACATAACTCACAACCTTTCAATGATCTAAACTCCATAAGGAGGACAATAAAATAAATATCTCTCAATAGCTCATAATGTATACTCAATCACAATAACTACAAGAATATAAATGGCATGATAAAAGATAAGAAAGAATGACATAAGTCAAACATAATGTCTCAAAATAGAGATAAACTACAGTATAGCTGTCCAACATAAATAGTCTCCACAAGTCTCAAATAAAACCCAACATAACTCAAATGCATAAAATAAATACTGTCTAAACAGCTGCAGGTAGTGTCTCCTCTAAAGGAAGGGACTCTTCTGAGCTCTCTGGTATGTAGTCTGTATCTATACCTGGTCCATAATGTGTAGGACAGAAATCCTCAAGATCCTCTGGAAAAATTATCCAGTCAGGATTGGAACGAAGTACAAGCACTAACAGCAGTTCCATGTATATTGACAAAAACTATAATACAATGTAAAGAAATACAAGATGGATATAAATATTGGCAATAAGAAATACTGGAGATAATAAAATACAGGAAATAGAAATACTGGAGCATATATCATCATAAATGGTACAACTAGCAATGAACAAAAATACAGGTGCATGCTAGAACAATGAACTGGAATATAAGTGAATACTAGAACTATAAACTGGAAATACATGTCTAGAATATCTAGCTAAGTGTGTGAAACATCAGCATATCATGTGATCGGCTTGGGACTGATCAGGCTTGCTATATATGACTAGCTATGATTCATGTAAAGTCAGGCTAACCATCCAGTTAGCTATGATGCAAACAATAGTCAAGCTAATCATACATAACAGGCTATGAGGCATGTAATGGTCAGGCTGCACCGACGTGAGGTGTGGGTAAGCTATGATTCATGTAGAGTTGGGTACGATCACATAATCTACTAATATATCCCCGTCCCCAACTAGCACGATGGATTCCAATCATGACTCTTCGTGACCGGTCTCAATAATGCCAACTCATGTATACATAGTGTCAGAATCATGTACGCTTTACAACTAGAATCATAGTAATAATTAACATAATAAAAATTGTCAGAGAATGTACTCACCTGTGGTCCTTTGTTGGCAGTACCAATATCCTGTTTCCAAAGTCTTGTCTGAATAATCTAACAGTCCTATAGACATCATTTAATAATAGTACAGCATCAGTCACTATACTAACACACAATCATAAATATACTGAACTCAGAGACTATGCTAGGGGTGAAACTGGTCATTTAGTAGGGTCAAGCGTACGTCTAATTGCATGGGTGTCATGTCTTAATTGAGGTGCATAATCAGACAGTCAATCCCTAACACATGTCTAGCCAGTATATCGGTGTACATATGGCAATCAACTCACTAATATTCAGGGTCTCATGGTCAATATAAATACGGGATATCCATAATTAACACTTATGGTCTCATGCAATTATACGGGAAAATCCACAGTTAACCTAGGGTCATACAGCATATATACACATTATAATCATAACTATTACTTGACATTTGATTACTTATATATATCCATATATTTATATATACATCAACTGATATTATATGCATACGCACACACACGTACGAGTTACTAGGTTTATTTGCATGGGGTCTCACGATGAACATCTATCGTATCATGAAATGATACGCTAAAACCTAACACTACTCATATACGCAAAATCATAAGAGAAAATACTTCAAACCTTGGCCACGGCATGCACGTACACGAGAGGGTATAATCGACGTCGAGGTGGTGCTGTCACGGTGGAGGGCTCATTGCTCCTGTGTCTGCTGCTCAGGCGAGGTCATCGGTTATGGCTCAGGCGAGGTCGTCGGTCCGGTCCAGTCATTGTCGAGGGAAGTCGGTCCGGTCCAGTCGCTCTCGAGGGAAGTCGATCTAGTCCAGTCGCTATCGAGGGAAATTGATCATGTCCAGTCGCTGTCGAGGGAAGTCTTAGGCGAGAGGGAAGTCGGCGACTGATGTTCAGTGGCGTGGGATGGTTGCTATTGTCGGGGTCGTCGAGGAGGTATCATGATGATGTAAAGGTCGTCTGATTCCGGCAGATGGGTGGTGATGGGAGAATACGGCGAGGGTTGCTGCTCGGTGGAGGGAAACCGACAGAGAAGACAGGGGGAAGGGAGGTTCAGTCGACGGGATTGTGCTGGCGGCGATGATGGGGAAGTCGGGAATGATTCAGCGGGGGTCAGTGGGGTCGTGAAGGGAAACGATGATGGCGATGCTCAGTTGAGGAGGAGGTCGGGTGGTGTTCAGGCGAAGTCGTGGGGGTTGGCATGCATGGTGTAGCGGTTGAGGGGTCGACGACGTGCAGCGTTGGCGTGGAAAGATGGAGGAGAACGGGGAGGAAGGCTCTGTTGTCCGGGTGGTCGAGTTTGTCATGCCCCGGTCCCGCAGGGCCGTTCGTCCTCGCTTTGGTCCCTACGGAGCCGATCGTCCTCGCACGGGCGTGATGCCGTGCAAACCTAAAGTGCGCTTGCACAAGGCCAAAGCTTGAAACAAGGGCAAGTAAGCTATTCAATAAATGAAGCAGCGGCACATAACATTGCAGAAAAGTGAAGAACACAATGGCATATAAAAATAGGCTCTTTTATTGATATTCACAAATATTACAAACGGCGCATGGCCGAGGTTACAATTTGCTCAAGCACTCTTCTCTCGATTACAATGATACCGTTCCATACATTATGTCCCTTTATACAAAAATAACTCAAAGCAGGCACAACTCGATGTGGCTCCAGGCATCGACTCCAGATTTCCGGTTCCTTGGGATGAGGCACGGCTATCGCTTCCTCGCACGAACGAGCACCTGAAAACAAGCAAACTGTTGGTGGGTCAGCACTTTATGCAAGTACTGGTGAGATAAACAACTAAACAGAAGCTACACCCCCTGAGACCCACACTAAGTAATCATGTGACAAAATATTGTATTACTAGTGATCTTGCTACTTTTACCTAAGTTTATTTCATGCAGTTCAGAACTATTAGTCAGATTACATCTTTTTGAAAACATAACTTTGAAACAGTTTTGCACATTCAAACTATAAGCATACGAATTAGGACAGTGCGGTATCGTGTAGTGTGCAGCATATATTGTGCATCATATCTAACTCATTGGGGCAAAGTTCTATAGCAGACAGATCATATCGAATCGAGGCAAACATCTCAAATGGACTAACATTCATTCAGAGTTTAAGGCAACACAGCTATATAATTTTGGACCCCGAGAAACTCAGGATTGGCAGCGGTAATCCAGCTATCCAATGACTCACATTCTGATTCTATTAGCAGCTGTGACCGAGGTTCAGCTCTGCACTAATAGTCATTGTCTGACCGATGCAATGCATGAAGCACTAACATATAATCTCTACGATGCAGACAAAATGAACGAGCAGACTTAAGCACAAACTCATATTTCTTGCCCCATAGCCGAACGGTAATCCCTGCAGCAACACACAAGTTAGCCACATTTGCATATTCATAACTTATGTATCAAATCACTTGGTGTCATCAATCAATAGGTATGCAAGAAGGTAAACCTAGCATGCGCCCTATCTATATGACGGTCCATGGGTTGCCCCATGATTAGCAGCAGTTGCCCAAGGTTCAGCTCTTCACTAGCACGTGCGGGTGTCGACAGCTGTGACCCAAGGTTCAGCTCTTCACCACCACACCCGAGTGCAAGCAGCTGTGACATTATGGGTTCTGCACAACACTAATAGACATATCGCCCCACTAGACCCCCTTACGAGCTGTATACCTCAAGGCGATCCAAAAATCTCTTCCGGACCGAGCGGTTCCCAGTGCCCCAGGAACCGTTCGAGAGACAAGACCTTGTGCACAAGTTGTCCGAGACCAATGCAATGACATAAATACATAGTGCAAGCAAAATAATGATCAAGCAAAACATATGCGGTCTAGCGAAACACATCTTATCAAAACGAAGCACATCTTATCACATTACTAATAGCACACCCCACTAGACCCTAGCGAGCCGTATCCTCAGGGCGTACTATTAGTCACTGCACTCACACATTCACTTAGTAGTTCGATATAGCAGACAGACAAACAAAACATATAAAAGCAGGCACGATTGATTCATATCTTAACATGCAATATCTATCTCTTTCTTAGCATATTCAAAGGGACATATTCGAATAATTCATTTACTTAACTTTCTTAGCATAGCAAAGGTTCGTTCAATAGTGTGTCGGTGTTTCTAAGCATGCAATATTTCTTATTCTCTTTAGCATAGCAATGGTTCTATCTTATTCTGACAAGCATTCATATTCTCTTAGTTAGGCAGCAGATTCGTTTCGATGACAAGCTATGTGAGTTCTCTTATTAGCATGCTGAGTCAGTTCTATCACTCTTCTTATGAAACATTCTTCTTAAGCAAACAAGCATTCAAAAACTCAGATTCATTATTAAGTCATACAAGAATCAGAGAATGCAGTTCTGCCCACTCACTTGATTAATCGGTCGGGAACTCTCCGAGAAGACTTCCGTTCGAGCAAGCAAGGCGATCTCACTTGTACATAGTGCCTACGCAGCGCGGGGCACTACATACTTACCCACCAACAAAGAGTTTTGTCCTCGAAACTCAAGGAGAAACTCACGAAAACACAGAGCAGCGATAGTCCTCATCCCTCACCTTTCTTAATCAAAACTCAGCAAATCCAGAAATCACAAATCACATCTCAAGCAATGAAAACAAATCCAGAAAACTTTTGTGCGCATCTTTGAGAATATTTACGGACTTATTGTATGGAATGTTTATTGCAACACAATCAAAACTCATAGTCGGAGGCAACGGAATGGGCAAAGAATCGAGTCGCTCTGATACCATTATGTCACGCCCCGGTCCCGCAGGGCCGTTCGTCCTCGCTTTGGTCCCTACGGAGCCGATTGTCCTCGCACGGGCGTGATGCCGTGCAAGCCTAAAGTGCGCTTGCACAAGGCCAAAGCTTGGAACAAGGGCAAGTAAGCTATTCAATAACTGAAGCAGCGGCACAACATTGCAGAAAAGTGAAGAACACAATGGCATATAAAAATAGGCTCTTTTATTGATATTCACAAATGTTACAAGCGGCGCATGGCCGAGGTTATAATTTGCTCAAGCACTCTTCTCTCGATTACAATGATACCGTTCCATACATTATGTCCCTTTATACAAAAGCAACTCAAAGCAGGCACAACTCGATGCGGCTCCAAGCATCGACTCCAGATTTTTGGTTTCTTGGGATGAGGCACGGCTATCACTTTCTCGCACGAACGAGCACCTGAGAACAAGCAAACTGTTGGTGGGTCAGCACTTTATGCAAGTACTGGTGATATAAACAACTGAACAAAAGCTACACCCCCTGAGACCCACACTAAGTAATCATGTGGCAAAATATTACATTACTAGTGATCTTGCTACTTTTACCTAAGTTCATTTCATGCAGTTCAGAACTATTAGTTAGATTACATCTTTTTGAAAACATAACTTTGAAACAGTTTTGCACATTCAAACTATAAGCATACGAATTGGGACAGTCGGTATCGTGTAGTGCGCAGCATATATTGTGCATCATATCTAACTCATTGGGGCAAAGTTCTATAGCAGACAGATCATATCGAATCGAGGCAAATATCTCAAATGGACTAACATTCATTCAGAGTTTAAGGCAATACATCTATATGATTTTGGTCCCCGAGAAACTCAGGATTGGCAGCGGTAATCCAGCTATCCAATGACTCACATTCTGATTCTATTAGCAGCTGTGACCGAGGTTCAGCTCTGCACTAATAGTCATTGTCTGACCGATGCAATGCATGAAGCACTAATATATAATCTCTACGATGCAGACAAAATAAACGAGCAGACTTAAGCACAAACTCATATTTCTTACCCCATAGCCGAACAGTTATCCCTTCAGCAGACACACAAGTTAGCCACATTTGCATATTCATAACTTATGTATCAAATCACTTGGTGTCATCAATCAATAGGTATGCAAGAAGGTAAACCTAGCATGCGCCCTATCTATATGACGGTCCATGGGTTGCCCCATGATTAGCAGCAGTTGCCCAAGGTTCAGCTCTTCACCAGCACGCACGGGTGTCGGCAGCTGTGACCCAAGGTTCAGCTCTTCACCAACACACCCGAGTGCAAGCAGCTGTGACATCATAGGTTCTGCACAACACTAATAGACATATCGCCCCACTAGACTCCCTTACGAGCCATATACCTCAGGGCGATCCAATAATCTCATCCGGACTGAGCGGTTCCTAGTGTCCCAGGAACCGTTCGAGAGACAAGACCTTGTGCACAAGTTGTCCGAGACCAATGCAATGACATAAACACATAGTGCAAGCAAAACAATGATCAAGCAAAACATATGCGGTCTAGCGAAACACATCTTATCAAAACGAAGCACATCTTATCACATTACTAATAGTACACCCCACTAGACCCTCGCGAGCCGTATCCTCAGGGCGTATGATTAGTCACTGCACTCACACATTCACTTAGCAGTTCGATATAGCAGACAGATAAACGAAACATATAAAAGCAGGCACGATTGATTCATATCTTAACATGCAATATCTATCTCTTTCTTAGCATATTCAAAGGGACATATTCGAATAATTTATTTACTTAACTTTCTTAGCATAGCAAAGGTTCGTTCAATAGTGTGTCGGTGTTTCTAAGCATGCAACATTTCTTATTCTCTTTAGCATAGCAATGGTTCTATCTTATTCTGACAAGCATTCATATTCTCTTAGTTAGGCAGCAGATTCGTTTCGATGACAAGATATGTGAGTTCTCTTATTAGCATGCTGAGTCAGTTCTTTCATTCTTTTTATGAAATATTCTTCTTAAGCAAACAAGCATTCAAAAACTCAGATTCATTATTAAGTCGTACAAGAATCAGAGAATGCAGTTCTGCCCACTCACATTGATTAATCGGTCGGGAACTCTCCGAGAAGACTTCCGTTCGAGGAAGCAAGGTGATCTCACTTGTACATAGTACCTACACGGCGCGGGGCACTGCAGAGTTTGCCGGGGCTCCGGCAGGTTGGAGGAAGGTGGTGATGTGAACAGTAGAGGGGGAAGATGGGTTCAGCTAGGTTAGGTTTTGTGATGGTGGTGATGAAAAATAAAGAAAAAGTTATATTTATATATGTGGAGAAGTAGGGTTGGATGTCAACCTAGGGAGTTGGGTCGGTCAACCACTCCTTGGGATGGGCTTCTTTCTACATGTAGATATTTAAAGGCTAGGATGGTCTTTGTTTTAAAAAGGATGGTTAGGATTTGATAAGGGGTTGATGTTGAGTGTTACACACTCCAAAATTTGGAGAAAAATCACATGACCGGTCAATGAAGGAAAATGGGGGTTTTCTTCATGTATTGTGTCCAATAGGGTGTGGACACCTCAATGCAGTTTTGCATAAAAAGTGTCCAACAATTGAAAAATTGCACAAAGTGAGGTTTTTGGATTAAATTGGGTCCTTACATTAATTTAATTAAAAATTAATGTGAAAGGTGTTCAAAAATTAATTGAAAGTACATAGGATTAAAATTAGGTGGGACACAAGTGTCATAGATGTAGAAGACTCAGAATAGAATATTATTATAATTTGGGTTGCATAAAATGGGTCGAGATTGTGTCTCCAATATCGATTGGAACACACAAAGATGTAAAGTTGGATTTATTTAAAATTACATATAATTACCTGTAACGAATATTATGCGACTAAGATGAAGCACAAAAGGGCATAGTTATAAGTTACACAAGGGTCAAAATGGAAGACTGGCACGTCTAGGACAAGGGTATGAAATTTGTTGGAAGGCAATGACTAATGTAGCGCTCCAATTATCGAAGTAACGGCAAGGTACAATAATCCAATAAATCACAGCAATTAAATATAATCCCTAATATTAAATCCCAAAATGCTAATTAATGTCTATAGCCCTATAGTTTGGTCAGGGGCTCATATAGTGGGTTTCTAGGTCCAGTTTACTAACTCATGCATTTAAGGAATACTATATATATAATATATAAATATCATGCAATATATTAACACATTAACTTAAATGAATGAAAAGACGAAAATACCCCTATTCTGGAATATGGTAATGACAATACCCCTCAGAGAGTGGACCTGGCCCTCGGCAAAGTGCCTTGCTCAGGCGAAAGATTTGTTGCGCTCCAATACGCTCTTGATCCCCTGCTTCAAGAATATGTGGAAGCTTCAGATGGAAATCTTGATGGTCTCGTCAATCTCTTCTAATGTAGCTGGAGTCAAAGGTGGCAGGATTGAAGAAGAGGCCATAGGTGCAGCAGGAGGCACAACGATGTTCAAAAATCTCAAAGGCAAAACAGCAGTAGAGGAGCAACCGACGGTCCTATCTTTGAGCCAATATTTCATGGACGCACGAAGTGCCTTGATACCCGGTAGCTGAGCCACGGATGACGGAGTAGTACCGAGACAGGAGAAAGAAGGAACGGGGCCCCTCGTTGTATCGTCTCCTACCAGTATACCAACCCTAGACCGTGTTGTGGCAGCTTCTGGAGGTAACCCAGCAACCTCAATAATGGGAATGACCTCATCGTGGTGACTTACGACCCCGCTGTCCGAAGAGGCTTTAGCCACAGAACCCCAGCACCGACGGTTGGAGGATCAGCCGCCATACCAGAAGGACCTGTAACAAGAGGAACCTCCTCCATCGCAGGATCAGTAGGGGGCACGGCAGGATGTTTCTCTTCTCCAGAAGAGCGATGGAGAGATTCAGATCTCTTCCTAACAAGCTCGCTACCCCCTACCTCATCTACACCTTTCTTAGGGGCTACGTCTACTATCTGCAAGGGAGCGGTAGTACCTACAGATCCAGAACAACCGGTGAGTAACTTCACCCGCAGAAAGGAGAGTTGAAGCCAGAGAATCTGATCTCCCGTGAAGTGGCAAAATGACATACCAGAGGCAGGTGGTATATGTTGTCGCTCGTCCAGCATCATCATAGCCTTCCCCATGGCATCTAGATTATCCACAAAGATATTCTCCAGAGGGGTGTAAGGCTCACCCAAAGCCTCGTCTAGCCCCTGGGCTCCCGAAGTCTCGGGTACAGGTTCTGAGATGCCCACATCGGACTACGGAGTGGTCTCCTCTTCGGGTTCGACATAAGAAACTGCCGAAGAAGCCTCACATCGAGGCCGGTCCTTTCTTTCTTACGTCTACAAACGGTCAAACAGACCAGTGGAAAGATATTTATAGAGAGGACCAGGATAAATCAAACTAAGGGGTTCTTCGGGTACCGCTATAGCATCCAAATAGGGGCCTGCTTCAGAGACTCCTGATACAAAGGTCCCTACCTCATTGCTCCAGATCCTCTTCGCAAGAAGCTTCGAATTTGTCGCAGGTCCCATCTCAGAGGCCACCTTAGCCTCTACCTTCTTGGAAAAGCGGACATGGTGCGTCTCAACCTTTGCCTTACACTTAGCAGGAGGAGGGTCATTAGAAGGAGAAGTAACCTCCTCTGTCGAGGGGTCCAGGTCTACATGCAGGGACCTGGCAACACTCTTTCCTTTCTTGGGTGTCCGACGCACTTTTACTTTCAGAGGCATCAGCATGGTACCTTCGATGTTGCTCCTCTCCGGAATGAAGTCAGCTGGCAAGACATTGGCCGTGCAATAGTACTTTGTCGCTGTATATATCATCCTTGGTACTACCCGGCCGTTGGCAACTAAAGTTGGGCTTGAGTACCATTGGCGCTGTAATAACTCTATGTGCGGACCCCATCAAGCAACCTACCGATGTATCCGAAGGAAGCGCTCAGGTGACCCAACATGAGCTGAGTATAGCCAAACTGGAGAGCAAACCGGCTTGGCAGATAAGGCTCTACAAAAACCTCACCTCGGTTCTGATACACCAAGTGTGAGGGGCGAATAGCTTGGATCCAATGAAAAAGTCTCTCACACAAGTGCAGAGGCGCCCCTGGTATCTTGATGGGCAACATCTCTCTACTTGTCCATGAACTCCGGTTCGGACATAAAAAAAAACTCCATCCATTCATAAAGGAGATCTTTCTCCTACCAGGGGGGGCCGTATCAAATTTGTACTTCATCCTCCGATATTTGTGGATCACGCGTCAACCGCCACGACGTCCTCGTCAGTCCTGGGACTCTTTAGGGACCCATGATGCAAGAATAATGATAAGGGAGCTCGATCCGATTAAAATGTCCTTTGTTCGGATATTCCTTAAACTTTTGAGCGAAGTGGCAGTGCCCCCGGTGGATGTAGCATACCATGGCCGGTAAAAGGGCCAGCTTATGGCCGAAAGCCAACTTCACGATAAGAAGGATGAGAGATCGACTGATCTTATCTATGGTCCCAGACCTTCCCGGGATGACGCAATTGCGCAACCAGAGCTTTAAGTGTCCCGCCAGCACGGCCTTGGCGGATAACTTGTGCATGTCCATATAAAAGTAGTTGAGTTCTTCTTCAAGATTACCAAGCTCGTCTACTGGTTCATCTTCTTCAACCGTGGAACCCTCGACTTCCTCTTCCTCAACATTAGCCAGCTTTCATTGCACTTGAATTAGGTAAGGCACTTCTTGTTCAGTTTGTGGCATCCGAATGTGAATACTGCTAGACTCCTTCAGGTCCGGAAAGAGATAACGAGTCCAAGCAGTGATATGGGAAGATGACCCCTCTGAGGACTTCTTCTTCGACAGCCGCTGACAGATGCCATGATGGCATAGCAATTCTTGTTATACCGCCAGGATCTTCGGGTTCTCTGTATCCAACTCTTTGAGTTTTTTGTTACTCTTCATAGGGATCTTCGCCCCAAGAATAATTTGATACGGCATATATTTCATATAGAGCCAGTCCCATCTCGTCGTCGGGCGTAAAGAAGGTCTCCGTCTGATAGTTGTATAAATCCATCAGGGCAACGAATAGGGGCCGGTTTATCTCCAGTCTATAACATGTACCCCTCACAGCAAAGAACAAGTCGGCGGCCCAGAGCTTCCGCTCATACTTCCTCAGGATCCATAGAGTCAGGTGACACCAGAAGACACTATAGTGTTCCCAACAAAGAACCCGCAACTGCCCCGTGTTTGTGGTATTAAACGAAAGAATGAAAGTGTATTTCAATGACAGGGTTATAAGAGGCCCAAGTCCTTTGGTTTACAAACAAACTTGTACAATGTAATCCTATACGAGGATGTGGGAGTACAATTTATTTAATCTGGGTATAAATTGCTATAGGTGTCTGATCTGCGGTCGATCACTTTAGCCCTTGGACTACACGATGGTGAAGAAGTGCCGTGGAAGACAGGATGCAGCTTTGGAGGTTGCAAAGGAGGGTGGATGCGCGATGCTGAAGGTCGTCGCTCCCTGTTCCTTGCCCGAGCTCTGGGTTCTCCTCTCTCTCTCTCTATCTCTCCTCCTTGATCTCTGGTTCGATGACCTTGTCCGATCTAATTCTTCGACCTTTGATCTTGTATTGGTTCTCTTGACCAATTTTTCGACCTTTTTCCCCATTGATAGGGGTCTCTATTTATAGAGTTTTGGTGACAGTGACCACTCCGTCGGTGTAACAACCGAGGAGTGGACAGTACAGCACCCTTTTACACAATGGTTTAAAATAACCAATGCCTGCATGTAAATGACCTTTTGAGTGAGCATGTGACGCGTGTCCAACTAAGGGGACAAAATGCGTATATCTGCTACGAAGATCACGGCGTAGAAGCTACGTAGGTAGGTATCCCTTGTGTAGCAGAGGTTGGCGTAAAAGCCAAGCGACTGTCACCTTGGCGTAGAAGCCAAAATAGGCATAGAAGTCGAGCAGGCATAGAAGCCGAATGGGCATAGAAGCCGAACAGGCATAGAAGCCGAATGGGCATAGAAGCCGAGCAGGCATAGAAGCCGAATGGGCATAGAAGCCGAATGGCCGTAGAGACCGAGAGGGCATTGGAAGCCGAGGGAGCACTGATCCTGAGCTGGCGTAGAAGCCACTGCGTACCGAGTCGAAGTGCTGATGCGGACGTCTTAGCCGGAATCACGGCTTTCGAAGATGTAATCAAATCTTCTACAGAGATTTGTCATCATCTTGTGCATTAAATGCGGAGACGTGTTTTTGAAGGTCCGCAGCCCTTCTGTGCATCCGTCGCGGAGACGTGCCTTGAGGGAAACTGTCACTGCTCTGTACAATTAGATGTAGAGACGTGCCTCGAGCCCCGTACGAAGTGCAGCTTTTGACATGGCAGCGGTTTTGCCTTACTGCGGAGCGCGAAACAACTCATGTTTGCCTGTGTAAACAAGGCAGCGTATTCCCTTGTACGCGAAAGAGCAATTTACGCTGGGGGGATTTTGGTAGGCGACGGTTTGGTGATATTTAACCAAATCCTCTGCATTAAATTCAGAGATCCGCCATCATACTGCGGGGTATGTCCCGAGGGGTCTGCCATCGTTTTCAGCCGTCGTCTGGGTAGCCGTGCAGTACTTTTTGTCAGAAGTCAGAGGCCAGGTTCACCGCGTGATTTGACAGGTTCATTTGGGGAAGACGAAGCATTCCGCGTACGCTTTAACGCTGCTTTGAGAGCGGCTGGGTTTTACGCCATGGAGGCGATGAAGAACCATGTTTTACGTTGGATGGCTTCAAAGGCCTCTGCTTACGCTGCTCCGTATCGAGATGCTGCGTAGATCATTCCAGCGTGTTTTTCATGCTTCTACAAGACCCCCTTCAAAGCTTTTAAATTCCTCGGAATTTGAAATGCTTTGAAAGAAGCATGGACGGCCCTTCGTAACTCGAAACATTTCTGAATGGAGCGTTGAAACGGTCGGTACTGACTTTATGGCAGATTTATTGGGGACCGCTGTGATCTTTTTCGCCTATAAAAGGCTGGGGGTGAACCTATTTTTACCACATTTCCATTGCCATGCAGAGATGATCGCCGGAGCTCGTCGGGTCGATCTGAGGAAGAAGGAGATCATGTTCTTCCAGCATGTAGGGAGCCGAAAAAGATGGCGTCTTCGAGCGAATGTCCACTGCAACGATGGATCATGGAAGGATATCTTAGCCTCCCTTGCTCGGGATAATCAGCAACTTTGTATGGCGTTGCTTGTGAAGTCTGAATTTGTGCAGCTTCGACACGTCTGAATCTTTACGCCGACTCTAATAGAAAGAGTATTAGGCCCTGAATAGTCCATAGAATGCCGCTGAGCGTCCTTGAACATTTAGAACTGTCCTGTTGCTAGGACCGAGGGACGGCGTAGAATTTCTGAACTGTTGCTTCTCTAATGAGCAGGATCTTGTTCAGACTTCGTCTTCAAGAATGATCTCTCGAAACTCCCTTGGAACAGGGTCGAGGTTTTTGGCTGTCAAATTGTGTCACGACCCGCACCCGGTTTAGGGGCACGAGAGCGTGGGTACGTCCAGCCTACGCCGCAGCATCGGCGGTAGAACGCTGTCTAGGTCAAGTGCTATCTAAACAATCTCACGCTAGTATCCAACTCCATAAGGAGTCGTGGATATCATAAAATAAATCTAGAAATACTCAATCACAACTACAGCACGATAGGAAATGAAGAAATAAAAGAATACAGCACAAGTCTAATGATAACATAACATACCTGCAATCCTTAACTTCCAATCCCCAAGAGTCAGAACCCAGTCTACTAATGTCACAGTCTGGAAAAATATTTTCCAGTCAGGAAGGAGCAAAGTACATCTCTAACTAGCAGTTCTATATAAATGACATAAACTATGTAGCAGTTCTAGATGGAAACATACCAGATGCATGTATAGGTACGAGAAATGTACAATGAGGGAAATACTGAAAATACTGTAAGTAAATGCAGGAAAAGAAACAATACGTCCATGAGCAAGAATTCTATGACTAAGTGTGTGAGTACTAGCTTTAATATGTGATCGGCTTGGGAACTTGATCAGGCTGGTTACATGTGATTAGCTATGGTTCATATAAAGTCAGGCTAACCGTTGGTTAGCTATGGTTCATATAAAGTCAGGCTAACCGTTGGTTAGCTATGGTGCATGTAGAGATCAGGCTAATCACACGTAACAGCTATGGTTCATATAAGTGGTCAGGCCGCACCCGACGTGAGATGTGGGGTGAGCTATGGTGCATATAAAGTTGGGTATGATCACATATCTACACTAAAGTACTCCCCAAACCCCCGACTGGTATAGTAGATCCAATCATGGTACGCTATGGCACAGGATTCCCTAGGAAGGTAGCAAATCTCCCCGGGAATTAGTGTCTGTACATGCACAAGATATCAAGGAACCAAGTCTCGTACAAGCTACACCATGAATAAGGAATAACATCTCATGACGAGATCCGTGTATACCAATCCGTGTAACCATCGTGTCAAGATCATGGATATTTACACTAGATACAGTGAACATAGGAGATATCATAAATTAGAAACTAATCAGAGAATGTACTTGCCTTGGGTCCTTAGCTGGTAAAACCAATGTCCTGTTCCAGAGTATCCCCTGGGTAACCCAACAGTCCTATAAACATAACACAAGCAAACCACATTCGCATCAGATGCTGTACTAACACAGTCAAAATACTGGTCTCAGGGCCATGTCAGGCAGGGCACTAGTCAACTAGGGTCATCTAGTAGGGACACGTATATAATATACATTACACTTATTATACTTACAATATTTATACATGCACCAATTTAAATGTATTTACAATATATATATATATATCTTTTAAATACATATTTGATTTATACTAGTTGAACATTATATATGTATACTCATACATATGCAAAAATACCTTTTTAAAATATATATATATAAATACTAAATTGATTACATATACTAGAAATACGTATTTACGTATATAAATCATTTCGAACTTATTTTGAACAATAATTTCAAATAAAAGTTTATTTATAAAAACTAGAATTTATGTAAAAGCTAATATTTTTCATTTATGGTAAAATCGGTCACCGATCCAAATAAACTAATTTTTGAACTCATTTTATTATTGAAACTATATTTTTAATAATAATATAAAACCCAAGATTTATTATATTTAACATAATTAAAAACCTTTTAATTTAATACGTAAAAATGAACTAATTATATGAAATCACTAAACTAATCATATGAAAATACTAACTAATTAATTAATAGTTACTAACTAATCAATAATTAATTACTGGTTAATAAATTATTAAAACTTAATTACTGAATAATTATAACTAATATAATTAAACTAATTGATTAATTATAACTGATTAAGAATAACCACCCTAATTACATGAAATGTTTATACTAATTACAGACTACTAATTTATTAAGAATTTACTAACTGGTTATTAATTAACAATTTAGATTAACTAAACCAAACTATGTTAATTTACTACTGATTAAGAATTAATTACTAATTAAGAAAATAATTAACTGATAAAATAATTAACCGATTAATACTAAACTAAGCTAATACATGAAATTACTAACTAATTACATTAATTTACTAGACTAATACATTAATTAAACTAATTATTAATTAATTAAACTAATTATTATTCAATTAAACTAATTATTAATTAACTAATTAACTAAATAATTAATTAACTAATTAACTTAATTAACTAATTAACTTAATTACTAATTAACTTAACCTATTACATATATTACTTAACTACTTAAAATCAGAGAAAGGAAAGGGGAAGAAGAGGCTCACTGCGGGGGTTTTCAGGCTGGGATTTTCCGGCGAGGTCGGCCGGCCAGGGTGTCGGCGTCGGCGGAGGAGAAGCTCGCCGGGGCGGTCGGCGTTCGTCTCGGCGCAGCGGCAACTTCGAACTTGGCAGCGGCGGGATCTTGAGGGCAGCGGCGTTCGAGGAGCGGCGGCGACAGCGGATCTGCTCGACGCGGCGGCTGCCGATCATCTCCAGCGGCGTGGAGCTCCGAGCTTGACGCGGCGGAAGGAGCTCGACGACGAGGTGCTCGAGGTGGTGGTTTGCAGGCGGCGGCTTCAACAGATCTGAGGCGGCGGCGGATCTTCTGCGGAGGCGACGGCGGCTCCGGGCGGCTTCGAGGCGGGGCTCGGCTTCAACGGCGGCGCTCAGCGCTCGAGGACGGCTGCGCTTGGATCGAGGGGCGGGCTCGGCGCTCGAGGAGACGGCTCGGCGCTCGAGGACGGCTGCGCTTGGATCGAGGGCGGTTGCAGGCGGCCACCGGCGATCGTCGGAGTTAGGTTAGGGTTAGGTTAGGGTCTGGGCGTGTCAGGGGGTCGTCGGACACGGGGATGGTGCTCTGTGGAGGACGTGTCCGGGGCAGGACACAGGAATCCGATGTACTGTGGGCGTGGGGGTTGTGTCCGGGTGTGTCGGACACGGAAATCTGATTGTAAACTGTAAATCTGGACACAGGAAAAGAAATGGATATGGTGGGACACCCGGGGTCGGACCCGAGGCCATCACGGCTGACACGGTGATGCTGGACACACGGACACGAGCACACAAGATGATGGTGATAGCTTGTTGGCTTGGGAATTGTGGAGGCTAGCCAATGAATTGAAGATTAGGGTTTCTAGGGAAATGTGAGAATGAGAACCTAAATAGGGAGAGATGGTGTGGGATAAAGGGTTGCGGGTTGGCCCAATGATGAATGGCCCAGAATTAAATATAAAGGGCTTTTCATGTGGGAAGAATGGGGCGTGAATGGGAGACGGAAAACGATAAATTAAATAGAAAAGAAATTTAAGAAAAAATGTTTTTAAGAAGCTTTTGATTAGCTACTAATTAAACTCATTTTTCAAAATATTAAGAAGTATGTAATTCATTTATTTACTATCCCAATAAAAATCTATTTTATTTTATCAACTAGTCTTTTAAATAACTATTTAGTCAAAACAATAATTTTATGATTCAAGCCAATGAATATTTGAAACTAGAAATATATATTATTATTTATTTATTTTTGTAATACATCGTCATTTAGGAAAAATGATTTTTATAAAGATTTTTAATTTACCTTCTAAAATCAAGCATCGCTCAAAATCAATTAAAAATTTTCAAGGAGAAATATTTTGTTTCCTTGATATTTTAAAATAAATTAAAATCTAATTATTTTGGAAATTGGAAATCGGAGGTTACAAGTCTATCCACCTTAGAAAAATTTCGTCCTCGAAATTTTAGGGATGGCTAGAATAGAAAAATTTTGTTGTACATAATGATGAATATATTATTGAAGAAAATATTTCTATAAGGAAAATATTTACCAAACAGAAGGGAACATGAAGAAAAGAAAAATATGGTTTAAGATAGGAGTAACTTGAAGGAATTATGGCTCGGCCTTGAATCCTCTAGAAGGTTTAGGTTTTGGGAAGTCGACATGATCACAAAAACAGATAATTTGAATAATGCACGTTACCTTTTCAAAGTAACTAAACCAAGGAAGACCCAGTATAATGAATGATATAGACATGAAAGTTATAGCTAATTCGAAAGATACGGTCGACTATTTGATTTAAGAAACTTAAATACATCCTTCCGAATGTAATCAAGAGACATCTAATCGCCTTTCTTGATTTCTAGGAAAAAGAGTAGTCTTTACTACCTTCAGAAAATAATCCTTCCTTTTTATCCTCGTTCATCTTACTTTTCTCAATCTTGTGATTCATCATTAACTAATATCTATAAAAGTTCCAAATTCCACAAACTTTATTAGATTAGATCTTAGAATTTCTGAATCAAAATTTATTACATGTCCAAAAATCCTTATTATCAAATTCGAGTTTGTTTATCTTAGCATCAACTATACCTCGATTATTTTCTTCGGTTCAAATGTTACTGTCATGGTCAAGATTTTAATTTAGATCACAACCTCAATATACCCTGATCTAACCTTACGACCTTCAATTATACGATCCCATAATCAATTATATTATAATCTTCTTTACCATGAGCTTCATTTCATTCCATATCTCTTTATCCGTATGTATAATGTTTCCGAATTTTGAACTAATATCTATTTTTTTCATCCTCTGAATTTATTATCCCAAATTTAACTTTAAACACTCATCAATCATCTAACTCAAATTTAATTGGTGCTTATTCCAATCTAACTCCTCATCCCAAGAATTTAATTCGACACTATTCCCTTTTACGATTTTATTTTCTGATTTTTGTTTTCCTCAATATTCAACGATGCGGTGCTTCCAGAATCTTCAATGCAACATTTATAATATATAAAATTCCTATCTTCCAATCAAATAGATAAAATGATAATCTCTCAAATTTCTCAAATTTTTAATAATCAATCCAATCATATCAAGACCTCCTTAAAATTAATAAATCCTCAATTTTTTTTTTTTTTTTTTCTCTTGTGAATTTCTTAATTCTCCCTTTAAGTAAATGTTTGTCCTCGAATTTCAATCATACCTCGATTTTCATAAAATCAATGATCCATCAACTCCGTTATAACAACCCCTAAATTCTTTATTTAATTTTAATGCTCATCCACAAATTTAATCCTCTTGTCTCTTTTTGTCAGTCATAACCTCGTCATAGATCTTTGCTATGGTCAAAACCCAATGATCATGGTTTAAGAAAATTCTACCTACAGTCATGCAATTTAAGAAAATATAGGTCATGCGTCTTTTGTCATGGTATTTCAGTCTCTGTTAAAGGTACTACTAGTTATATTCTAACAAGAAATCATGCATGTGAACCACAGTACTAGGAAAATCAATCAATCGAAAGGCGAAAGAAAAGGAACATTAGAAAGGAAGAAGGATCATGTTAACATATTACTTGTAGTGTCTACTATCTCTAACAAACACTTAACTCTAGCACATTCACTAACTGATTCCTATTCATGTACACTGGTACCCATATCAACTAATCATATATTAATATTCATCTCTCTCATCTACAAAAAAATTAATCCTCAAAATAATCGTCAAGGTTTAACTTCCCGATCAACTTAAAATAAAATGCATATACCTCCTCATAATTAGATACTTCACATCGAAATAAAATTTAATCACTTCTAAAATCTCTGTAGCCTTAACTATGTTTAGTGAATCAAATTTAAATCCTCAATATTTTAACAACATAAAATCTCAACTCCTTAAAAATTCTGAAAATTTAAAATTCATTTCCACCTTTTTAATTCATATCTCCTCAATATACATATCAGTGCTCGCGGTCTCTGATACTCGAGGTGCACTCAATACCTATATTGTCTAGAACTGTGTACTAAATTTGTACTGCCCGAATCACTTGCACTATTACCTCCAATGATCAAAGTTATCATCAACGGTGTTTTCTTTCATGATTTCAATTTATGTCAATTGGTATATCATCTAATTATCAACACACAGAGTGCTTACTGTTATTAACGTCATCCTTGACTAATCCTCGATATAGAATCATTAGCACTCTAGGTATTATATCACTAACTGCATTAATGGATTATCTCATCGAGCTCATTAGACTCATGATCACCTGTATCCTCTATAACACTCATGTTTCTTTACTCTCATGGGTATGTGTATGGTTCCTCATCTCGATGGTTGTATATGTTTTTCCTTCAATCCTTTAAAGCCTTTTAAACTAATCCGTGATACGCTTCACAACTTCCATTACTAATCCTGATATTTTTCTACTTATGACATCTCATTAAACCCTTTATACATATACATTTCTTTACCTTTAACATTTCCGATATCAATCATCAATTTGGACATCATGCTCCATAAATCCTTAACACAATTCCCTGATACTTAATCGTTTACATAGATCACTCAATTACATAATCATGATTATCCAGGACGGGTAATTGGCTCTGATACTAACTCTGAGAACTGATACTCTATACTCTCCTTAGTCTCTAATGACACTACTCCTAGAATCATTTGTACAAGGTACTATACTAAGGGCTAACTCTAGATTAAAGCCTACTGCTCACATGCCCAACTAAGAAACACTGACAACTCACTAGCAACACAGTCAATACTAATACAAGACACAAACAAAATTACAAGCCACTAATTATCATACTTAACAAGAAATCCTCAAGGAATAGGAGCTCAAAGACTGAATTGAGGACAGAAGGTATCTTTACTGTTAGTAAAGAAAGAAGTGGTGGAACAAAGTCCTGGAATAACAGAAATAGATAAGTCTTGAGATGATATTTTAAGAACCAATTTAGGATACAACCTGATAATCATACACGTCTGTCTGAAATCATGACACTCAGAATCCTCGCCACGCCAGTAAGCATAGATGCGATAAACGATAGGTTTCGTAACTAAGGTATGCACTCTATAATCATGTCGTCTAGAATCTTCGCCACGCCAACCGGTATGGCTGCGAAAGACTCTAAGCTTCATAACTATAGTATGTACATCCAAGTCAGGTTCCTACGTTCTCGTCACCACAGCTAATATGGCTGCGATAAATTCTAGGTTCCATAACCAAAGTAGACGTTTTACCTTCCTCACTGTCCTCATCAATATATGTCATCAGATGATACCATAAATCCTAGTCCGTAAAAATTCATCTTAATTTAAATCAACTCAATAACGATACCAGGAATTAAAGTCAACACTGGTTAACAAGAATCAAACTCAAAAATGATACCAAGAATTTAATTTAATAATTGCTCAACAAGAATCAAGTTCAGTAACAACAAGCGAGAGCGGACGGAAACAAGGAAAGATTTATATTGAAAATAGGATTCTCATGGGGTCATCCCAGGAAATCTTTCAAGAATTTGTGATTGAGTATCCTCTCTCATCCTAGTATCCTATGTCCTATATTCAATAGCAGGTACGCAGTAGTATAACAAGGATGCCACACTACTACGACATCGCACAACTAGCGAAGTCAGACCTGCATGGGCCACCACTAAAAACGTGTCATGACCCGCACCCGGTTTAGGGGCACGAGAGCGTGGGTACGTCCAGCCTACGCCGCAGCATCGGCGGTAGAACGCTGTCTAGGTCAAGTGCTATCTAAACAATCTCACGCTAGTATCCAACTCCATAAGGAGTCGTGGATATCATAAAATAAATCTAGAAATACTCAATCACAACTACAGCACGATAGGAAATGAAGAAATAAAAGAATACAGCACAAGTCTAATGATAACATAACATACCTGCAATCCTTAACTTCCAATCCCCAAGAGTCAGAACCCAGTCTACTAATGTCACAGTCTGGAAAAATATTTTCCAGTCAGGAAGGAGCAAAGTACATCTCTAACTAGCAGTTCTATATAAATGACATAAACTATGTAGCAGTTCTAGATGGAAACATACCAGATGCATGTATAGGTACGAGAAATGTACAATGAGGGAAATACTGAAAATACTGTAAGTAAATGCAGGAAAAGAAACAATACGTCCATGAGCAAGAATTCTATGACTAAGTGTGTGAGTACTAGCTTTAATATGTGATCGGCTTGGGAACTTGATCAGGCTGGTTACATGTGATTAGCTATGGTTCATATAAAGTCAGGCTAACCGTTGGTTAGCTATGGTTCATATAAAGTCAGGCTAACCGTTGGTTAGCTATGGTGCATGTAGAGATCAGGCTAATCACACGTAACAGCTATGGTTCATATAAGTGGTCAGGCCGCACCCGACGTGAGATGTGGGGTGAGCTATGGTGCATATAAAGTTGGGTATGATCACATATCTACACTAAAGTACTCCCCAAACCCCCGACTGGTATAGTAGATCCAATCATGGTACGCTATGGCACAGGATTCCCTAGGAAGGTAGCAAATCTCCCCGGGAATTAGTGTCTGTACATGCACAAGATATCAAGGAACCAAGTCTCGTACAAGCTACACCATGAATAAGGAATAACATCTCATGACGAGATCCGTGTATACCAATCCGTGTAACCATCGTGTCAAGATCATGGATATTTACACTAGATACAGTGAACATAGGAGATATCATAAATTAGAAACTAATCAGAGAATGTACTTGCCTTGGGTCCTTAGCTGGTAAAACCAATGTCCTGTTCCAGAGTATCCCCTGGGTAACCCAACAGTCCTATAAACATAACACAAGCAAACCACATTCGCATCAGATGCTGTACTAACACAGTCAAAATACTGGTCTCAGGGCCATGTCAGGCAGGGCACTAGTCAACTAGGGTCATCTAGTAGGGACACGTATATAATATACATTACACTTATTATACTTACAATATTTATACATGCACCAATTTAAATGTATTTACAATATATATATATATATCTTTTAAATACATATTTGATTTATACTAGTTGAACATTATATATGTATACTCATACATATGCAAAAATACCTTTTTAAAATATATATATATAAATACTAAATTGATTACATATACTAGAAATACGTATTTACGTATATAAATCATTTCGAACTTATTTTGAACAATAATTTCAAATAAAAGTTTATTTATAAAAACTAGAATTTATGTAAAAGCTAATATTTTTCATTTATGGTAAAATCGGTCACCGATCCAAATAAACTAATTTTTGAACTCATTTTATTATTGAAACTATATTTTTAATAATAATATAAAACCCAAGATTTATTATATTTAACATAATTAAAAACCTTTTAATTTAATACGTAAAAATGAACTAATTATATGAAATCACTAAACTAATCATATGAAAATACTAACTAATTAATTAATAGTTACTAACTAATCAATAATTAATTACTGGTTAATAAATTATTAAAACTTAATTACTGAATAATTATAACTAATATAATTAAACTAATTGATTAATTATAACTGATTAAGAATAACCACCCTAATTACATGAAATGTTTATACTAATTACAGACTACTAATTTATTAAGAATTTACTAACTGGTTATTAATTAACAATTTAGATTAACTAAACCAAACTATGTTAATTTACTACTGATTAAGAATTAATTACTAATTAAGAAAATAATTAACTGATAAAATAATTAACCGATTAATACTAAACTAAGCTAATACATGAAATTACTAACTAATTACATTAATTTACTAGACTAATACATTAATTAAACTAATTATTAATTAATTAAACTAATTATTATTCAATTAAACTAATTATTAATTAACTAATTAACTAAATAATTAATTAACTAATTAACTTAATTAACTAATTAACTTAATTACTAATTAACTTAACCTATTACATATATTACTTAACTACTTAAAATCAGAGAAAGGAAAGGGGAAGAAGAGGCTCACTGCGGGGGTTTTCAGGCTGGGATTTTCCGGCGAGGTCGGCCGGCCAGGGTGTCGGCGTCGGCGGAGGAGAAGCTCGCCGGGGCGGTCGGCGTTCGTCTCGGCGCAGCGGCAACTTCGAACTTGGCAGCGGCGGGATCTTGAGGGCAGCGGCGTTCGAGGAGCGGCGGCGACAGCGGATCTGCTCGACGCGGCGGCTGCCGATCATCTCCAGCGGCGTGGAGCTCCGAGCTTGACGCGGCGGAAGGAGCTCGACGACGAGGTGCTCGAGGTGGTGGTTTGCAGGCGGCGGCTTCAACAGATCTGAGGCGGCGGCGGATCTTCTGCGGAGGCGACGGCGGCTCCGGGCGGCTTCGAGGCGGGGCTCGGCTTCAACGGCGGCGCTCAGCGCTCGAGGACGGCTGCGCTTGGATCGAGGGGCGGGCTCGGCGCTCGAGGAGACGGCTCGGCGCTCGAGGACGGCTGCGCTTGGATCGAGGGCGGTTGCAGGCGGCCACCGGCGATCGTCGGAGTTAGGTTAGGGTTAGGTTAGGGTCTGGGCGTGTCAGGGGGTCGTCGGACACGGGGATGGTGCTCTGTGGAGGACGTGTCCGGGGCAGGACACAGGAATCCGATGTACTGTGGGCGTGGGGGTTGTGTCCGGGTGTGTCGGACACGGAAATCTGATTGTAAACTGTAAATCTGGACACAGGAAAAGAAATGGATATGGTGGGACACCCGGGGTCGGACCCGAGGCCATCACGGCTGACACGGTGATGCTGGACACACGGACACGAGCACACAAGATGATGGTGATAGCTTGTTGGCTTGGGAATTGTGGAGGCTAGCCAATGAATTGAAGATTAGGGTTTCTAGGGAAATGTGAGAATGAGAACCTAAATAGGGAGAGATGGTGTGGGATAAAGGGTTGCGGGTTGGCCCAATGATGAATGGCCCAGAATTAAATATAAAGGGCTTTTCATGTGGGAAGAATGGGGCGTGAATGGGAGACGGAAAACGATAAATTAAATAGAAAAGAAATTTAAGAAAAAATGTTTTTAAGAAGCTTTTGATTAGCTACTAATTAAACTCATTTTTCAAAATATTAAGAAGTATGTAATTCATTTATTTACTATCCCAATAAAAATCTATTTTATTTTATCAACTAGTCTTTTAAATAACTATTTAGTCAAAACAATAATTTTATGATTCAAGCCAATGAATATTTGAAACTAGAAATATATATTATTATTTATTTATTTTTGTAATACATCGTCATTTAGGAAAAATGATTTTTATAAAGATTTTTAATTTACCTTCTAAAATCAAGCATCGCTCAAAATCAATTAAAAATTTTCAAGGAGAAATATTTTGTTTCCTTGATATTTTAAAATAAATTAAAATCTAATTATTTTGGAAATTGGAAATCGGAGGTTACAAATTGAGTTGCCACCTTGATAGACGGAATATTCAGACTGGAGTCTGGATGAACCTCCAATTTTAGACCCGAGAAGAGTAATTTCTCAATGTTTGAACTCTGTATGCTTCGGGTACTTGGGATGCTCTAGGTCAAGAACGAGTATCATCTGTGTGAACTCTTTGCAATTGACCGCCATGTGGATTGTTCGGATATACGGAAAGTCATGGAGCGTGAAATCATCAGTCTGTAGCCTCTGAGCGTAAAAACACCACCGAGCGCGAAATCGTAGACTTGTGGTTCCTGAGCGTGAAGTCGTAGGTTTGCTGTCTCTCGAGCATAAAAGCTACCGAGCACAAAGGCATCCGGGCATAAACCGTAGACTTGTGGCTGTCGAACGTGAAGCCGTAGATCTGTTGCTGTCGAGCGTAGAAAAGCTCCTTTAGCGCAGAACTGTAGATCTGTACTCCTGAAAAGAAAATTTCTTCGAGCGTGAGGTTTTGCGGATCTGTTGCTTCTGAGCGTAAACTGAGCGCCACCGAGCGTGAGATCGTCGATTTGGTATCTGCTGAGCGTAAAGTCGTAGGTTTGTGGCCTCTCGAGCATAAAAGCTATCGAGCACAAAGGCATCCGGGCGTAAAACCATAGATTTGCCGCTTGCGAGCGTAAAACCGTAGATCTGTTGATGTCGAGCATAGAAAGCTCCTTTAGCGTAGAACCTGCTGAACCGTCTTGCACGAAAAAACCTTTCGAATTCACTGACTGTCCGTTTTTCGAGGGTAGTGGGCTGACGTAGCATCCAATCATAACCAACTCTTAATTGCGAGATCCGGTTGGGGTCTCGAGGGGTCCGTCCGAGGATTCGAGGAGTCGACTCGAACCGTATATATACCCCCAAGCTTTTTGAGAGGAAAGCTTTTTATCTGTCTTTTGCGAAAGAGAGCTTTCGACTGTTCGAGTTTTCCTTCGTTCCTTCTCTGAGCACCTCGAGTCCTCAGAAATGGCGTCGAAATAAACTCCTTCCGCTAAGGGAAAGAGCGTAGGTTCTTCTTCTCGGTCTTCGGTGCCGGAGAGAGAATCTTCGGTTGGGCGAGGTGAACCTCCTTCCGAGAGGAGTATTCCGCCGACGAGCAGTGCACCTGGCTTTAGAGGTAGAGCCTTTTGGGATGACACAAACAACGAAAAATTCTTCGCACACGTTGAACGTGACCGCTCTAGGTCGTCTTCTGTGCTGATAGCCTCTTTTGAGGAAGATGATGCACGGAGACATTTTCATCTTTTACGCCCACATTTCTAATGTGCTAGCGTAAGAACTCCATATTTTTCGTAGCTTTGAGCGTAAAAGCTCTGGCTGACGAAAATCGGGGTATATCGTAAATTTTGAATTTTATGCTTGCGGAGGAGACTTCTGGCGGATAGAGACCAAATTTGCGCAATCTTGGCGTAAAGCACAGACTGTCTTTTTCTTTTGGTCTGCACTTGTGCAGGATTTGTAATAACCTTTTTTTCTTACACTTTTGCAGTTGATTTGGGTGAGTCACCGCTGGCTGAGGTGATGGGCTCTGCTGCCGGGATGCTGCACTCGAACTACCTGGAGGATCTGTCCCATGTGGCATTTTCCATCTCTGGACCCCAGTACCCTGAGGGCAGGGCATTTCTGATATCGGCCCAGGGTGAGCGAATGCTGTTGAGCATGATCAATAGTGAACCGCTGACATATGTAGACGGGGAGCAGTACATAAAGCCGGCTTTCCTCTTTGGGGACATGATCGATAAGCAGTCCCAGACGAAACCCAAGCGGGAGCCTTGGGTCTTCCCTGCCGGGAATTTGGTCTTGTATCTGCCGACGATGCCGAGGGATTATCCTATCTCGGCTTTCTCCCATGCGACGCATCCTAGGAAGATGTCGTGGAAGCTGACTCCTGATCTTCACGGGAAGCCTGGAAAGATCTTTCATCTGAAAGGAGCTGACCAGGGGTCTTTTGTCAGTCGCCCCTCCGGCGTTGTGACGCTGTTCCGGGGTCTGTGCCCGGGTAACGTCCCGAGTGAAGATAGCTCGGTGATCCAGCCTGTTCAGTTGCCGACCTTCTGCAACGACTTCATGAGTCGAGGTGGGGTATATCCCAAGGAGAATCCTCGGTGCAACGGGTGGATCGCCCCGACGAACTCCCGATGGAGATGCCTAGTTGATTGGGCCTTGTCGCACTTCCGAAGAGAGCTGGAGGACATCGGACTATACGCCGCTGTGAGCGCGACGAGTGTTGGGTTGCCTCCCAATGCTAATTTATTCTTGGCACTGATGGAGCGGTATATTCCGCTCACCGGGACCTTCGCCACTCCGCTGGGGGAGTTAGGATTGGCCCTCCATGAGATGGCAGTTGTCTCGAGACTGTCGATGGGGGATACCCCATATGAAGAGTATGTCCCCACCAACCGGGAGTTGGGGGATTCGGACCCTCGGGTGGCGGAAGTATATCAGGAGCTGATGTGTCAGTACTTCGCGTGCACCGCTTTTTATGACGAGCCCTCGGATTTGGCCCATACCACTAAGTGGATGTCTTACCTCTTCTTCCATCGGGCTAGGGCCGCCAAGTCGGAGAAAGCTTCGGGGGGTAAGAATGAGCCCGTAAACTACTTGAGCGTCCTTAGTGCCCGGGTGGTCGAGGCTCTTATGGAGGACGCCAAGGCTCCCGATCAGATTCTCGTTGAGGGGGTAGGAAAATACCCCGAAGGCACCAAGGCCCACAGTTACTTGAGGCGTTGTCGCAGGCCTCTGTCTAAGGAAGCCCAGCTGGCTGGTTTCCTCTCTATATGGCTGCGTCGAGTGGTAGTGCCCGGTATCGCGTCTGCGGATCGAATTCACCGGAACATCCTGTGGCCCGCAGTGCGTCTGGTGTTTGGGGCAAGACTGGGCCTGCTTCCTGCCATGGTGTGCCGTATTCAGGCTGGCCTGAGGGCCCTGACCGATGGGTTGCTCGTCGATGAAGCTCGACGTGAGAGTTTTCCCAGGGTAGAATTGCCATACCTATATTTGATGGGTTGGTTAATTCTCCACGGGTGATGTCTCCCGGTTCTGGCAGCAGCTCAGGGGGCACATTCCTGTTGAATTACAGGGATTCTACCTGGAATGTGAACACAGTTTTAGACTGTCGGTTAGTGTTGAACCTCAGCCATGGCTGGAAGATCCTCTGTACTCCCCCTCCGGTACATTACAACCAATCCGGGGTATGGCTTGAGGATTCAGGTGGAGAGAAGACCATTCTTTCTCCGGAGGCTTTTAATTGGTTGGTCTGTATCAGACCATCCCATCTGCTGTATAGGAGCGAAGACTATTGCTTCTTCGAGCCCTACTTGCCTAGTCGATTTGCCAGGCAGTTCGGGTATGATCAATTGCACGTGGGTAACGCCGTCACCAGCTTCAGACCCAGGGGCGGACTCATTGATGGAGCTAGAGGGTGGCGATATTTTATCACGGGTTGTACGGGGGCAATTTTTATCGTGTCGGTTGTTACAACCTCCACGGAGCTGCGCCTCCTTCACTCTTACGCCCAGTTTTATGTGGCGATTAACACCTTCCATCGCGATTTTGACATGCGGGGAAGTTTTAGAGTGCCTTCTGCCAAGCCTGGGGGAAGAGTCGAAGTCCCCTCGGTTTCTTCTGACGAGGGCGAGGAGTCTGGTACTCCGGATGAGCTCCTGGTGTCGTTGCCGAGGTGTGCAGTGCCTGCGTCGGCGGAGGCTTTGATAGTCTCCTCTGGGAAGCGACGGGCTTCTGCTCCGAAGGAAGCTTCCCTTCGTAAGAGAAGGAAGGAGACGGTGGCTCGTCCTCTCCGCATTCCTGGTATTGAGGCTCCTGTGAGTGAGTCGGCACCTTCCTATATCAGGGATGAATCTTTGGCTGGAGGTTCCTCGCCTTTTAGAGAGGGACCTTCTACAGTTCCGGCTGGTGGCACCGGGGAGTCCTCGCTAGAGGTTGCTGTCGCCGTGGCTGCTTCAAGCAGTGGAGCGGGATTGCCTACGTGGCCGCTGCAGATGGGAGAATCTTTCCCGAGGTCAGCAGTGGGGGAAGTTGCTTCTGGGTCAGCGAGCGCGCTCGGCGAGACTCCGGCTGACGAACCTCGACCGCGTCTCGGGGAAGGCTTGACCGAACTTTTGGCGATGTCGATCGGCCCACCTCCTTCTCCAGGTATGACAGGTCGCATTGCGTCCTTAAGGCGTGGTTTAGCCACACCAGGTGCAGACGCGTCGTATATGCCGTTGGCTCCTAGTGAAGACGTGGAGGTGCCTAATTCCGAGGCAGAAGTGTCTTCGGGGGCCAGCTCGCCTGGAGAGGCTTCGTCATCCTGGGAGGGGGACGAACCTGTTATCGCTACCTCGCCTTTCGCAAGTATGCCGATGACCTCAATCGTTGCCGTCATACCTTTTTCGGCCGTGCCACCCGTCGAGACGGCGGCGGTGGCTACCTCGTCTACAATTGTCCCTGGAGAGGGATTTACTAGCATTATGGTTACTCCGAACGCTCAGTCGGGTCTAGTCGCGTTGACTGAGCAGCATACCAGCCTTGTCTACACCGGTTTACAAACGATGATACCGATGGTGTTGGCGAAGAAACTTGACTTCGAGCTCCTGAAGAAGACTTCTCATCTTTCGATCGAGGTTATCAGGGGGCTTGGCAATCCTGGAGTAGCTGACGCTTTGGAGGCGGTGGTTAACGGTTTAGAGCAACCCGTTAACGAATATTTGCAGCGGGCTGAGGCCAGCCTTGATGCTGATGTCCAGGCTCGATTCGACCTCATGGATAAGCGGCTCGCTACCAAGCTTGCAAGTCTAGACAACTCTATCTAGAAGCACAAGCTGGAGATGGATAGGAGAAAGGCTGTTGTGGAAGAAGCTCTTGCTGTCGAGACGCAGTGTCGATCCGAGCATGAAGGGAATGCAGCGAGGGTCTCCAAGCTGAGGGAAAAACTTGCTCTGGCCGAGGAGTGGGCTTCCCAGTCGTGGGCAGGTTTAGAGGTGGCGACTGGTCGACTGAGTGAAGCGCGACGGGATCTGGACCATGCGGAAGCTGCCCGTGCGGGCTGTCTTCGGGCAAGGGCTAACCTGACCCTCACGCATACCCCCGAGGCACAGCTGGAGCGGGCTCGCGCCGATGCCTTGGCCCTTAGGAAGGAGGGGATAGCTGCACTGGAGTGGCAGATTCGTGATCTGATTACTCCGTCGTCTTGATGTATCTCTCCTTATGTAATTTTACCTCCTTCTGAATAAAAGCGACTCTTTTCTGACTGTGGTGGACCCGTCATTTCGGAATGTAAATGACAGTTTTTTAGGTGAGGGAGATATCAGAGGTAGTATGGACCTGATATACTCTCGATACACCTCTTTAGCAGGATATATCTATTCAGAGGTCGTATAGACATGATAGGATATGACCTAACTAGTTTCTTTTCTTGGTGTAGTTTTGTCAGAATTGAGATTCTCGCTATATTCTGCTTGGGCAGGGGGGAATTAAGCGTAGTATCTTTTCAGGAATTTGTCGTTGATGGGAGCCATTAATAGGTCCCCGTTAGGCTGGGCTATCCTGTAGGCGCCGTTCGAGAACGTTGTCTCGATCACATAAGGGCCTTCCCACTTGGGCTGGAATTTGCCTTTACTTCTGTGAGTTAAAATAATCGGCCTTCTTACTGCTAGAACTAGCTCGCCAACTTTGAACACCCTTTCCTTTACTTTTTGGTTAAAAGCCCTGGAAATGCGTGCTTGGTAGAGCGCGATGCGCTGTTGAGCTTGGAGGCATTTCTCGTCTAATCCTTCTAGCTCCTGAAGACTTAAGAGGTCATTCTTTTCTTGAGTCAGCTCATTAGCCACGGCTATCCTGAGTGACGGGATCTGGATTTCAATGGGAAGAACTGCTTCGCTCCCGTAGACCAGCGAGAATGGGGTACAACCCGTTGGCGTTTGTACCATCGTGCGGTATGCCCAGAGGCATTCGCCCAGCTTTTCATTCCAGTCTCTCTTGTTTGAAGAGACAAACTTCTTCAAGAGTTTGATAATGGTTTTGTTGAAAGCTTCCGCCAAACCATTAGCAGCTGGATAGTATGCCGTGGAGGCAATATTGTGTATCCGGTTTTTATCGCAAAATCGATGAAACGTCTGGCTAATGAACTGGGGCCCATTGTCGTGAATTATCCTCCGGGGTACCCCGAAGCGATAGATGACGTGATGTTTGATGAAGCTGACTACGTTGGATGCCTTTACCTCGGTGAGAGGGACTGCTTCGGCCCATTTGGAAAAGTAATCCGTGATGGCCAGTATGAACTAGTGACCCCTGGAAGAAGATGGGTGAATAGGACCGATGATATCCATTCCCCATGCTTCGAAAGGCCAGGATACGACCGTAGGATGTAGATGTTCCGACGGTTGATGTATGAAGTCTGCATGAACCTGATAGGCTCTGTAATGCTTTGCATACTGTATTGCATCTGCGATCATGGTCGGCCAGTAATAGCCCATCCTCCTGATGCGATCCTGTAGCTTAGGCCCGGGTTGATGCGCCCCGCATACGCCGTCGGGAGCTTCACGGATAATCTGCTGTGCTTCGGTGCCAGAGAGACACCTTAACAGCAGTCCGTCGTAGGTCCGGCGATACAGGCGTTGTGAAGACGCGTCGAAGTAGAAGCGTAGCGATCGTCTCTTGACGGATACTGCTTCCTTGGGGTTCTCCGGTAAGATTCCGTATGCCACGAAATCTATGAAAGGACTTATCCAATCTCTTGTAGGAGGATCGGTGCTTACAGCGTAGCTGCGTTCTATGTGACAACTGTTCTTCACACAGAACAAATCTCTGTTAAGAAGGATTACCGAATCTTGCCTTCTTATAGGAGCGGCCAAGTCTGCGGCCAGGCTGGCCAGGGCGTCAGCTTCCAGATTCCGAGATCGAGGTACGTGTTCTAGGAAGAACCCTTTGAACGTCATGGCTATCTCGATCGTCGCCCGGTGATAGGGGATGAGGTCTGGATTACGGACTTCGTATATTCCCCTGACTTGATTGACGATGAGCAGAGAATCACCGAAAGCCTCCAGGGATTCTACCCCCAGTTCCGTGGCAACTTGGAGCCCAATTAGTAGAGCGTTGTATTCCGCCACATTGTTGGAGCAGGGCTCGCTAAGAGAGTATGCTCGGTAGATGACGAGTTGATCCGGGGTAACTAGGACGACTTCCACTCCTGAAACGACGTTTCCTTTAGGACCGGTTCTGGAGGCGCCATCAAAGAACAGTTGCCATACGTCACTTTTTCTTGCGAAGTTACATTCTGAAACTTCATCGGGGATGTCCTCGTATAGTTTGGAGGTCTCCGGGGTTGGATGAGCCGCTAGGAAGTCGGCCAGCGCTTGGCCTTTGACGGATTTCTGTGGGATGTACACCATGTCGTATGGTGTCAGCAGCATCGCCCACGTTGCGAGTCGGGAGTTGAGGACACTTGGCTTGCTCATCAGTACTCGAAGGGGGTTGATCCTGGAGATGATATGAATAGTCTGGCCAGTGACGTAGTGCCACGTTTTTTAGACAGCGAACATCAGAGCCAAGCATTCCTTCTCCACTGGGTTGTACCGGTGTTCGGCCCCGACCATCATTCTGCTAAGATAGTAGATAGCCTGTTCATGACCCGCATTATTTTTCTGTGCGAGGAGAGCTCCTAGCGAATTATCCATTGCCCGTACGTACAGCAAGAATGGTTTTCCCACGACGGGAGGCACCAGGACTGGCGGGCTGGTTAAGTAGCGTTTGATATCCTCGAACGCTTGCTGGCAGGTTTCGTCCCATATGAAGGACACACCTTTCTTCATGAGATGAGAGAAGGGCTGACATCTCCCCGAGAGGTTGGATATGAATCGCCGGATATAAGCCAGACATCCTTGGAACCCCCTGAGTTCCCTCAGATTATGGGGCGGTCGCATTGCCGTGATCGCCTGGACTTTGTCAGGGTCTACTTTGATGCCTTCGGTGGTAATGACGAATCCCAGGAACTTGCCACTGGATACACCCAGAAAGGACTTTGCGGGGTTCATCTTGAGTTGATGCTGGCGCATTAATTCGAATACTGCCCTCAGGTCTCGGATGTGATCGCCTTTGAGGCGACTTTTGACGGCTATGTCATCTACGTAACAATCCACTATTTTGCGTAAATGTCCGCGAAATATGTTACTCATAGCCCGTTGGTACGTAGCCCCAGCGTTCTTTAGCCCGAAGGGCATGACCGTATAGCAATATACCCCCAGTGGTGTCTGGAAGGCGGTGTGCTTCTCGTCTTCAGGATGCATCTTGATCTGATTGTATCCCGAGAACCCGTCCATGAAAGACATGCGTTCGAAGCCGCAAGTGTTGTCGATCATGATGTCCGTGATGGGGAAAGGGAATTCATCTTTGGGGCAGGCCGTATTCAGATCTTGGTAGTCGTTGCAGATGCGTACTTTCCCATTTTTCTTCATGACCGGGACCACGTTAGCGACCCAGTCGGGGTATTGTTCCTCTCGGATGAAACCGCAGGTTATTAACTTCTTGACTTCAGCTTCGATGGCGTCCATCATATCGGGGCGGAACCATCGTTGGTGCTGCTTTACCGGCTTCGAATCGGCTAATATATTGAGCATATGAGTAGCTACCTTCGGGTCTAGGCCTGGCATGTCCTCATAATCCCATGCGAAGACGTCAATATACTCCTTTATCAGCTGTATAACGTCTTCCCTTTCAGGTGGGGGAAGATTATTACTGACAAATATTGGCTTTGGTGAAAGCTCACTCCCAACGTTGATCTGGATGACTTCGTCCTTGGTGGGAGGTTCTCTCTGCTCGAAGCGGAATTCCTACTGTGTATCCATTTGTTGAGCCCATGGGTCATCCTCGAATGGCTCCGTATCCTGCTCCTCGGCTTCTGAGGGATTCGTCATCACCATATTCGCCGATAGTGCTTGTTCGAAAGCATCCGGCGAGTTAGAGGGCGGTGAGCTATTCTGGGAAGAGGTAAAGGGGTCCTCTTTTGGCTCGGAAGTCGCGATAGAGGTGGCATACCCTAGCCCGAGACGGGCTTATTGATTACGGGGGTTATCGTACGGCAGCGTTCGTCTGCCTCTTCCGTAGTTGAGGCCTGGCCTACGTTTCAAGTCGTAGCCCATGTTTTGCATGATCTTTAGCGCTTGCGGGCTATAACGATGAATCTGTATTTTCCCGTTGTCGTCATCGAAAGGGTCTTCTTGGACAATCGGTTGATTCCGCATGCGACCGAAGACAATTGAGCGCTGAGTGCTGCAGGTAGGCGGGACGATGAAGATAGAATCCTCATAAGGTCCATATGTCGTGACGACGTTGGATGGCGACGCTACTTCCCAGACATATGGGCGATAGGAGCCTATAGCTTTCAAGAATTTTTGTACTATGGGTTCTATCTCATGATGCGGAGTAGGTCTCTGTACTTGAATTTGAGCATAGATATACTAAAAAAGAGGATGTTTATTATCATCTGGAACTTCACTCATGGTCGCCTTTACACCAGTTGACTGCCCGCTGCGTCGAAGGTTGATGACCAAGGGTGGAGGCTTTCGGTTCAAAGTGATCACTAGAGGATCACCCCCTACTCCTGTCTTGGTCTTGTCCCGGTGGATAGCCAAAGGTTCTATGGCTTTCGGACGAGTGGTTCGTCCCTTCACTTTAATGGACAGCGGCAGTGTGGCAGAGTGCCCTTCCGGCTCCCGGCGGGATTCCTCCTTTGCCTCGCCCGACCCTTCTTCCACATGGTCCTGGGAGTACAACACGGCATCGGAGTAGTACGACTCTATTCCTTTGAAAGGGTTTAGGTCAGCTACCTCCGTTTGTACTGTTCCTTGTGCGTCTACATACTTAAGGCATTGATGTAGGGTTGAAGGAACGATGTTGTGGTCGTGAATCCACGGTCTTCCTAGCAGGATGTTGTAAGACACCTCTGAGTCGATGACGTAACATGTGGCCACCGACCTAAGGTTGCCGATCTGGATTCTCAAGCGAATTTTCCCCAGTGGCTTACTTTTTCCAGCGTTGAAACCCACGATTGTAGTGGTAGTGTAAGCCAGTTCGCTGGTAGGGATTCTTAGTGGCCTTAGCAGACTGTGCGGGATGATGCTGATCGATGATCCCGGATCTATGTGAATCCGGTCGACCACCATGGACCCGACGTACCCGGTGTAATAGAGGGGCCTGTCATGTCTATTATGTTTTAACAGCATGTCGTCTTGAGTGAAGGTGATGTTTGGGACCACCTCCATTATGCTGTGGCACTGAGGACATACCACTGGCTCCTCGTCGGGGGACTTGAGTTGGGTCAAGTACGCCTCTGCCTGCATCAGCGCTACACTCAGGGCTAGACGAGTGTCTGGGGAGAGCCTGAGTAGCTCGAGGGTGGACAACCTGGCTGGTGTATTGGCTAGTTGGGCCAGGATGTCAAATTTGTATGGCTTCTCTAAACCTTTGCTTGGAATGTTTTTCACAGGTTTGTCGAAGCGTATTTCTTTCTGCTTTCCCTTTTCCGTCGGAGTATGTTTCGCAGGGCTGACGTTTGGCACGACGGGACCTTGCTCTGAAGGTTTGGTAGCTGGAGCGTCAGCTGGCGTGTCTTCCTGGTTTGCTCCGTTGTCGTCGAGGTAGGCCCTCCCTGACCGGGTTGCGATAAGTACCTCGTCTTCGTCTGTTGCAGAAGAAGTTGTAATTATGTGGCATGATCTGTATTTGGGACTCTTCTCGGAGGTAGGCTTGGTTGCCTTGGTCTCCCTCTCGAGCTCTGGCACTAAATCCGGGTGAACCCACATTATCTTGCCCTGCCGGGTAGTTAGGGGCACCAGGTTGTGATTTTAACCCCTAGTCGGGGGGAGGTTAACGATGTTCATCGTTGCCCGGGATATAGGTGCAACACCATTAGGGACCCTTTGGGGAGGTAGATTGCCAAACTGCAGAGAGACCATGTTGGCCGCGACCGTCTTCTCGGTGCTGTGCAGAGTGATGGCCTTAGCATCAATTAATCCCTGGATCTTCCGTTTAAATACATAGCACGCCTTCGTTGGGTGGTGTACGTATCTGTGGAAGACGCAGTATTTGGGGTCGTCGGTATTGCCAACCTCCTGGGGCCGCCTTAGCTCCGGGAGGGTGATCTTGCCACTTTTGACGAGACACTCAAAGATACTTGGGATATCGTCGTCGTCGAAAGAGTAGACTTCGACGGGCCTAGAAGTCCCTGGTTTTGCTTGCGTGGTTGCCACAATCTTTGGTCTGGCCGTGTTGATTGCCAGGGCTTCTTTCCCTTTGGGACCACAAGGATAGTCACTGCTGGGAGATGACCTCTTGCCTCTGTCAGAGGCGGAGATCATGATGCCATTGTCGTGCGCCTTGCGACTGTTGTCTTCGGCGGCTACTGCCGAGATGATGAACGAGGGCCAATCATGGAACTGATATGGTCCTGTGAACACCGAGACCGCGGGCAAGAGATTTTTCCTGCAAATGTCCACCAATACAGAGTCTGAAACTCCTGGAGGCATCTGTAAAGTGGCCTGACGAAAGCGTTCGATAAAGATGCGAACGTCCTCCTTTTCCTTCTGTTTGACTTCGATAAGGGAGGACATAGACATGTCCATTCCTCCTTCGTAGAATCGTGTGAAGAACAGAGCTTTGAAGTCCTCGAAGGAAGTAATGCAGTTGTCCGCCAAGCTACGGTACCACTGGTAGGCTACTCCTGAGAGACAGCCTTTGAACACCCGAGTGAGGAGGGCATCGTTCCCTTGTAGCAATACCGTCATCATACTGAAATAGTTCATGTACTGACTTGGTGATGTTTTTCCCTCGAACAGAGCCATAGTCTGAGGTTTGTATTTTGGAGGGAAGGGGACCTCCTCCCAGACAGCTGGGTAGGGCTGGTTGATTCCAAGTTTCTTGAGCTGATCTTTGTGCTTCAAGGCGTCGAACTGGGCTTTTAACTCTCGCACTGCCTGCATCGGATTCTCAGTTGGAAGCGGGGCTACTAAGCGGTGCGGAGTCAGCTGTATTGTAGCTCCAGCAGGAGGTAGGGCATTTTCTAGGTGAGGCAGCGGAGGAACTGTTGACTCTTGATCCAGCGTAGGCTCTTGGCTTAGGTTGGATGGTGGTGAGTCCACCCCCGCGCGTATCTGAGTTGGTGGGACCGACGCTCGAGCCATGGTAGTTGCGTGCTGAGCGAGCATCATCTGGTGCATGTTTTCCATTACGGATTGCATTTGTTTCAGAGACGTCTCCAGCGTAGTGATGCGTTCCGCGCTCCCTGACGGCGAAGCTTCCTCGTGCTCATCTTCAATGGCGTAAGCTCCCATTTCCCTGGGGGTCATTGAGGGATTAGTATAGGTCATTATAGAAGTCGACTCCATACTTTCTGCCTCTGATTCGGGAATTTGGCGACCTTCGGCGTCGGAATCAGAAGAGGATGACGCTGGTTGTTGTGATCTTATGCGAGTATTTTGGAACACCCCGGCTTCAACGTCTCTGAGGGGCTTACTAAACCTCCTTCGGCTCAGAGGTCTGGAAGGCTGTTGTCTCGAGCTCGACCCTCCTCTAGGTATGTGTGAAGCCATGTTCACAGACGCATGCGCGGGTTCCCCTTCCGGAAAAGACAGCGAGTAGCTCAATCGGTCGAAGAACGATTATTTCGCCTTGGAGTAGCAGCAATTAATCACAACTTTATGACTATTACAATAGCGTTCGCCAGGAGGTGAGATAGTCATGTTGGAAGGTCCTCTTTCTTTACGCCTCTTGATTAGATATCTGCGTAGGTCAGGAAGGTTTCTTTCCGCCGTCTGAGTTTGTTTTACGTCAAGGGACCGCGCCTGGCGTAACTTGGAGATTCGCTCAGTCTGGCGTGAGGCTGAAGAGGCTCTCAGTTGGCTATTAGCTTCTCGCGTAATTCGGAGAGTAGGCAGATCCTTCTTTTGCTGGCGTAAGGGCCCAGTAGTTGAATATTCACCCGTCTGCTTTCCTTTGCGGAGATCGCCGCGCTCGTCTGGTTCACCGTAAAGGTCAGATGTCATTTTGCGCGTAGAGCGTGATCTGTACTTCTAATTTGGTGTTGAGGTGCCATCAGAGGTCCTGTCTGTACCGCGCGTAGCGGGAGACTGATTTCTGCGCGTAGAACGCAGTGGATACTTCTGGGTTAGCACCGAGGCTTTGCCAGAAGCTTTGTCTGTACCGCGCGTAGCGGGAGACTGATTTCTGCACGTGGAGCGCAGAGGATACTCCTGGGTTAGCGCTGAGGCTTTACCAGAAGCTTTGTCTGTACCGCGCGTAGCGGGAGACTGATTTCTGTGCGTGGAGCACAAAGGATACTCCTGGGTTAGCGCTGAGGCTTTACCAGAAGCTTTGTCTGTACCGCGCATAGCGGGAGACTGATTTCTGCGCGCAGAATGCAGTGGATATTCCTGGGTTAGCGCTGAGGCTTTACCAGAAGTTTTGTCTGTACCGTGCGTAGCGGGAGACTGAATTTTACGTGCGGGGCACGGAGGGAGCGATGCTACCACCTCATTGGTCGGAGAGATCGAAGAGATCGGAGAGTCCACAAGAACGGCGGAGGATGTCTTGGGCATCCATACTTTGCGCAGCTTCCTGCTGTCTTGGACGGAAAGAGAGTGAGAGCTACCCCCAGTCCGAAGCATGTCTTCGTAGGCAGACTGGTCGAACTGAACGACCAGTGTCTTCTTCACGGTTCCTACAGATACCGTATCGTGTTGAGCAATTACTTCCTCGTCAGAAGAGAAAGATGTCCCCAGCAGAGTCGCCATCTTGTTTATGGTATTAAACGAAAGAATGAAAGTGTATTTCAATGACGGGGTTATAAGAGGCCCGCGCCCTTTGGTTTATAAAAAAACTTGTACAATGTAATCATATACGAGGATGTGGGAGTACAATTTATTTAATCTGGGTATAAATTGCTATAGGTGTCTGATCTGCGGTCGATCACTTTAGCCCTTGGACTACCGGATGTTGAAGAAGTGCTGTGGAAGACAGGATGCAGCTTCGGAGGTTGCAAAGGAGGGTGGATGCGCGATGCTGAAGGTCGTCGCTCCCTGTTCCTTGCCCGAGCTCTGGGTTCTCCTCTCTCTCTCTCTCTCTATCTCTCCTCCTTGATCTCTGGTTCGATGACCTTGTCCGATCTAATTCTTCGACCTTTGATCTTGTATTGGTTCTCTTGACCAATTTTTCGACCTTTTTACCCATTGATAGGGGTCTCTATTTATAGAGTTTTGGTGACAGTGACCACTCCGTCGGTGTAACAACCGAGGAGTGGACAGTATAGCACCCTTTTACACAACGATTTAAAATAACCAATGCCTGCGTGTAAATGACCTTTTGAGTGAGCATGTGACGCATGTCCAACTAAGGGGACAAAACGCGTATATCTGCTACGAAGATCACGGTGTAGAAGCCACGTAGGTAGGTATCCCTTGTGTAGCAGAGGTTGACGTAAAAGCCAAGCGACTGTCACCTTGGCGTAGAAGCCAAAATAGGCATAGAAGCCGAGCAGGCATAGAAGCCGAATGGGCATAGAAGCCGAACAGGCATAGAAGCCGAATGGGCATAGAAGCCGAGCAGGCATAGAAGCCGAATGGGCATAGAAGCCGAATGGCCGTAGAGACCGAGAGGGCGTTGGAAGCCGAGGGAGCACTGATCCTGAGCGGGCGTAGAAGCCACTGCATACCGAGTCGAAGTGCTGATGCGGACGTCTTAGCCGGAATCACGGCTTTCGAAGATGTAATCAAATCTTCTACAGAGATTTGTCATCATCTTGTGCATTAAATGCGGAGACGTGTTTTTGAAGGTCCGCAGCCCTTCTGTGCATCCGTCGCGGAGACGTGCCTTGAGGGAAACTGTCACTGCTCTGTGCAATTAGACGTAGAGACGTGCCTCGAGCCCCGTACGAAGTGCAGCTTTTGACGTGGCAGCGGTTTTGCCTTACTGCGGAGCGCGAAACAGCTCATGTTTGCCTGTGTAAACAAGGCAGCGTATTCCCTTGTACGCGAAAGAGCAGTTTACGCTGGGGGGATTTTGGTAGGCGACGGTTTGGTGATATTTAACCAAATTCTCTGCCTTAAATGCAAAGATCCGCCATCATACTGCGGGGTGCGTCCCGAGGGGTCTGCCATCGTTTCCAGCCGTCGCTGGGTAGCCGTGCAGTACTTTTTGTCAGGAGTCAGAGGCCAGGTTCACCGCGTGATTTGACAGGTTCATTTGGGGAAGACGAAGCGTTCCTCGTACGCTTTAACACTGCTTTGAGAGCGGCTGGGTTTTACGCCATGGAGGCGATGAAGAACCCTGTTTTACGTTGGATGGCTTCAAAGGCCTCTGCTTACGCTGCTCCGTATCGAGATGCTGCGTAGATCGTTCCAGCATATTTTTCATGCTTCTACACCCCGTAGGATAGGAGCCCTTCTTGGCAAACCTGGTAGAGAAAGGTGCCTGATGCATATATGCTTAGGTTCATCCTCAGTTCACTGCTGATGAGGCCAGGCTTCAGTCCGAACAAGGAGTAGGAGGGTGACTCATTTGCGCTATAAAATTCCTCCTTGCTCTGCCTGGTCCCGTATTGAACATTGCCTAGAGGGGCCCCCTTCGACTCAGGGGTTAAGTCCTAATCCATATGCCAAGAACCCATCATCACCTTCAGGTCCGACAAAGACAAGTGGCGGCCGAAGGAAGAAAATGACATCTCTGTTCCATGGAATGTGAAAGACCAGTTCTCCCTGATCGACCCTACATAAAAAGACTCCAGCGTATCCCCGAACAGGAAGTACGGCTTCTTAAAGAAATATGTCTCATCCTTAGAGGGGATCTCCTCTACATTCATCTGAATCAAAAGAAAAGAAGGCATCTGCTCGATGATCTTCTGTTGGCGTTCAGGCGGGAGATCTTTGTCAAACTGCCTCCTGACGGCTCCAGCTAAGTCTTTAAGGTTCATGTTTAACGGCAGCAGGTATTTCCCAAGGACCAATTCACTTGAAGGTGTAGTGGGCAAAATTACTACAAGTCAAAGAGACATGGTAAGAATCATCAAGAAAAAATATATACATATGCGACATACAACCTGTATGCGGCCGAGTAATACATGCTGCATATAGCATAGATCTCCTATGCGGCTTGAGTCACCCATGAAGCCAAGTAAGACATGCAACATAATGAGTCATGCGGCTCGGTCACCTATACGGCAGGGATATTCATGAGGCCGGGTTGCCCATACGGCTGGGCTACCCATATGGCAGTACAAAGTTGGCACATAGACGAATGCATGCTTCCAACTGTGCATAAGTGTCTCTGTGTTTAATTCTTTCACTTCATCTTCTCTAGCAAACTTACCCTTAATCGATGACTAAACATCGTCGGGAAACAGGGAGGGGCAGCCCCGACAGCGCATCCCTTTCCCTTGGTTGTTGCCTTGCCCTTGGGAGCCTTCTTGGCAGCAGCAGCGGAGGAGGAAGCTTTGGGAGCCATGGCAGCAAGGAGGAAGAAGAGAAGAAAGTTAGAAGACTTAAGGGTTTGTAAAGAATCCATCTTTCTCCTCCACCCCCTTTATATAAGGCTCGAATATATGGTATTTGTTTGAATCCTGATCTACCTCGATCCACGTAATGACGACCATTCCTCGTTGGTTGTGTCGCTTTATCTTTGGAGGGCGCTGAATCCTTAGAGATCTGCTCGAAGATCGAAGTAAATCCTTATTAAATGATTGGACAGCCTGTCTGAGCCCTCTATGCGGCAACGATACTATGCAGCATGCCCTTTCTATGCGGCCAAAAGTGCTCGACCATGCTTCTTATTCAAACTATTCCAAACTTATCATTTTAGAAACTTTGAAGGGGGTCTTGTAGAAGCATAAAAATTCTGCAGGCCGCATAGAGCTCATGCCCCTTGGAACCGCATAGAGCTCATGCCCCTTGGATTCTTAAAAAGCTCATGCCCCTTAGAGCCACATAAGAGCATAAACAACCTTCATGAGGCCTGGATAGCCTCAGAGTAAGAGGTCGTATACAAAGCCCTCGACACAGTCTTTGATGACTGATATAAAGTTCTTAGTGCATCGAGATTCGTAAAAGGGGCGACATGTAAAAAATAGAAAGTTACATCATGCATTAATAGCCTCGACAGATGCGCCAGGCCACGTGTCCTCACTCATACGGCCTCGTCAACATGCGGCCATAGTGTCCATCCGACCAAGGCCAGACGAGAGCACGGATGTGGCCATAATATCGTGTAGCCAAAGTGTCCATCCGACCAAGGCCAAATGAGAGCACGTATGTGACTACAAGACCCATGCGGCCATGCCATCATGCGGCCAGAGTGTCCATCCGACAAAGGTCAAATAAGAGCATGTATGTGGCTATAAGACCCATGCGGCCTCGCCATTATGTAGCCAAAGTGTCCATCCGATTAAGGCCAGACGAGAGCACGTATGCAGCCATAATACCGTACGGCCAGAGTGTCCATCCGACCACAGCCAAACTTGAGCCCGTATGCGACTACGATAATAGCGGCCAAGACGTTATGCATCTCACGACTTTCAGAATCTTTCTGTTATAATAGCGGCCAAGACGTCACGCAATCAGTGCTGACTACGTGTCCAGCTGACCAAGTCACACACACAACCACCCGAGATCACTTCAACAGCATATATCAACCAAGACCACGTGGCAATCTGCCCATGGCATGCGGCTACAGTTGCAACCGAATTATGTTGAAAGAGCCTTATGCGGTCACCAAACAGAGGCATATACGGCACCTATGGCCCATCAGCACGATGGCTATAAATAGAAGTAACTTGAACATTATAAAGGTTGGATTTTTCTGCTTTAGAGAGATCAGACCACCCCCAGGCGAGCAAAAGACACAAGAGAGAACAGATGAGAGCTTTCTCACTCCTGCATCAGACCATCAACGGAATAAAAGAGTCACTACAGCACTCAATCTCTATCGTCACTCCTTAGAATCAAAAATTGTACTTAGATTGTCTGTCTATAACCTCTTTTTACTTTTTTTAGTTTGTTGATTAAATCAAGATCTTTAGAGTTTTGAATTTGATACCAAACGCACAATACTTACTATGACCTTCCCAGCCACGAAGACATAGTTAGCTTACACAGTTTAAATATACGTGGGGGTCACTGGCATGATGCCATAATGGATGAGTTATAGTCATAGATGAGGATGGTATGCAATACGAGGAACATTAAGTGCTATATGCCATCCCGACTTTTATATGAGACTTATCATGGAGTTTCGTCCAGATCGGATCGGTGCTAGTGCCCCTGCGACTATCTGTAGAAACCGTAAAACCTTACGCACAAGTTATTCGTGACCAAGTGGTATCTAATACTAAATTATCAAATGATGCATTTCAAGGCAACGCAAGCACGAGGCAAATAACATAGCAAGATATGTTTCGTATATTCTTTCTGATTAATTTATTCCATAGTCAAGTATGTTTTATACATAGCATAATAATTGAAGAATGTGTTCTAACTAGAATTGAAATACGATGAAAGAATATTCTAAGTGAACTAGCATGCAACAAGGTAACCGTTCACAAGTTGATTGACAAGCATAAAGTAATCCAAGTCTATTCCATTTTATCTTGACATATTTTAGTTATTATGGTATCGTCTGATCGGAACAATCAAGAGATCATGATTTTAGGTGTAAAGACTTGGAAGAAGGATCAACTAATCAAAGTATATCCACTCACAAGTTGGTGGAGAGAGAAAAGGAAAGAGGTATCTCAAGACTCCGCTCGTGCGATGCCTACTGTATGATCACCTGCATTGCCACAAACAGATGATCACTACCTCTTCTCATCTTTCCAAACTCAAAACGAAAGTGCAGTTCAACGAACAAAAAAAATGAAATCCAACAAAACCGTTCAAGAAAATGCAAATTCGAAAACCAACTTGAAAGCATGAAAGCAATAATGCGACAGCGAAATAAGGCAAGAAAATTTGCAGCAGAGAGGTCCATCTTGACTCTGCAGCTTAGTCCGTCCTTAGGACACGGTCCACTGAATATGGGAATCAATTCTGAAGAAGCCAATCCATAATGAGGAAAAGATCTTGATTCAATCTATCCGATCGAATGATACCGAAAGTATTTCTTAGCCGCGTACCCCGAATAGGGGGAATGGGGCACCACAATGGCCATGTCGTCTTCTTCCTCTCTTTTTTATTTCAAAATATTTCTTACAAAAAATAAAAATTATTTTCGTACAATTCTATCATTACAATAAATAATGAGGAAACATGATATCCTTATTTACAAGCATAGTAACAATTCTTTCATCATTCTATAACTTATGCATGGAATTCTATTCTTTTGATAGCATACAGTAAAGGGACATACAAGCATTCCTTATCTTTTTTGGCAAAATTTCTTTCGATGTAATAGCAATCTAACTTTAGCATGCAATTATTTCATCTTTCTTTAATAAGCACAGAGATAGTTCTTTTATTTATACTCAAAAAATTTAACGTAAACATGCAAATTCTCTTATTAAAGCATACAAAGCTCATCTACTATCATTGTTAGTGACTACGAACTTCATTCTTAGAACAAACATGCATCCCTTCTTTATGGGCTCTTATTAATCATAAAATAATCAGAAAGTGAAGTCTTTCCCATTCACCATAATGAAACATCTTCATGTCCTAATAGGGAGCTCTTACTGGGGGCTTCCTCTTACTTGAGCCAACAAACCAGTATCAATGTCCATATAATGCCACTGTTATGAGCGAAACATTACAAATATCACCTTGTTTATCCTTGGCATGCTGATGATCAAGGTTGGGAGTGAATCTATGTACTCATTCCCCCTGTCTAACAAATCTACAGTAATCACAAGAACTTACTCGAACTTGAATGACCCAAGCTTAAGAAATTCTTAGCCTCAGAAAGCATCTCGGATTCTTGAATGTCAGTTATTATCTAATCCTTGACGGATACCAAGTCTCAAAATTTTGAGAGCTTCTTTTCCATTGTGCCATAGAGTTTATAATCGAACTCATCTTGACTAGGCCAATAAAGATGCACTATCTCATCTTCGGTTCAAATTTGATCTCTTATCCTCCAATACATACACAAAGGTCATGCATCCAAATATTGGCATGTGATTATATGACAGCTCCATGTCGTACCATAATTTATCAGGAACACCACCTTTAAAGTAGCACTAAAAGATAGGTTAAAAACATTAGTAGTATTTAAAGCCAAACCTAATAGATACCAGGCAACTTTGCTTCAAATAACAAATACCACATTCTCTCCACTATTGTCATATTCATTCATTCCACTAAGCCATTGAGCTAAATTTTCTTTGGTGGATACTTCTAGTGATGCATATATCTATTTCTTTCTACAATACGTATCGAAGGGACCTATGTATTTGCCTCCAATATCAAATAGAACACACTTTAATTTTCTACTTGTCTCCCTTTTAACGAAGGCCTGAAAGTCCTTGAAATTATGTAGCACTTGATCCTTGGTCTTTAAGGTGTAGACCCAAACTTTCTTAGAATAAGCATCAATGAAGGTTACAAAATAAGAATAATCACTAATAGATTTTACCATCATAGGACTACAAACGTCCGACTAGATCAACTCAAGCAACACCAGTTTCCTCGAAGATGGGTGACTATTGAAGAAAACCCTACACTTATTTATCTATATTTAATGTGTGCATCTCTATAACTTTGTAATCTTCAGACCTAGAAGCTCCTTTTGTTACGTTAAGTATATCATTCCATTCTCGTTGATATGTGTAACCACATAATTCTGGAAAGAGGAGTATTTTTGTCATTTAATATAATTGATATTATATTATTATAATTAGTTCTAATATAATTAATTGATATGAGTGTACTAACTAGTTAGTTTAGACTTAGTGTTGGTTCAACCCATACTAGACCACTAAACCAATTAGACTAGTCATGACTTAAGATAGTTTCTCATTAATGAATGGATAGAATATTCTCTATTATTAGAATAGATTCATTCCTCATAATTAATTATTCCTTCATGACAACCTAGAGGGGAATATTAGACTTATCAAATGACAAACCCAAACCCTATACCAAGGCCGGCCCTATAAGAAGGAGTATAGCCTCCTTCCATTTTTATTTTCCTACTCCATTAAACCCTAATATAGTTCTTCTCCAATTTAAGACCAATTTCCATCCATTTTTACTCAAACTACTTCCATTCCTAATCAAATCCATTCCCATGGAGGCCTAAAAGCTTGGATTGCAAGGAGCACTACTTGGAGGGGTAATTTTTAGGAGCTTGTGTCTATTCCAATCTCTACGTATCCATTTGGAGGATTTTTATTGTGATCCGACTTCCAATAGATAAAATTATTTATTATTAGTAATTATATTATTAATTTTTTATAATAATCCCATAGGAACCCACCTATGACTAAGGAACACCATGAGGGAGAAAAACTAGGTGCTATAAGGCCCTATTGTAATAGTTATGTTGGTTTTTTGTGGCCAAATTGGAGAAAATACAAATTTGGTGCACCAAGTGTTTGAAAACCATTGAGTATTAGAGACCATAATTCATGTATTATTGGGGTATACTTTTCCATAATTGAATATGTGTAGTCTGTATCATGATACGCCATGGTACATGTCGATAGATTTGGATATTTTGAGCCAATAGGTGTATTTTCTTTATATTGCATTATAATTAGCTATATATATGTCATATTCTATATTTAGTATGTGTTCCATGTGATTGGGGGTGAGTATCATGTTAGGATTGATGGATTTGTAATGGTATCATGGTGATTTATAGTAGGGATGAGTATTTTGGAGTATGGGTTGGTGGTGTACCATAGTACACACTAGGTGCTTGATATTTGGGTTATTGTTGGTGTGTTGGTAGTTGTGAAGGGAGATTGGGCATTAGGGGAGTGGTTAGTGTTTGTGTTGGTTATGGTTATGAGGAGTGTTCATGTGTACTAGTGTTTGTGTAAAAGAGTATCATGTATAGATGTTGTGATAGAGTGGTATGGTTGTGTTTGTATCGCATGTATCAAGGTGTTTGATGAATTGCCTATATTTAGTATGTGTGTGTGTGTGTGTGTGTGTGTATGTGTGTGTTTTGTGTTATATCTAGTATGTGTGGTATGTATTAGAGTGAGAGAGGAACTCGGGTTGTGTGCAATTAGGGGGATGCATGACAGTGCATTGGTGGAGAGTATCATGATCAATTTTAAGGGACAGTGAGTGCAGGCAGTGCACTCTTATGCCCGGCAAGAAAGCAGCGGTGTAGTATACTGCAGGAAGGGCAGTGAAGGGTAGTGAGGTAGCATTAGGGAGGATTGGAGGAGAGACTGCAAGTATGCCAATTGCAGCAGCAAATGTAAGGGGGAATCTTATATAGGTCGTTGAGTATCGAGGCATGGTATATAGAGTATCAGAGACTAAATGGAGCTTATGTTTAGGAGTTCAGATCTTCCAGTGAGATATGGGGACATAATCATTAGCCTATAGGATAGGAACTAGTGTCTGTACATGTGGATGTACATATGGGTTGGCAGTGGCCTGTGTCCAAGCGTGTAGGGGAAATATTGGAGATTTACAGGCAGTATATTAGAGATGATTTGGTTCAGTGGGGGTTCGGGTGCTAAGATGAGTGCAAGCAAGCAACTGCAAGACCTGAGTAGTAATGTGTGCTGAGATTAGAGAGTGCAATCATTGTCCCTGCAGCAACAAGAGGGGTATCAGATGCATATGGGTAACCCGGGGGGTATTAGATGGGTAGTAATGTGGATCTGATTTGTGTATCAAAACAGATAGATAACAAAAAGGGTATCAGGAGTAGGGGGTGTTTATCCTAGACTGTACCTCACTAGCAACATATTGATTGAACTAGTGATAGCAGAAGGCAAGTGGTTAAAAGATCAAGTGGATTGATATCAATATAAAGATACCAACTCTGGAGTTAAGTACCAGTGTCATGCATATGAGTGTGAGATAGGAATGAGTATGAAGTAGGGAATACGAGTGTTGCTTGTATACAGGAAGTCAAGGAGAATAAGGGAATATGGATTAGGACACTGCAAGTGTGCAGTTGTACAACTACAAAGGAGCAGTTGTATTATGTAAATATGTGATGAGTGTTCTATAGTTCAGGTTAGGGTGGTGGTGTCACGACCCGCACCCGGTTTAGGGGCACGAGTGCGTGGGTACGTCCAGCCTACGTCGCAGCATCGGCGGTAGAACGCTGTCAAGATCTTGATACTATCTAGCCAAGCTCACACAATCATCAAATCTCCATAAGGAGGCACGGATGACACAAATAAAATGAACACATACTCAATCACAGGAATACAGCACGATAAGATAACGATCAAAAATTAAATACAACATAAGTCAAAAGTAATATTCTAACTCAACAATATCCAAGTCTCATCAAAAATGCCGGAGACAAATCCGGTACAAAATAGTCTACTTAAAGAACTAACAAAAATAATAATTTCTGGCTAGACCTTCTGGAATCACAACTAAACTACCAAGTCTGCAGCTACTCACCATATGGTCCATAAAGTGTTGGACAGCGGTCCTCTAAGGCATAGTCTGGAAAAATATTTCCAGTCAGGAAGGAGCAAAGTACAAATCTCAAATAACAGTTCCATATAATTGATAAGGACTATAAAGTAATAAACAGATGATGCTAGATACTGAGAAGACAGTGAATAATGCAATGGAAAAATATAAAGAGACAGGCAATGTAAAGAAACAGGCAATAGGCAATATGACATAGTCAGCGCATATATGAAAATAAAAAGAACAAGGAACAGTATCATATACGGGTGATGTAGTATATGATTTAAATAGGGAACTGTAATCTATTCTAAGTGTTTAAAATAGTAGTTTCGAAATGTGATCGGCTTGGGAACATGTACGATAGCTATAGGGCCTGGCTAATCATGGGTGAAGAGCATGATTAACGCTTACAATTGTTCTACACTGCAATAAGAGGTTATGATCACATTTCTTACTAACTACTTCCCCGCCCCCAACTAGTACTGTGGATCCAACCATGACACGTCACGATACACGAGCAAGTCCAATCTATCATGTACGATGTCTAATATACATGTCGAGTACAATGTCAATACGATAATCAATGTAACATCTCATGACTGCAGATCCAAGCTATACTAGTCCGTGTAGCACAGTGTCAAGGATTCAGATGTAACATTTCTAGATTATTAAACTTTATAGGAATTATCAAAAATTGGAAATTATCAGAGAATGTACTTGCCTTGGGTCCTTAGCTGGTAATTATTGATGTCCTGTTCCAGAGTATCCCCTGGGTAAACCAACAGTCCTATAACATATCACAAAGCAAAACCATATTTGCATCAGATGCTACACTAACACACAATCAAAAACATCAAACTCAGGGCCGTGCCAGGTATAGCACTAGTCAACTAGGGTCATCGAGTAAGGATACGTAAAATATATTACACTTATTAATACTTACAATATTTTATACATGTACCAATTTAAATGTATTTACAATATATATATATATATATATATATATATATATATATATATATATATTGCCCTTTTAAATACATATTTGATTTATGCTAGTTGAACATTATATATGTATACTCATATATATGCCAAAAATACATTTTTATAAAAATATACCCATACCCCATATGCACACAAGTATATATATATATATACCAAAATACGTACATATACCAAAATACGTACATTTATATATTAACATATATCAAATACGTTCATATACATATATATGAATACATACAGGGATTAAATTTATATACCACATAAAATATCCAATATACATACATATACACATGCATTAATTAAATACATACTTATACAATTAATTATACCTACTTAATTATATAATTTATTTAAATACATACTATACTTATACAGTTAAATATTAATAAAAATAAATAATATACATATTCATATTTTAAATACATACATTACATTATACTAAGGTATATATGTATTATACTTATACATGTATTAAACATTAAATAAAATAATACTATACACATATATATATAGTATTAGTTAAATAAACACTATACATATACCTACACATGATTAAATATATACAATTACATTCACATTAATTAAATACCTACAAGTACATATACATTAGCTACATATATATATATATATATATATATATATATATATATATATATATATATATATATATATATAAAGAAGGAAAGAGGGGGAGAAGGAACTCACAGCGGGCTGGCCGGAAAATGGCCGGGCCGGAGGGGAAGCTCGGTCGCCGGAGTACAGGGAGGAGGAGCTCGGGAAGTTGGGGAGTGTCGCCGGAGTCGCTGTTGGTGGTGGTGGATGAATGATGGAGGTAGCGGGGGCCGGCTGTACACAGCAGGGGAGAGAAGTCGGGGGCCGGAGTTGGCCGGGCACAGCAGGCGGCAGGTCGGCCTGGTGCAGTGAACCACCGGAGGAACTGTGGGGAGGAGCAGGGTCTCGGTTGGGTCGGGGAGCTCGACCGGAGGGAGTTGGGAGTCCGCCGGAGCAGGGAGCAAGACCGTCGGATGGTCGGGCTGGCTGGCCCGCCTGCCGGAGGGGATGGGGGACTGCAGCGGTCGCCGGACCGGAGGGGCAGCGCCGGTCGGGGAACTGTGCAGGCTCGGTGAACAGTACTTCCAGTTTCCCCCTTTTTTCAATTTAAAAACAAAGAAAAAATAAAGAAGAAGGAGAAAGGAAGAAGGAGAATGAAGAGAAGAAGAAAAGAAAAGAGAAGAAGAGGAGGAAAGAAATTTGGAAGGAAGGAGGCTACGTTGGAGAGAGGAATGTGGGGGTTTGTGAGGAGGCTACCTAGGTTTTCTAGGGATTAGGGTTTGATGGGACATTAAATAAAGAGAGGGTGTGTGAATCTAAAGGTGAGGATGGACCCATAGAATGAGTGGTCCAGATTCGTCAAGAGGAAAAATAATTCATGGAGGAATGAGGGTGAGATTTAATTAAAATATTAGGGATTCCTCATTGGTTTAATCAAATGGGTGTTAACACCAAAAATGCAAATGTGCAAATTAGCCCCCTTAAATTTGGGTATTTGCACAGACACATGAAATGATAAAAATTTGGCGGGCGATTCGATGTCCGGTGTTTTGTAGGGTCAGGGGGCGCTGTATGTTCGGTACGGGCTCAATTAGCAGGGCGCTGGAATTAAATTGGGATTTTCAGAATCGGTTAAATTAGGATCCTCAATTTAATTAGAAATAAATGCAAGTTGTGTTCTAAAATTAAATAGGAGTACATGGGACCAAAATCAGGTCAGGTCATCAATACCAATAATGAAGAAGACTCAAAACAGAATATTTTCCTAATTTGGGCCGCACGAAAAATAGGTCAAGATTGCCTCCAATTTTCGATTGGAACGCACAACGATAAAAAATAGGAATTTATTAAATAACGTCCGCGACGATTTTTGTGCGGCTAGAAATAATGCACAGAGAGCATAATTATAAGTTGCAAAAATAGCAGAATGGAAGGTGGGCATGTCTAGGGCAAGATTGTGAAATTTGCTGGAAGACAAAAGCTAGGGTAGCGCTCCAAATATCGAAGCAAAGGCAATGCGCAATAATTAATTAAAATACAGTAATTAATTACAATCTCCAATAAATAAATTCTAAGTAAATAATTTAATACAAAATTCCATAATTTGGACAGGTGTTCATCTACTGGGCTTCTAGGTCAAGTCTACCAGCTCAAACTCAAATGAACACTGTATATAATACTATATTTAATTACACCTCACATAATTAATTAAATTAATTATACTATCATGCAATCAATTAATTGTAACTACAATAATATTAAATATTATAAAAAGTTAAAAATACCCCTGTTTTCGGAACGTGGTAGTGACAGGTGGTTAGCGTTATTTGAGGGACAGGTATCAGATATTAAGGGGTGTGTAGTTAGGTATAGTACCATTGATGAGCTTAATGCCTGTGATAGAAGTGAACCCAGGTATCAGTGGGGTGTAACACTAAAATTCAGTGGTGATCACCTAGGTGCCAGTGTGTACCAAGGTGCTTGTGTTAGGGTATTAGTGAGTGTGAGATAAGTGTATAGGATACTTAGGTATTAGTTGTGTACGTGGTACTATGGTACCATAAACCCATGTAAGGTATTGACTAGAGTTGTATAGGTGTTGGATTGTGTAAGTTGAGTCATGATGTGAGGGTAATGTGTAGAAAGTGGTTAAGGTATAGCTAACTAATAAGGGATAGGCCAAGATACCCTAAGTTATTGATATCTAGAGATCTATATTATATTTATATGATATTTAGTATGCTATACTAACTAGTATGTCTTAGAATACCTAAAGGAGACCTAATAATAGCTAGTAGTAGCTAGTATTACTACATAGACCAACTCTATAGGTATTTATGAACCCTAATTTAGGTATTAACCTTGTTTACCCCCAAATTGACATAGAAATGACCTAGAAAGCTAGACTTGACTTAGTAACACCTAGTATTAGCTAGTATGGCTCTAGAAACCAACATAGAAGCTAGTTTTGGACCAAAATTGGAAAGTTGACCTAGTTTGACTCTAAAAACCTAGATTTGACCTAGAAACCTCGATTGGAGCTAATTAAGCTTATTGTTGATACCAAAATACTATTTTGACATAGAATTTCATATTTAGGTCTTCGAGACACTATTCGGACCAAGTTTGATATTCAGCACCGGATTTCAGGTAAGTACATTTTCTAATGGTTTTCTTTATAGTGTAGTTTCTATGTTACATGTACTTAGGATAGTCATACTTGATTCCTGATACAATGGTACACGAATTGGTATGCCTTGGATCCTCGTCATGAAATATTTCTTGTCGTGTTAGACCTTTATCATCATCCTGATATTAGACCTTGATTAACATCATGATATTATACCTTGATTATCATGTAGATATTAGTTCTTGCGTAGTGATTCATGTGTCATCACGTGTCAGGGTTCGGATCTACTATGCTAGTCGGTGGCGGGGGAAGTGCTAGCTAGATATGTGATCATATATATAGCCCTTATGGTTGTAACACCCCGTTCCGCTCAAGCGGACTGCGGTCTCAAACGACAAAAGTGCAACTGTCCCGACCCGTTTTGCCTTAAACAAGAAGCAAAGGATATCCAGATTGTCCCTACAGGAAATCAACTTCGGCTTACAGAGGCTCGCTTGACGTATCGCTCTACCGAGGCGAATCATCGCTAAGGTGGGTGGCTACGGTGAACTTGACTTTGCTTAGCCAGCACACATAAAATCTGGAATGTTTTATGCTAGTCGCTAGGTGAATCACCCCTGCATGCTAATAAATCCAACGCACCTAGCTAAGAGAATAATCCCAACTCATATTGCTTATGCTAGAACATGGAGATTGAAATACTGCCTATATTCAGACCCTCGCATGCTAAGTCCCCTAACGATATTATCTCTCGGCTTACCTTCGGGTCCGAGCAAAAACGTGTTTACTTATGTCCTGTAGAAACGCATGCTTGTCTGCTTGAATGTTGCCATGTTTTCATCTAAACCCCGGAAGACTACTACGTAGTCGTTCCGCGCCTGAATGAACCTGCAAGTGTCCGGGACCGTTAGGTCACCAAGGCAATTCCCGAACCAGAGAATTTGCACCCTTAATGAATAAATCACTGAATCACGGCTCGTGGAGCAAACTACTGAATCAACTGGCCTGGCAATCGATATACTACTGTGAACAATCATGCCTGTACATTAAACATGATATGTCCTATCCTGAACTTGATCCTGTGCCTAGCCAGACCTGAATACAGACCTGCATGTCGCGGACAACTCAGAAACGAGGCACGTTCTACGGGCGGTCACCGGGGCACTGGGGCCGACCCGATCCGGATGGAACTCTACTGTTTAGTCATCCTGTGCAAAGACGGAATGGTGTGGAGCGCATCCTGTACTCTCGCTGTACCACATTCTCGTTAGAGACTAAAATTGGTAACCCTCCTGTTTAGTCATCCTGTGCAAAGACGGAATGGTGTAGAGCGCATCTTGTTCTCTCGCTGCACCCCATTCGCGTTAGAGACTAAAATTGGTCCTTTATGGCTATGCCAGCGACAAACGTTCATATAGATAAGTCATCCTCGCTTAGCAGCTATCCACGTACGAGTCACTGCATCCCATCGACTGAATACCTGAACGATCATAATAAAACGACCCTCGTGTTTGCATATGCTATGCTCCTGAATGTTTATACATGCCCGTGCTTGAATTAATAATGTTTGCCTTGGACAGGGAAGGAGAAATGGTAAGTGGTAAGTATCGCCGTGTTTCCACAAACATTGCACGGCGTACTGCCCGACACATTAGGTTATTCAATGTTTGCATGAAACTGGTCCTAAGGCAACTAAAAAGACAACTTAATAGTTGTGCACGGAACCTGTATTACGTGTTTGGATTTTGTCGAGCGGGCGAGTAGCTTTCCCACCAGTGCATTCAATGTACTGATAATCCACCAGTTTGTATGCAGGGTGCGGGAGAACCTCGTTCGGTGTAGATGCCTCCTTCGTGCGTGCTAAGGCCAGGAGTTCCCTCTGAAGCCTTGCAACGGTGCATCCGGAACTGAAGCACATATACAAGACATAATGTTGTGAACATAGCCCAAACAAAGCCTGAACATCGCCTGTACAATCATTCCACAGTTGTAGCCACTTGGCACGCTTTTACTGTTTCAGAGAGAGGCTTGAACGACTTGTAATCCCGGCTATACGCCGCCTGTAACACTTGTTTATATCAATAAAAAATAGCTTGCTTTACTTCAACTTGTGTTTTAATGCTTTCGCTATATTATCAACTCAGTGAACCTGTTACCGATCGCCTATGGGTTCATGACTCCGCTGCACTCGGACAATCTGTGCGACTCTGTAGCTTAGAACTCTTGCCTCCAGCCAATGAACCATGGCCTTACACGGACGTGGATCACGCCCGTGCGGCATCACGCCCGGATAGGTCAAGCGATCGTTCTGCGGGAGCGCTGGCAAGGGTGATTCCCGCCTAGCGGGAACGGTCGATTGCCTGCGGGAGATCGGGGCGTGACAATGGTAGTGTAGACCTTGGCTACTAGCTAATCATACACTTCACGTATGATTGAGATAGTTCCCTTTTAGTATAATCCTTGTTTAGGCCCAAACCGATCACATATTAAACTAGTATTTCAAATACATAGTTATTTTCAGTATTCTCTACTTATTTCCTTACATGATGATTATGACATATTTCCCTGTTTATCTATTTCTTTACTCACCATGCCTTGACTATATTTCTTGTCTTTTTCTTACCATGCCCTGATTACCATGTTACTGATTATCTTGTATTCTTTACTATTTATTGTTTCATAGACTTTATTATTTATTTGGTACTACTATTAGAGATGTGCTCATTCTATCCTAACTGGATAATATTTTTCAGGGTTAACTTGGAGGATTGGTGTCTGATTTATTATGGACCACATAAGGGAGTAGCAACAGCCTTGGCCAGTAGTTCAGAAGTGATTGTCGGGAGGTCGAACAGGTGTCACTAGTTACCTTAGCTATCTCTATTTAGTATTTTGGTTTCGGATCTGTCTTTGACATTTACTCAGACATTGGGATGTTATTAGTTGATACTAGACTTGATGTTGTATTGTTTAGACTTATCTAGACTTATGTTTGGATCTCTTTCCTTATTATCATATCATTTCATTTATCTTTCTTATAAATTTTTGTGATTGAGTATTGTCATTATATTATCATCTTGTCCTCCTTATGGATTTAAGATATCATTGACAGGTTGAGTTTACATTATTGTGTGAAATTAATAGTTAGTTATTATTGACCTAAACAACGTTCTATCGTCGATGTTGCGGCATAGGATTGACGTACCACGTACTCGTGACCCGATCATCCGGGTGCGGGTTGTGACACATTTTTAAGGTGGCCCATGAAGGTCATCTTCGCAACTAGTGTGATATCGTGGTAGTGCTTTGGCTTAGACGAATTAGTACGAGCCTGCAATAGAATATACGATATAGGATGAAAGAATACTCAATCATAAACTAGGAGACTTCCACTATTATTTGATTCTTGAATATTATGTTTCTTATTATAGCTTTGAGTTCTTATATCCTTTGAAACTCATTATCTACTCATCTATATCCGCAAAAATGATGACTTCCAACATGGTGGAAGGGGATGCAAGCAAGAAGTTTGTATAGTAGGAGACTCAGAGGATACGGTTCCTCTAACTCTAGATAGAGAAAACTGATTAATTTAGAATTTCGATACATCTTTTGGATAAACCTCTGGAATACATATAGATAGATAAATCAATGATATTTGATACTCAAATTAGTGAATTATGAATGATAGAAAAAATTAAGAAAATAAGGAATATGAAGGTTAGTTGAAGATTATCAGTCTCCTTACATAAAGGTCTTTTGAGGGTATGAATATCGAGAATTGCATAGATGAAACACTTTAAATATATTGAGGTTAAATATTATATTCTAAAGGATTGAGAAAGTATTGAGGATGATGGCAAATTAAATTTTATGAATTTGAATTTTCAGGATATAGTATAGAGCTAAATAATAAAACCAAGGAGTAGTAACTAAGGGGATATCAAATCATTGATTCTTGGATATAAATTTAATTTGGAAAATGATAATCTACGACAAGATTATGAACTATGGAGTTTCAAATCATAAGGTTAAATTGGTAAATGGAGATTGAAAGGTATACACATTTCGAGGTCAAGATTTAGTATAGTGACATACATTATTGGTGAAGAAAATAAGAAATTGGTAGAAATATTAAACACTGAGAACCTAGAAAACTTAAGAAATACAAACAATAATTTGAGATTCAAATGAAGGGATTGAACTTGGATAGAAAAGATAAATTTTTGACCCAAAGGTTATGAATTTAGTTTAAAACACAAGTTGAGGAATAGGGAATATTTTATTGTTTTGGAGTTGATGATGGATTACGGAATCTGATAAGGGATCCCACGATTAAATGAGATAATATGGATGTGCCTTGAGGAATAGTTACTTCTGAGGAAGAACAAGCAGATACTCTAGAACGGTATTCTCCACTAGCTATCCTATCTTTCTGTTAGTTTCATCCCTGTATTAATTTATACCAAGTTCATTACATCTTTTTTCCATACCGATTTGACTATATTATTGACTATCCTAGTAGTGCTATCCTTCTTAGGATATTTTGAGAGGTAATTCGTAGGTAGAACTCTTGGTGTAGGGGGTGCACAGCCCTGACTGTACCTCACCAGCAATTTATTGATTGAACTAGTGATATCAGTAGGCAAGTGGTTAAGAGATCAAGTAGATTAATGTCTATATAGAGATTCCAAGTCTGGAGTTAAGTACCGATGCCATGCATATGAGTGTGAGATAGGAATGAGTATCAAGAGGGGAATAGGAGAGTTTCTTGTATGCAGACAGTTAAGAAGAATAAGGGAATCGGGAATAGGACCACTGCAAGTATGCAGTTGTACAACTGCAAGGGAGCAGTTGTATAGTTGTATTATGTGAATGTGTTGAGATGAGTGTTGTATAGTTCTAATGAGTGAGGTAGGGAAGTTAGGGTGGTGGTTAGCGTTATTTGAGGGACATGTATCAGATATTAAGAGGTGTGTAGTCAGGTATAGTACTATTGCTGAGCTTAATACCTGTGATAGGAGTGAACCCATGTATCAGTGGGGTGTAATACTGAAATTCAGTAGTGATCACCTAGGTGCAAGTGTGTACCAAGGTGCTTATGTGAGGGTATTAGTGAGTTTGAGGTAAGTGTATAGGATACTTGGGTATTAGTTGTGTGTGTGGTACTATGGTACCATGAACCCATATGAGGTATTGATTAGAGTTGTATAGGTGTTGGGTTGTGTAAGTTGAGTGATGTGAGGGTAATGTATAGAGAGTGGTTAAGAGGTATAGCTAACTAATAAGGGATAGGCCAAGTTACCCTAAGTTATATATATATATATATATATATATATATATATATATATATATATATATATATATATATATATGATATTTAGGATAGTATACTAACTAGTATGTCTTAGAATACCTAAAGGAGACCTAGTAATAGCTAGTAGCTAGTATGACTATATAGACCAACTCTATAGGTATTTATGAACCCTAATTTAGGTATTAACCTAGTTTACCCCCAAATTGACCTAAAAATGACCTAGAAAGCTAGAGTTGACTTAGTAACACCTAGTATTAGCTAGTATGGCTCTAGGAACCAAAATAGAAGCTAGTTTTGGACCAAAATTAAAATTTTGACCTAGTTTGACTCTAAAAAACTAGTTTTGACCTAGAAACCTCTATTGGAGCTAATTAAGCTTATTATTGATACCAAAATACTATTTTGACATGGAATTTCATATTTAGGTCTTCGAGACACTATTCGGACCATGTTTGATATTCAGCACCGGATTTCAGGCAAGTACATTCTCTAATTATTATTTTTTATATTGTAGTTTCTATATTATATGTACTTAGTATAGTCATACTTGATTTCTGATACGATGGTACACGGATTGGTATGCCTCGGATCCTCGTCATAAAATATTGCTTGTCATTTTAGACCTTGATCATCATCCTGATATTAGACCTTGATTAACATTATGATATTAGACCTTGATTACCATATGGATATTAGCTCTTGTGTAGTGATTCATGTATCATCATGTGTCGTGGTTCGGATCCACTATGCTAGTCGGTGGCAGGAAAAGTGCTAGCTAGATATGTGATCATACCTACAGCCCTGATAGTAGTATAAACCTTGGCTACTAGCTAATCATACACTTTACGTATCATTGAGATAGCTTCATTTTAGTATAATCCTTGTTTAGGCCCAAGCTCATTATATATCAAACTAGTATTTCAAACACATAGTTATTTTCAGCGTTCTCCACTTATTTCCTTACATGATAATTATGACATATTTCCCTGTTTATCTATTTCTTTACTCACCATGCCTTGACTACATTTCTTGTCTTTTCCTTACCATGCCATGATTACCATGTTACTGATTATCTTGTATTCTTTACTATTTAATATTTTATAGACTTTATCATTTATTTGGAACTACTATTGAAAATGTGCTCATTCCATCCTAATTGGATAAAAAATTTAATGTTAACTTGGAGGATTGGTGTCTGATTCATTACCGACCACGGGAGGGAGCAACAGCCTTGGCCTGTAGTTCAGGAGTGATTGTCAGGAGGTCTAACCGGTGTCACTAGTTACCTTAGCGATCTCTATTTAGTATTTTGGTATCAGATCTGTCTCCGATATTTACTCAGACATTATTGATACTAGAATTGATGTTGTGTTGTTTAGGCTTATCTAGACTTGGTATCAGGAAAATTATTACGGGACGGCCTATCACGCACAATCTCGGGATGTTATTCCCTCCCCATGTTCTAATCAGCTTTTATGTTACCTAATTAACCCTATTGTGATATGGAATTCCCTACCGTGGCTACAAGAATATTCCCCTTAATGATGTCGTATAGAGTACGAGCATATTTGATACAAATTTATTTCATATAAGGAGTCAAGTCTAGATTCACCCAAATATAGATGCAATATTCAAACAAGCAATAACCTAGACACACTATGGTTCTGACCCATTATCATTTCCGTGCCAAGAATTCAGGAATAGAATATTATGCAACCAGCAGGAATCATCATGTCACGTTCAGTGTACATGTTGGCCAATGTTCTACACTCAGTGTACAATGTAGCCTTTATAAAAAGGAGAGCGGGACAAGTGTATCGGCATGAATACAATAACCATGTTAGAATACCAAACCTATCAGTTGGTCACATAAATCATGTTTGATCAGGTCAGGAGTCATAATTAATCAGGAATCTCAAATCTCATATAATTGAGTCACGGTCATAAATGCCTCATCAATTCCTCAAATTTTGGAATTATAGATCATCAATCATGGTCAAGCTCAACTAATCTAGAATAGGCATCAAGTGCACAACAGGACACATGTATGCACAATCAATCACAAAAAGTTCTGGGTCGACACACTTTGCAAGTGCCAAATATAGGCTAGTTAGGAATAGTGGTGTACTATGCGCGAACAAGCAACTATATGGCGGACAAAACTATAACAATATGTCACAAAAGTCATGGCACAAAAGTCTATAACATGGTACACAAAATCGATAATAGAACAACAGGAAGATGTGGCACATAAATCAAGAATTACAAGAATAGGCGCATTTAACTCATGCAAACAAACTGGCACACAAAGCAAGAGTTACGAGTAAGAGAAGTGGCACACTATGTAAGAGCCAAATACAACTACAAGGCAAAACACAAGTCCCCAGGAGGCGCAACAGTCGAAGGCACGACAGTCGAGGGCCTCGGGAATCGAGATGCGCCAAAGTCAAGGCTTGCTTATCGGGGCTGAATCGAGCAAAAGTGCGCCAAGAGTTATGTGTATAAGAGCGGCGCACTTTTGATAGTTAATGCATAATGTGTCAATTGTGCGCTAGTCTACTTATTTGGTTAAAATTGCGCCAAGGAGGAAGTTTGTCAAAAGTGCGCTGAAAAGTAAACTAGCTCACTTTTGCTTTATTCATTCGATAATACATTAATTGTACAGTAGAGGCTAAAATCTTCCAAAAGTGCGCCAAGAAGAATTTTGCCAAAAATTTATCCCTTTGAAATACTTTTGCAAGAAATTGGCAGTACTCTTAAAGTACGCACGAGTATGGAATGCGAGTCACATTCAATATGTGCCCATAGTACAAATCCTCCTGTGTACTTCTTGTCACTGTTCTTCTTCTCCAACCGACCCACCATTGATGCACTCAGAGCTAACATTCGAGATTATGACAGTGCTCCATTCCTCAAGCAACAAGAACCAAAAATCAAAAAAAGTCCAGGCTCAAAATCAAGGAACAACATATTTTTCAAAATACCTCATTTTAGAGGATCATTCCCTAAGAAAATATACTCATAGTAAAATCAAGATAAAACTATTAACCACCTCAAATATGAAAACTCTAAGAACTAACTATAATCATAACACTACTAGAAACTAATTACAACAACAAATACTAAGAATAAAACTATAGCCGATCATGTTTCTTCATATTTGCTAGATGTACTTGCCTATAAAGAAAACCAAGAGAAAAACAAGATAAATAAACAAGTGAGGAGAGAGAATGAGAACAAGGATATATATATATAGGCAAGGGGTTGATGTGAACCATTGGATCTTTCCAATAAATCTAATCTACACACCCTACCTACCACCACCATACCATCAATATTAGCCAATGTGCGCCAAGCTTCCCTTCAACCGTGCACTTGAAGTATACCCAAAGTGTGCCAAGAGGAAATTACAAGCAAAAGTGCGCCAATCTTGAGTATATTCCAAGTATACAGGATAGGGGAGTGACAGTATTAGAGTGAGAGGGGGACTTGGATTGTGTGCAATTGGGGGGAATATATGACATTACATTGGTAGAGGGTTGCATGATCAGTTGGAAAGGACAGAGAGTGCAGGCAGTGTACTCTTGTACACTCTAAGAAGGCAGCAGTGTGATGCACTGCAGGAAGGGTAGTAAAGTAGCATTAGGGAGTATTGGAGGAGAGACTGCAAGTATGACAATTATAGCAGCAAGTGTAGAGGGGGGATCTTGTATAGGTTGAGTATCGGAGCATGGTGTATAAAGAGTATCAGAGAATGAATGGTTCTTATGTTTAGGAGTTCAGATCTTCCAATGAGATATGGGGACAGAAGCATTAGCTTAGGACAGAAGCATTAGCTTGGGACAGAAGCATTAGCTTGTAGGAGAGGAACTAGTGTTTGCACATATGGATGTGCATATGGGTTGGCAGTGGCCTGTGTCCAGGCATGAAGGGGAAATATTAGGGATTTGCAGGCAGTACATTAGAGAGGACTTAGTTCAGTGGGGGGGTTCGGGTGCTAACGTGAGTGTAGGCAAGCAACTGCAAGACCTGGATAGTAATGTGTGCTGAGATTAGAGAGTGCAGTCCTTGTCCCTACAGCAACATGAGGGGTATCAAATGAAGATGGGTAACTCGAGGGGTATCAGATGGGTAGTAATGTGGATCTGTTATGTGTATCACAGCAGATAGGTAACCAGAGGGGTACCAGGTATAGGGGGTGCTCAGCCCAGACTGTACCTCACCAGCAATATATTGATCGAACCAATGATATCAGTAGGCAAGTGGTTAAGAGATCAAGTAGATTAATATCAATATAGAGATACCAAGTTTGGAGTTAAGTACCAATGTCATCCATATGAGTGTGAGATAGGAATGAGTATCAAGAGGGGAATATAAGAGTTTCTTGTATGCAGGCAGTCAAGGAGAATAAGGGAATCTGGATTAGGACCACTGCAAGTGTGCAGTTGTACAACTATAAGGGAGCAGTTGTACAATTGCAAGGGAGCAGTTGTATAGTTGTATTATGTGAATGTGTTGAGATGAGTATTGTATAGTTCTAATGAGTGAGGTAAGGAGGTTAGGGTGGTGGTTAGCATTATTTGAGGACAGGTATCAGATATTAAGGGGTGTGTAGTCAGGTATAGTACCATTGCTGATCTTAATACCTGTGATAGGAGTGAACCCAGGTATCAGTGGGGTGTAACACTGAAATTCAGTGGTGACCACCTAGGTGCAAGTGTGCACCAAGGTGCTTGTGTGAGGGTATTAGTGAGTGTTAGGTAAGTGTATATGATACTTGGGTATTAGTTGTGATTGTGGTACTATAGTACCATGAACCCATGTGAGGTGTTGACTAGAGTCGTATAGGTGTTGGGTTGTGTAAGTTGAGTGATGTGAGGGTAATATATAGAGAGTGGTTAAGGAATAGCTAACTAATAAGGGTATAGGCCAAGTTACCCTAAGTTTTATATATATATATATATATATATATATATATATATATATATATATATATATATATATATATATATATATAGGGTAAACGGGATATGAGTTATAGTACTCATTTTCCTAAATGAGCCATGCACATATGGACCAATAAGAATAGAGTGTATTAGTGCACTTGGGTGCACATGGAATGTAGGAATCCATTCCTATTGGTCCACATGTGCTCCACATGTGTATGGCTCATTTAGAAAAAAAAAGCACTATGGCTCATATCCCTTTTACCCATATATATATATATATATATATATATATATATATATATATATATATATATATATATATATAAAAACTAGTATGGCATAGAATACCTAAAGAAGATCTAGTAATAGCTAGTAGTAGCTAGTATGACTGCATAGACCAACTCTATAGGTATTTATGAACCCTAATTTAGGTATTAACCTAGTTTACCCTAAATTGACCTAGAAATAACCTATAAACCTAGAGTTGACTTAGTAACACCTAGTATTAGCTAGTATGCCTCTAGAAACCAACCTAGAAGCTAGTTTTGTAACCAAATTGGAAAGTTGACCTAGTTTGACTCTAAAAACCTAGTTTTGACCTAGAAACCTCTATTAGAGCTAATTAAGCTTATTGTTGATACTAGAGCACTGTTTTGACATATAATTTTATATTTAGATCTTCAAGACACTGTTCGAACCCAATTTGATATTCAGTACCAAATTTTAGGCGAGTACATTCTTTGATAGTTTTTTTATATTGTAGCTTCTATGTTACATGTAATTAGTATAGTCATATTTGATTTCTGACACGATGGTACACAGATTAGTATTCCTTGAATCCTCGTCATAAGATGTTGCTTGTCGTGTTAGACCTTTATCATCATCCTGATATTAGACCTTGATTAACATATTGATATTAGACATTGATTACCATGTGGATATTGGTTCTTGCGTGGTGATTCATGTGTTGTGACATGTCATGGTTTGGATCCAGTATACTAGTCGGGGATGGAGGAAGTGCTAGCTAGATATGTGATCATACCTATAGCCCTTGTGGTAGAGTAGATTTTGGCTACTAGCTAATCATACACTTCACGTATGATTGAGCTAGCTCCTTTTTAGTATAATCCTTGTTTAGGCCCAAGCCGATCATATATCAATCTAGTATTTCAAAAACACAGTTATTTTCAGTGTTATCTACTTATTTTCTTACATAATAATTATGACATATTTTCCTGTTTATCTATTTCTTTACTCACCATGCCTTGACTACAGTTCTTGTCTTTTCCTTACCATGCCATGATTACCATGTTACTGCTTATCTTGTATTCTTTACTATTTACGGTTTCATAGACTTTATCATTTATTTGGAACTACTATTAAAAATGTGCTTGTTCCATCCTGACTGGATAATATTTTTTGTGTTAACTTGGAGGATTGGTGTCCGACTTATTACGGACCACGGGAGGGAGTAGTAGCAGCCATGGACCATGTAGTTCAGGAGTTATTGTCGGGAGGTCTAACCGGTGTCACTCGTTACTTTAGCTATCTCTATTTAGTATTTTGGTACCGGATATCTCTTCGACATTTACTCAGACATTGGGAGTTGGTACTAGACTTGATGTTGTGTTGGTTAGACTTATCTAGACTTATATTTGGATCTATTTCCTTATTATCATATCGTGTCATTTATTTTTCTTATAGATTCTTGTGATTGAATATTGTCATTATATTATATTGTTATCTTGTCCTCCTTATGGAGTTGAGATATCATTGATAGTTTGAGTTTATATTATTGTGTGAGATTGATAGTTAGTTATTATTGACTTAGACAGCGTTCTACTACCGAAGGTGCGGCATAGGCTGGATGTACCACGTACTCGTACCCCGATCATCTGGGTGCGGGTCGTGATAATATGGTTGAGTTGCCTTCGCCACAACTTGGTAGGCATATCCTTGACTACGTTTACTTCATATTCCTCATGTGTCTCCCCTCGATATAGTAGATACCAGACTTCTTGCTTTCTCTAGCAACAACCATTGAACCCCTAGTAAACTTTCCTAAATCATTCTCGAAGAGACTGAAGAATCCCTCATTAACTAACCTTCCAACCACTACATTGTTAAAAGGGATATTTGGGACACAACTAATATCTCAGAGCACCAAAATAGCTTATGTGGTTGTCTTTAAATATGCATCTCCTATATTAGTAACTTTTGACATATTCTCGTTGTCCATCTTCAACATTCCATAGCCGTCTATTATGTAAGTAGCAAATAGTTACATGTAACAAGATATGTTTGTCAAAGCCTATGAGGCCACCAGCCAACTGCTATCATCACAAGAAAGTTTCATGATAATGTTATCACCCACAATAATGTCGTTGCCTATATAAATTTGAGTTGTTGTTATAGTATTGTCATTCTGCTTCCATTTGTCACCTCTATTTCTATTCCAAGAAAAATAATGTTGTCATTCTTACTACAATGGTAATAATCAAAGTCCTCTTACTGACCATTGGACTTCTCTCTACACATATTCCTTCCGCTATGTGGATCCTTACTCTTAATCCTTCTTTGTCTCTCTTAAACTAGTGCCTCTAAGTATGATGTAGATGACATGCCCTGAGATTTTTTTGGCATCTCCTCATTTAGCATGCCACTCTTTGTGAATACCACACTAATCATACCTTTGGGAGACGTGATCAAAGAAACTCATAAAGTTTTCTACAAGTTTGTAAAGTACCCAACAACCAAAGTCCTTATATTTTATTATCAAATTTGACTCCCATAGCGGATAACTGATCGACCACACCTTGAAACTCACTAAAATGATCTGTAATTGGTTTATCATCCTTGTACCTTTCTATCATCTTTTGGATTAGAAACAGTTTCTATTGTGGTCTTCTTGGCATAAAAGGACTCCGTCTTCTCTCATATAATCTTTACGTACTTAATATTAGCGATATTATTATACACATTCTCATACATGAACTATCTGATGTATCCACAGACTTGTATGTGCTCGAACGTCCAGTCGTCCTTGAACTTATCATTGGACTTTCTAGAAGCAAATATTGGTAGATGCAATTTTTTGACGGAGAGCAGATATTTCATCTAGCTTTGCCAATAGTGATAATTAGTACTATTTAGGTTAACCATATGTACTAGCTTTCCATCCATCTCTTCTACCTGATTTGATTGTCAAACTCCTGATACCTACAACCACAAGATTTGATACCACCCTGTTGGAACGGATGTGGAACCAGCATAATAATCATCGTTTTCAAACCGAAAGAAACTATCGATAACCGAAGTAAAACACACAAGTACCTGCAAGTTATGCCAATCTCCACAAATCAAAGAGAACAACGCAAACACAGACAACTTTTATGTGGAAATCCTAATGGAAAAAACCACGAAAAAAGCTTCACTATTGAACAAGAAAATTGCACCGACTCTCTTCTAGCTTCTCCCACGATCCAAATGGATTACCACAACTACTCAAACACGAATAAAAATATCTTATAATAGTATTGGTGAATTACTGAAGAATGAGACTACAAGAACAAACAAATCCCTATTTGAATCAACTGCAAATTTTGAATTTTCCTTTCCTTCTTTAAAATTTGCACTCTTGGAAATCTCTCCTTACAGTGAATATGGCTATTGTGATTAGGGTTAGAAAATCATTATTTTACCACCCTGATCACTGAGCAATCATGGACGTTCAAAACAAACCAAAAAACTAGATTAAAATATGAAATTCGCCCAATCCAAGCCCCAACGGCCACTACTAGAAAAAGCGGGATTAGCGACGCATTTTAGCGACTCCGAAACAAAAACGTCGCTAAATCAGTGACTCCGTTAAAAACGTCTCTAGGCGTCGCTGAATGGCGACATTTAGCGACATTTAGCGACTTTTATTAAGATTTAAAAATATTAGTCGATATAAGTTTGATTAAGGTCGCTAAACGTCGCTAATATGTATAATTTAGCGACGGTTAGCGTCGTAATTAGCGACGTATGTATTAAAAATATTTAGCAACGTATTTAGCGATGTGTTTGACGTCACTAAATTTTTATTTAGCGATATTTTTTTACGTCGCTAAACGTCGCTAAATTTTGGTTAATTATGGCTTAGTTTTCTTTTCCCCCATCTACGAAAATTTTGAAAGTTTTCAAAACCTTTCGATTTCCCCCACCCCTCCTTCTCCGGCGATCGGCGACCGGCTCTCCACGGCTGCGGCTACTCCGGCATCCCCCTCCTCCTCCTCGAGCTCTAGGTAAACCCTAACTCTCTCTCTCTCTCTCTCTCTCTAGGCTACTCCAGCATCCCCCTCCTCCTCCTCGAGCTCTAGGTAAACCCTAACTCTCTCTCTCTCTCTCTCTCTCTCTCTCTCTCTCTCTCTCTCTCTCACACACACACACACATGTGACACTGACACAACACACACTTAACAGACATGACACACACACACAAACACTGACAGACACACACGACACACACAAACAGACGCAGACACACACACACACACACACACACACACACACACACACACACACACTGACAGACACATACGACACCTAGGGTTAGGGTTAGGTTTTTTGACCTGGGGTTAGGGTTAGGGTAAGGTTTAGGATTTTTGATCAAGGGTTAGGGTTAGGGTTAGGGTTAGGGTTTTTGACCTGGGTTTAGGGTTAGGGTTAGGTTTTTTGATCTGGGTTAAGGCTGGGGATAATAAGGAAAAAAATCAAGGTTTACATAAAACAAGAAATATACAAGGAGAAAGCATTAAATTTTGTTTATGTTTCAAAATGTTCTAATGATGGATATCCATTTCTAGTAAACTAATAACTAATTAGACAGTGATCAATTTGGTGGCTTGTTATTTCACTTTTTAGGTCTCTCTTACATGCTTCATTCCAATATACAACTTTACAGGCTGATTAATAATGCATCTTAATAAGTCTGTGTATGATCTATAATTCTTTAATAGTATCGTTCTCTCATGTTTCGATATTGTGTTTTTCCAAGATGTTCTCACATCATAAGTCAGAACATTACTTGTACTTGATGTTCATGTTTATGGTTGTCCCAGTTGCATTAGTTGTTTGTGGCACTTCCTTCCCCACTAATACAGTACAACTTAGTCCAAGAGGAAATGTGGTAGTGAGAATGAAATTATTGTTATGTAAGAAAATTAATGGATGATCTAATGGGATGATGAATCAATATTATGCATAATAATGTATGGTACTAACAATATATGGACAGTTCTTTCTTTTCGATTATATCTGAGAGGAATATGTGTCTGTCCTCTGACAAAGATGTAACAATAAAAGTGTTCAGTAGACATGAAATTGATTGAACTCTCTTTATTAAGAGAGCCAAAGTTGTGGGCTTTTCATAATATTGGTATGATATGAATCGACTAGTAGTTTCAGCTTGATTTGAATATGAGGAACCTATTGTCACTACCACATTCCAAATAAGGGCATTTGTGTAATTTTACTATTTGAATAAATATATATTTAATTATTCTGCTGAGTTTTATAAACTATTTATATGTGTTAGCGATACTTGGCTTTAGGTCAAACCCTAGAACTCATTAGGACTAACCCTAAGGAGTAAAACCCTAATTTGTAAACCTAATTTTAGAGAAACCCTAGAATTCAAATTATAGGTTTGGACCTCAAACCCTAGAAGGACTAACCCTAGTTAATTAGGTTCTACATGACCTAACATAGGGGGTTTAACCTAAACTATGCATTGGAAACCCTAAACTAGTTTTAATATAAAAGGGAGCCACTTCTTCCTTCATGAAGGAAGAAAACCCTAGCCTCCATCAAGAAAGCCATCTCCCCACCCCAAATTCGGAATTAAAACCCTAGGTTTCCATTTTTCCTCCTTCAAAGCAAGGAGAGCAAGGAGTTGGGTCAAGAAGCATTGGAGAAGAAGAAGAACCTCCATTTAGGGAGCCATCTCCCTAGGTAAAACCCTATTTCTATTCTTTTATTTCTGTTTTCTGAGGATTAATGCTCATTAGAAACCCACCCTTGCTGTTAGATTTTGATTTTTAGGGTTTTGATTAGGTTTTGGTGTTCATATGTTTGTTATTCCCAATTTTTCGTGAACCCTAATCCTAGGTGGTTGTATGTAGACTAATTTCATCCCCAACGTGAAGCTTAGATTTCGTTTTAGGGTTTTGTTTTGGGTTTCTCATGTGTTCTTATGTAAATTCATTTTCTGCACTTCTTGTGCTTGATGATATGATTAGTAGGGTGTTTAGCTTTTAGATCTATTCGAAATCTTGCTAGGTTTGTATATATATATATGCATATGTGTAGAGGTGTTGTTGTTTTGATTTCTGTGCAGTCGAGTTTTGGGGATAGTTCTGTGCACAGTTGGATTTCCTGTGCTGTGCAGTCAGGTTTGGGGACAGTGTATGTAGAGTCGTGTGCATCAGTGTTAGGGTGTTAAGTATTAGTGTATCCAGATCAGTGAAGCCACTGTGTTTTGGTTGTATAGATACCTATATGTGCAGTGACTTGGGGTTGTGTCTGTGTTCAATTTCTGTGTGCAGGGTGTGGTACCAGTTTTACCTATGTGAATCAGTGTGTTATTGATACCCTTTGTTACTGATACTCTCACTTAGCCCTGATACTTGGCCTGATGTTCTATTTACAAGGTTCTTTATGCAGAATTATTGAGATACCTGCATGTAGTGTGTGTGTGATCTTGTGTATCAGTTAGGTGAAAGTTTATCTATGTGTTTGTGTCTTTGTTCAGGCTGTATCTGTGAGTTTAGATATAGGTGTGTAGTCTGAATATTTTCAGCAATTCCTAATGTCAGTGTGTCTCAGAAGTTCCCAGGTCCTAATGTATACTGTATAGTGTGTATTCTTGAGTAGCAGTGGGAAGTTTCTGTTTTGTGAATTTCTGTATCAGTGTGTGTGACTGTGTAGTGTAGGTTATAGTGTATCCTTGTGTGAAGTGTGTCAGTATACCTGTGTGTTTAGTGTGCAGCTGTGGCATACCTGTGTGTAGGTATATGAATGACAGTGAGGGTATCCCTGTGAGAGTGAGTAAGAATTTCCAGGTCCTAGGTATGTGGCTGTGCAAGCTAGTGTGTGTATCAGTGGATGCATATGTGTGTTGTGTGTGAGTTCAGTTGGGGGAAGAATTCTGTGCAGTGATTTGGGAAATTCCCAGTGTGGTCGGGTTGTGAGAACCTGTGTAAATTCTAGCAATGTGACAGTGTGTAGGTATTTAATTTTCAGTGTGTGTGTGTGCACAGAACCTGTGTGTTGAGGTGCAGTTCAGTGTGTTTCAGTGTGTAGTCTAGTGTGTGTTATCCAGTGTGCCTGTGTGAGTGTGTTACTGTCAGTGAGTTAATTGAGGTAATATCTGTGTGTAGGTTTGAGTGTCAGGGTATCAGGCAATGTGTAAGATGCTCTGAGTGTTGTGTGTGCTCATGATTGTAGATTGGTGTCATCTTAGCTAATAGCAGTTTGGTGTTAGCAGACTTTGTGAATCCTAGTACAGGTGTGGACTGATGATGATGAGTGATATCTGGTAATTAGGATTAAGGGAAATATTTCAGGTATTAGGTAGTATCAGTTGGGGCCAAGCTCGAGTGAACAAGTATACCAACACAGGATGTATCAGGTAAGTGTAGTTAGTTACTATTAGAGTTAGTGGTAAGGTCTGTTAGCTAATTATAAGAGAATGCTAGTTAGTTAGTAAGTATCTCAATTATTGCTGATATAGTTGGTGTAGGATTAATAGCAGTTGATTAAATTAGTAGTATACTATTATAGTTAATATTAGACCTTGTACAATTAGTATAATTTAGGTACTAAGTACCACTAGTAGTTAGGATATTTTGTTGCAGTCAATATCAGAAGTTAATGATATGTAGTAGTGTATGAAAGATTAGGTAGTATATAGATATGTAAATAGTTATAACAGTAGTGAATTGTATGTAGTATTATTTTTAATGGCTGTCAGTAAATTATAGTTTATAAGTATCAGTTAGATATGGTAGTTAGTGTTAGAGCTATGTCAGTCTGTAGTATCAGTTGGATTAGTATTGATGTATCAGTTAAGGTACTAACCCCATAAATAGGTAAACCTTGGTTCAACCATAGTTAGACCTATTAACCTTAGTATGATATAGAATTTGACTAGTGGGCCTATTTAACCTACCTTTTAGCTATTAAACCCTAGTACACTTATACCCTTGGGATTAACCTAGTATAGCCTGAGCCATGACCTAGAAACCTCATTTTTCCTTAATTAGTTAATCATGCTCATTCCTTTAATTCATTATTTTGACATTGATTTTCCATAAATAGGTCATTGTGATCCCACTTTGGACATCGATCCTCACACCTTGCTCAGGACCACAGGCGAGTACATTCTCTGACAGTTTTTATTGTTGATTATTTCTATAATGCAGTTGTATTGCATACTTGATTCCGACACTATGGATACACGGGTTAGCACCCTAGATCCCCATAATGAGGAGTCGTGATTGGAATCCATCGTGCTAGCTGGGGGATGGGGAACTATTAGTAGATTATGTGATCATATCCAAATCCTTTACATGCATCATAGCTCATCCCACTTCTCACGTTGGGTGCGGCCTGACCATCTTACATGCATCATAGCTGTTATATATGATTAACCTGACCACTACATGCATCATAGCTAACCATATGGTTAGCCTGACCTACAAGAATCATAGTTAATCATATATAACCAGCCTGATCAAGTCCCAAGCCGATCACATGATAAACTGATAATTCAAACACTTAGCTAGATGTTTATTTTATTCAGATTCACCTGTTCCAGCATTCACTACTTATTGTCTAGCATTCACTATTTATTGTTCATTGCTAGATGCTCTATTGCCTATTTCCATTTTCTCCAGTACTTTACATTTCCAGCATTTATTTTCTATCTTGTATTTCTTACACTGTTTATAGATTTTATCAATTTAATGAAACTGCTGTTAGTGCTTGTGCTTTGCTCCAATCCTGACTGGATAACATTTTTCAGAGGACCTGGAGGATCTTTGCCCCACTCATTACGGCCCAGGATTAGAGGGTGATTTCACTCCAGAAACCCCAGAGGAGTTGCCTAGCCTAGAGGAGAATGTACCTGGCAATTCTTAGATTATTTTTCTGTATTTATTGTTTTAGACTGAGACTGAGTTGTATTTATTATTTTGTGATTTTGTGAGGTCATTTAGACCCAGGATTTGAGTTGGACTTATTGTGTTTGGTTTTTATAGAACTCTTTTCTATTCTCATCGTGCCATTATTTCTTATAGCTTGTGATTGAGTATATTATAGAACTGTGGATATTTATCATTGTCCTCCGTGCGGAGTTGAGACTATTGACAGGATATATTATATGTTGAGACCTAGACAGCGTTCTACCGCCGATGCTGCGGCGTAGGCTGGACGTACCCATGACTCATGCCCAAATTCTGGGTGCGGGTCGTGACACATTTTTAGTGGTGGCCCATGCAGGTCTAGCTTCGCAAGTTGTGCAATGTCGTGGTAGTGCGACAACTTAGTTGTACTACTACGAGCCTGTTTTAGGAATAGGAATTAGGTCGAGGATATACTCAATCACAATTAGAAAATTCTGATTCTTATGATACTACTCTTAATGATTTTCCTTTAGAAATTTACTGTCCTTCCTTGATGATATCGTATCTATTGCCTTAATTGAATCTTTCGATCTGTCTTCAGGATGCCATCGAAGACCAGGTCCCAGAGACTCGGAGCAGCAGCTTCAGAGAGGTCTGCCACTTATCGCCCTGCCGGACAGACATCCGCAGCACCTCCTACATCTTCAGTACATGTGGGAATGTCTGCAGCATTCGGGGGTCCTCCACCACCAGTTCAGAGGGTCCCCACAGCTACGACGGGGCCTTTACCACCACCACCAGTTCAGCATCCAGGAGGTGTGCCCGTCGATGGGTCACAGATGTTCGCTTTGATTCAGGGCATGGTCGATGCCCAGAGGACGTCGACAGAGGCCCAGAGGGTGCAGGCTGAGGCACACCAGGCCCAGACAGAGATGATGAGGGTGAACATGGAGAATGCTCACCAAGTGGCTCTCCAGGCTGTGGAGAGGGTCACTCAGCAGCAGCAACGTCCTGATCAGCACCACCAGAGGCCGGGCACCATTGTGGATTTCAAGAGGATGATGCCTCAGGAGTTCAAGGGGACAGAAGGGATACTCTACGCCGATGATTGGCTAGAGGACATAGAGAGGAACTTGCGCTTGGCACAGCTTCCAGAGGCCCTCCAGATCGAGGCCGCTGGCAGCCAGATGTTCGACATTGCCTTAACGTGGTTTCGCACGGAGCCGAGACTCTTGCGCAGGGGACTCACTTGGGAGGATTTCAAGGAGCTCTTCAAGGAGAAGTTCTTTCCTGATGTTGCCCTGGGAGCTTTGGAGAGTCAGTTCCATGACTTAGCCCAAGGGAGCTCGTCCGTCGACGAGTATGCCGCAGAGTTTTCCCGCTTGAGCCGCTTCGCGCCATCGATGATTAGAGATCCGGGGGACAGGGCCCAGAAATTCAGAAAAGGGGCTGACAAGGGAGATCAAGTCTCGCACGTCGGGACGTCGCACAGCTACCTACGAGGGCATATTGATGGATGCCCAAGTAGCCGAGGACGACTTGGGCCTCAGGCCCAAGAGGGGACGCGATGGTTCCGGAGGAGCAAACAGTAGTACGAGACCGGGCAAGCGTCCACACTTTCAGCAGCAACAGCAGAGACCCTTTCAGCAGCAGCATCAGATACCAGCCCGAGGGCAGGTCCAGCAGCAGCAACAGAGACAGACTCAGCCCGCTATCCAGTGTGCGTACTGCGGGAAGATAGGACATACTAGAGATATCTGCAGGAAGAGATTGGGCTCATGTCTGTCCTGCGGATCGACGACACACCAGCTGACGGATTGTCCTACCTTTCGTCCAGGTCAGGGTGGAGCAGCCGCCCAGAGAGGATCAGACAGGGTACCTACCGTACCAGGAGGCCAACAACAGAGGGGACCACTTCCACCACAACATCAGAAGTTCGCCCAGCATCAGCAGCAGAGAGGTGTACCCCAGGGGCGAGCGTACGCCATGGCAGTCGAGGAGATCAAGCCAGCAGGAGACTTGATCACAGGTTCGGTTCTTCTCGATTGTATTCCCGTATTTACCTTATTCGACTCTGGCGCTTCCCATAGTTTTGTGTCTGTATCATATGCACTTCGACATCATTTAGACACAGAACCATTAGCTAGGACTTGCAAGATCATGACTGGTGGAGGTATTATCCTAGTCCGTGATCACTGCAAGGACCGGAGAGTGTCAGTAGGAGGCCGAGAGTTGAGCGTGAGCTTACTTGTCATGCCACTTCCGGGGTACGATATTGTACTCGGAATGGACTGGTTGAGTAGGCATCATGCTACTATAGATTGTTATAGAGGCAGAGTATTATTTAGACCACCAGGAGAGCCGGAGTTTGAGGTCGTCAGAGGAGCAGCGGAACAGAGCAGGGGCACATTTTGCGGAGCCAGGGCAGAAGAAGAGAAGTTGCCACATCCTCTGATAGCGGAGTTCCTGGATGTATTTCCAGAGGAGTTGCCAGGCTTGCCGCCAGACAGAGATGTTGAATTCTCTATAGACTTGGTTCCAGGAGCGGAGCTCATTTCACAACATGTCTATAGAGTCAACAACAGCGAGCTGGCAGAACTGAAGAAGCAAGTCGAGGAGCTGCAGGACAAAGGTTTCATCAAATCCAGTTCATCACCATAGGGAGCTCCGGTATTGTTCGTACCGAAGAAGGATGGCACGGTGCGCATATGCATTGATTATAGAGCTTTGAACAATATCACTATCAAGAACAAGTACCCGCTGCCGAGGATAGATGATCTTTTCGATCAGTTGAGCGGGGCGAGGGTGTTTTCAAAGATAGATTTGAGGTCAGGCTATCACCAGGTGAAGGTGAAGAGAGAAGACACGCCAAAAACAGCTTTTCGGACCAGAAACGGTCAGTTTGAGTTCATGGTGATGCCATTTGGTTTAACCAATGCACCGGCAGTATTCATGAACTTGATGAACAAGGTGTTCCACCAGTACCTTGATAAGTTCGTAGTGGTGTTCATTGACGATATTCTTGTGTATTCCAAGACCCCGGAGGAGCACGAAGAGCACCTGAGGTTGGTCTTAGAGACTCTCAGGAGGGAGAAGCTGTACGGGAAACTCTCTAAGTGTGAATTCTTCCTTGACAAGGTCGAATTTCTTGGGCATGTGGTATCGGGTGACGGAATCTCGGTTAACCCGCAGAAGATCGAGGCAGTGGAGTCGTGGGCTACCCCTAGTTCGGTAGCTGAGATCAGGAGTTTTCTCGGGCTAGCAGGATACTACAGGAGGTTTGTACAAGACTTCTCCAGAATTGCAGCGCCAATGACCAGATTGACTAGGAAGGATGTGGATTTTGTCTGGACGGAGGAGTGCCAGGCTGCATTTGATGAACTGAAGAAGAGGTTGACAACAGCTCCAGTTTTGACGTTGCCAGCAGGGACAGGTGGTTTTACCATATACAGTGATGCTTCAGGGAAGGGTCTGGGATGTGTTCTTCAGCAGCATGGAAAGGTGATTGCCTATGCTTCCAGGCAGTTACGCCCTCATGAAAAGAACTACCCCACCCACAATTTGGAGTTGGCAGCAGTTATCTTCGCTCTAAAACTGTGGAAACATTACCTGTACGGAGAGCGTGTGGAGATTTTCACAGACCACAAGAGCTTGAAGTACGTATTCACACAGAAGGAGCTGAACATGAGGCAGAGAAGGTGGTTAGAATTGATGAAGGACTTCGACATCTCATTGCAGTACCACCCAGGGAAGGCCAACGTAGTTGCCGATGCCTTGAGCAGGTATCCGATGGCTATGTACTTGACGACAGATAGATATGTGTTGGCTGATTTGGAGAGCTTGGAGATTGAAGTGTTAGTTCCCGGTACTGAGATTCAGATATGGGGATTGCAGATACAGTCCGAACTGATGGACAGGATCAGAGCTGCGCAGTACGAGAATGAGGCTCTGAGGAGTATCAGGGCACAGGTTCAGATAGGGTTGTTGGACGACTTTACTATTGCAGATGATGGTTCCTTACGACACGGCACGAGGATGTGTGTGCCGAGCGGCGAGTTGCACGAAGAGGTTTTGCAAGAGGCACACCGCTCTCAGTACTCGATGCATCCCGGTGCCAACAAGATGTATCGAGACTTGAGAGAGCACGTATGGTGGTATGGAATGAAGCGCGAGGTAGCACGCTTCGTATCTCGGTGTCTAGTGTGCCAGCAGGTAAAGGCAGACCGGCAAAGGCCAGGTGGGTTGCTTCAACCTTTATCGATTTCAGAATGGAAATGGGAGCATGTGACCATGGATTTCGTTTCAGGGCTTCCACGTTCTCCAGGAGGGAAGGACGCGATTTGGGTCATCGTAGACAGGTTGACCAAATCAGCCCATTTTTTACCTTTCAAGGTGGGCACGTCGACAGAGAGGCTAGCAGAGATGTACGTGCGATAGATCGTTAGACTTCATGGAGTTCCTGTAAGCATCGTCTTGGATCGGGATAGTCGTTTCATTTCCCACTTCTGGAGGAGTCTGCAGGCTAGCTTGGGCACTCAGCTCAAGTTCAGTACCGCATACCACCCCCAGACAGACGGGCAGTCTGAACGGACTATTCAGACTCTCGAGGATATGCTACGCACTTGCGTTCTAGATCTTGGAGGTTCTTGGGAGGATCATCTGCACCTGGTAGAGTTTGCTTACAACAACAGCTACCAGGCCAGCATCGAGATATCACCATTTGAGGCTCTTTATGGAAGGAGGTGTCATACACCGTTATCTTGGGACGACGTTGGAGAGAGAGCCTTGCTAGGACCAGAAATGGTCGTGGATGCAGCAGAAAAGGTGAAACTCATCAGAGACAGACTGCGAGTGGCGCAGGACAGACAGCGGCATTAGGCCGACAGCCACCGTAGACCCCTTGAGTTTCAGGTATAGATTATTATTTTTCTGGTTTGTGTTGTTGTTTAGACTGCGTGTTGAGACTATTTTATTTTAGGTTGGCGATTTAGTATTCCTACGGATTTCTCCGACGCGTGGCACGATTCATTTTGGTCGAGGCGGGAAGTTTAGCCCACGCTACATCGGACCCTTTGGCATTCTTGCGAGGGTAGGTGTAGTGGCGTATAGACTTGACTTGCCGCCTGCATTAGAAGGAGTGCATGATGTGTTCCACGTGTCACAGCTGAGACGGTACATGGCAGACCCTAGTCACGTACTTGATCACTCGGAGATTGAGGTTGGTCCGACGCTCAGCTACCCTGAGCAGCCCGTAGAGATCTTGGACCGCAGAGAGAGGGTGTTGCGGAACCAAACTATTCCCTTGGTTCGTGTTGCATGGAGACATCACTCTCCAGGGGAGTCGACCTGGGAGAGAGAGGATGAAATGCGCGAGCAATACCCGTATCTCTTCTAGACTTGAGGTATATTTTCTTTTGATTTCATTCTTGTTCTAGTTCAGTCCAATTTCGAGGACGAAATTTCTTTTAGGAGGGTAGACTTGTCACTACCACATTCCAAATAAGGGCATTTGTGTAATTTTACTATTTGAATAAATATGTATTTAATTATTCTGCTGAGTTTTATAAACTATTTATATGTGTTAGTGATACTTGGCTTTAGGTCAAACCCTAGAACTCATTAGGACTAACCCTAAGGAGTAAAACCCTAATTTGTAAACCTAATTTTAGAGAAACCCTAGAATTCAAATTATAGGTTTGGACCTCAAACCCTAGAAGGACTAACCCTAGTTAATTAGGTTCTACATGACCTAACATAGGGGGTTTAACCTAAACTATGCATTGGAAACCCTAAACTAGTTTTAATATAAAAGGGAGCCACTTCTTCCTTCATGAAGGAAGAAAACCCTAGCCTCCATCAAGAAAGCCATCTCCCCACCCCAAATTCGGAATTAAAACCCTAGGTTTCCATTTTTCCTCCTTCAAAGCAAGGAGAGCAAGGAGTTGGGTCAAGAAGCATTGGAGAAGAAGAAGAACCTCCATTTAGGGAGCTATCTCCCTAGGTAAAACCCTATTTCTATTCTTTTATTTCTGTTTTCTGAGGATTAATGCTCATTAGGAACCCACCCTTGCTGTTAGATTTTGATTTTTAGGGTTTTGATTAGGTTTTGGTGTACATACGTTTGTTATTCCTAATTTTTCGTGAACCCTAATCCTAGGTGGTTGTATGTAGACTGATTTCATCCCCAACGTGAAGCTTAGATTTCGTTTTAGGGTTTTGTTTTGGGTTTCTCATGTGTTCTTATATAAATTCATTTTCTGCACTTCTTGTGCTTGATGATATGATTAGTAGGGTGTTTAGCTTTTAGATCTATTCGAAATCTTGCTAGGTTTGTATATATATATATGCATATGTGTAGAGGTGTTGTTGTTTTGATTTCTGTGCAGTCGGGTTTTGGGGATAGTTCTGTGCACAGTTGGATTTCCTGTGCTGTGCAGTCAGGTTTGGGGACAGTGTATATAGAGTCGTGTGCATCAGTGTTAGGGTGTTAAGTATTAGTGTATCCAGATCAGTGAAGCCACTGTGTTTTGGTTGTGTAGATACCTATATGTGCAGTGACTTGGGGTTGTGTCTGTGTTCAATTTCTGTGTGCAGGGTGTGGTACCAGTTTTACCTATGTGAATCAGTGTGTTATTGATACCCTTTGTTACTGATACTCTCACTTAACCCTGATACTTGGCCTGATATTCTATTTACAAGGTTCTTTATGCAGAATTATTGAGATACCTGCATGTAGTGTGTGTATGATCTTGTGTATCAGTTAGGTGAAAGTTTATCTGTGTGTTTGTGTCTTTGTTCAGGCTGTATCTGTGAGTTTAGATATAGGTGTGTAGTCTGAACATTTTCAACAATTCCTAATGTCAGTGTGTCTCAGAAGTTCCCAGGTCCTAATGTATACTGTATAGTGTGTATTCTTGAGTAGCAGTGGGAAGTTTCTGTTTTGTGAATTTCTGTATCAGTGTGTGTGACTGTGTAGTGTAGGTTATAGTGTATCCTTGTGTGAAGTGTGTCAGTTTACCTGTGTGTTTAGTGTGCAGCTGTGGCATACCTGTGTGTAGGTATATGAATGACAGTGAGGGTATCCCTGTGAGAGTGAGTAAGAATTTCCAGGTCCTAGGTATGTGGCTGTGCAAGCTAGTGTGTGTATCAGTGAATGCATATGTGTGTTGTGTGTGAGTTCAGTTGGGGGGAGAATTATGTGCAGTTATTTGGGAAATTCCCAGTGTGGTCGGGTTGTGAGAACCTGTGTAAATTCTAGCAATGTGACAGTGTGTAGGTATTTAATTTTCAGTGTGTGTGTGTGCTCAGAACCTGTGTGTTGAGGTGCAGTTCAGTGTGTTTCAGTGTGTAGTCTAGTGTGTGTTATCCAGTGTGCCTGTGTGAGTGTGTTGCTGTCAGTGAGTTAATTGAGGTAATATCTGTGTGTAGGTTTGAGTGTCAGGGTATCAGGCAGGGTGTAAGATGCTCTGAGTGTTGTGTGTGCTCATGATTGTAGATTGGTGTCATCTTAGCTAATAGCAGTTTGGTGTTAGCAGACTTTGTGAATCCTAGTACAGGTGTGGACTGATGATGATGAGTGATATCTGGTAATTAGGATTAAGGGAAATATTTCAGGTATTAGGTAGTATCAGTTGGGGCCAAGCTCGAGTGAACAAGTATACCAACACAGGATGTATCAGGTAAGTGTAGTTAGTTACTATTAGAGTTAGTGGTAAGGTCTGTTAGCTAATTATAAGAGAATGCTAGTTAGTTAGTAAGTATCTCAATTATTGCTGATATAGTTGGTGTAGGATTAATAGCAGTTGATTAAATTAGTAGTATACTATTATAGTTAATATTAGACCTTGTACAATTAGTATAATTTAGGTACTAAGTACCACTAGTAGTTAGGATATTTTGTTGCAGTCAATATCAGAAGTTAATGATATGTAGTAGTGTATGAAAGATTAGGTAGTATATAGATATGTAAATAGTTATAACAGTAGTGAATTGTATGTAGTATTATTTTTAATGGCTGTCAGTAAATTATAGTTTATAAGTATCAGTTAGATATGGTAGTTAGTGTTAGAGCTATGTCAGTCTGTAGTATCAGTTGGATTAGTATTGATGTATCAGTTAAGGTACTAACCCCATAAATAGGTAAACCTTGGTTCAACCATAGTTAGACCTATTAACCTTAGTATGATATAGAATTTGACTAGTGGGCCTATTTAACCTACCTTTTAGCTATTAAACCCTAGTACACTTATACCCTTGGGATTAACCTAGTATAGCCTGAGCCATGACCTAGAAACCTCATTTTTCCTTAATTAGTTGATCATGTTCATTCCTTTAATTCATTATTTTGACATTGATTTTCCATAAATAGGTCATTGTGATCCCACTTTGGACATCGATCCTCACACCTTGCTCAGGACCACAGGCGAGTACATTCTCTGACAGTTTTCATTGTTGATTATTTCTATAATGCAGTTGTATTACATACTTGATTCCGACACTATGGATACACGGGTTAGCACCCTAGATCCCCATCATGAGGAGTCATGATTGGAATCCATCGTGCTAGCTGGGGGATGGGGAACTATTAGTAGATTATGTGATCATATCCAAATCCTTTACATGCATCATAGCTCACCCCACTTCTCACGTTGGGTGCGGCCTGACCATCTTACATGCATCATAGCTGTTATATATGATTAACCTGACCACTACATGCATCATAGCTAACCATATGGTTAGCCTGACCTACAAGAATCATAGTTAATCATATATAACCAGCCTGATCAAGTCCCAAGCCGATCACATGATAAACTGATAATTCAAATACTTAGCTAGATGTCTATTTTATTCAGATTCACCTGTTCCAGCATTCACTACTTATTGTCTAGCATTCACTATTTATTGTTCATTGCTAGATGCTCTATTGCCTATTTCCATTTTCTCCAGTACTTTACATTTCCAGCATTTATTTTCCATCTTGTATTTCTTACAATGTTTATAGATTTTGTCAATTTAATGAAACTGCTGTTAGTGCTTGTGCTTCGCTCCAATCCTGACTGGATAACATTTTTCAGAGGACCTGGAGGATCTTTGCCCCACTCATTACGGCCCAGGATTAGAGGGTGATTTCACTCCAGAAACCCCAGAGGAGTTGCCTAGCCTAGAGGAGAATGTACCTGGCAATTCTTAGATTATTTTTCTGCATTTATTGTTTTAGACTGAGACTGAGTTGTATTTATTATTTTATGATTTTGTGAGGTCATTTAGACCCAGGATTTGAGTTAGACTTATTGTGGTTGGTTTTTATAGAACTTTTTTCTATTCTCATCGTGCCATTATTTCTTATAGCTTGTGATTGAGTATATTATAGAACTGTGGATATTTATCATTGTCCTCCGTGCGGAGTTAAGACTATTGACAGGATATATTATATGTTGAGACCTAGACAGCGTTCTACCGCCGATGCTGCGGCGTAGGCTGGACGTACCCACGACTCATGCCCAAATTCCGGGTGCGGGTCGTGACACCTATTGTATCCAGTTTTGTTTTACTACTTTTTCCAATGTTATGAGAAGTCACTACTAATAAGTTTGATAGAGCTCTAGTGATAGTTGACCAAACAATTTATTTAGCGAAGTGAGATATAGTTTATTTTTTTTAGTCTTAAAATCATTAAGAGAATGTTGCACATTTCTATTTACCAAATTGAAGGGTCAAGAATGAACAGTACAGGAGATATAAGTTCAACTTATTTATTGGGAGACGATATCTGAAAGAAATGTGAACCTGCACTTAAAGATGTGAAGGACTGGATTCCATACTTGGAACAACCTTTAAGGATGCGAATGATGTGTTTCAGCCGTAAGAATACCATTACCTTCCTTGAATATGAGAATTCAATAAACCAAACATTAGGTTTAGGATTAGGGTTAGGTTTTTTGAATGATATTATCTTGTTGAATAGTACTTTCGTACTTATCTTATTTTTATAGATATCAAGACCCAACTTTTGGATAAAGGTTGCATACTAGCCTTTAGAGAAAGATTATGAGTTGTTAAGGCTAAATCTCCTCTAGTTCTGCTAACCTTCTCATGAACTCCATCCATAAAGTAAAGGCTTGGACTTGGTTGCAGTAGCAAGAGTTGGGTAACAATGGTAGCACTGATGTGGAGGGGTAGTATGTGTATAATTCTAAGGTATTGAGGGTTGATTTGATATGTGTCTGAGAGGGCACTGCAAATGTGAGTGCAGGTGTCCATGTGTTGTGTGAGTTCAGGTGTGTGCAAGTGAATGAGGATAGTACTAAAGAGGTAAGTAACAGTTAAGTGTTGAGTGCCAAGGTAGATAGGTAATTGGTTAAGATAGGTTAGATAGTAAGATATTGGTTAAGAGAAGTTGATATCAGTTAGAATAGCAATGTGGAAAAGTGTTATAAGTTGGGCTAATAAAATTGAAGACTTGACAAAATCCTAATAATCATCATCATTCGTATTATCATCTCCATCATCAACACTACCAATAGATTTGTATCCGTTGGTTGACTAGATACATCTTATAGAGTTTTTATTATTAGGACAAAATGTTGAGCAATAGATATTATGGTATCATTATTATACTGCAACAAACAGCTAATTCTTTGTGAGTCATCTAATTCTTCCATTCCACATTATTAAGGATATGTCTTAAGTAATATCTGTTATCAATTATATTCTTTGTTTTCATATATCTTACCAGATGACACCCAAGAGAGCGACACCTCCTACTGTTAAGGAGGAAGTGATGCCTCCTACTGTTAAGGAGGAAGAGATATCACGCCCCAATCTCCCGCGAGCCCGATAGTCCCTACTGAACGTAAATTACCACGTTACAGTTCTCCCGCAGGACAATCGTTCTCATCGGGACGTGATGTCGTGCAAGCCTAAGATGCGCTTGCACAAGGCCAAAGCTTTGATACAAGGGCAAGTAAGCTATTCGATACTGAAGCAGCGGCACATAACATTGCAGAAAAGTAAAGAACATAATGGCATAAGAAAATAGGCTCTTTTATTGATAATCGAAAGTGTTACAAGCGGCACATGGCCGAGATTACAATTCGCTCAAGCACTCTTCTCTCAATTACAATAACACCGTTCCATATATTATGTCCCTCTATACAAAAGCAGCACAGCTCGATGCGGCTCAAGGCATCGTCTCCAGATTTCCGGTTCCTTGGGATGAGGCATGGCTATCGTTTCCTCGGACGAACGAGCACCTGAGAACAAGAAAACTGTTGGTGGGTCAGCACTTTATGCAAGTACTGGTGAGATAAAACAACTGAACAGAAGCTACACCCCCTGAGACCCACACTAAGTAATCATGTGGCAAAACATTGCATTACTAGTGATCTTGCTACTTTTACCTAAGTTCATTTCATGCAGTTCAGAACTATTAGTCAGATTACATCTTTTTGAAAACATAACTTTGAAACAGTTTTGCATATTCAAACTATAAGCATACGAATTGGGACAGTGCGGTATCGTGTAGTGCGCAGCATATATTGTGCAACACAAAACTAACTCTTGGGGCAAAGCTTATCTAGCAGACTGAACATATCGAATCGAGGCAAACATATCATGTATTCATTAGCACATAAGCAGGCACATCTATATGATTTCGGTCCCCAAGAAACTCAGGATTGGCAGCGGTAATCCAGCTATCCAATTGTCACGCCCCGATTCCATGGAATCGATAGTCGTCCCCCGGGCGTGACCGCCGTGCGGGCCTAGGTTGAACACCGCACAAGGCTAAGTATTTTGTTTCGCATAGCGAGCACATATTCAGAGTACGCAGATAATTGAACACAGATTGAAACATGAAAAAGTTCTCTTTTATTGATAATATGAACAACTATTACAAACTCCTTGAACTGAGTCATAAGGATTGCCTCTTTGGGCTTACAAAAGTGTTGACACAAAATGAGATAGCAGTCATGTACATTACATCCCTTACTACAACTCAAAATATAAGACCTTGGGTCGGAACGACTGCCTTGCCACGAAGCTGCATGGTTGCTTGGTGGCTAGCTTCTTCTTCAAAATACTTCTTCTCTAAAATGCGTCAAAGGTGGCACGGTCGAGGCATGCCTACAGCTGGACTGGATTGGGGGTTTGTCTCCTGCTCCTCGCTTGGTTCTCCTAGCGCGGGGAACCTGTTTCAACGAGGGTCAGTACATCGAAACATACTGGTGAAGGCAAGCTAACCCAACTATACCAATCAACATGTTGTTTTAATAAAGCATGCATATTTATTGTGGTTTCTATCTTGCCTTAATTCATTTTTACAGCAAGAATTTGATATAGAAAGCAATGAAACAACCCGCCACCGTTCGGTGACATTTACCTGTTCGTCTGAACCACCTGCATATACTTACCTTGCCTTCCCTGCCAAGAAGACACAAGTTAGTATCAACAGGTTTAAATATACGAGGGGATCACTGGCTTTGATGCCATAATGGACGGTCTTAGTCTCAGGCTAAGGTGACGGAGGCACATGTATCGCTACACGCCATCCCGCTTATAGGAGAGACTAATCTTGAAGTTCCGTCCGGATCGGATCGGTGCCAGTGCCCCAGCGACCGTCCGCAGGAACCTATAGGCCTTGTGCACAAGTTGTCCGTGATCAACGGCGTTTGTGTTAAGTTTACCATTTATGTAGCTGAGGCAATGAAATCAGAGGATATGTAGCATTGTGTGATGTATTTTGCATAGTCTCCCTGAACAATTGATGCAATGGCAAAGAGTGTTCTACATATAGCATATTTATAGAAGAAGAAGTAAGCATTCTAACTTGTATATATGCATATGGTAAACATTTTGAATGAGCAAGCATGTAGTAAGTAACCGTTCACAAGTTTCAATGACAAGCAAACTGATCCATGTCTATTCCCTTATTATCTTGATATCTTTTAGTTATTACTTGGTATCGTTTGATCGGGGCAAGCACGAACACAAGAATTCAGATGTGAAGATTAGCAAGAAGGGCTAGCTAATCGGGTTGGTAGCCACTCACTATAGTGGTTGGAAGGAAGAAGGAAAAAAGTGCTTTAGGAGTCCGCTCGAGCGACGCCTACTGCTGGATCACCTGTATTGACACGAACAGCTGATCAGTACTTCTTCCTCTCTATCCATTATCGGAATTGAAGTGCATTCCTAAGAACGAAAGCAATGAAATCCATCGAAACCGTTCAAGAAAACCCAAGCAATTTCGAAAACCAACTCAAGGCACGAAAGCAACAAGCGACAGCGAAAACTAGGCAACAAAAGAATGCAGCGGAGAGGTCCCTCCTGACTCTGCCGCTAAGTCAATCCCGGGGGCACGGTCCACTGAATATGGGAATCGATTCCGAAGAAACAAATCCATAACGAGGACGAGTTCTTAATTCAATCTATCCCGATCGAACGATACCGTCTTGTATTTCTTAGCCGCGCTCCCCGAATAGGGGGAACGGGGCACCACACCAATGACTCACATTCTGATTCTATTAGCAGCTCGGACCGAGGTTCAACTCTGCACTAATAGTCATTGTCTGACCGATGCAATGCATGAAGCACTAACATATAATCTCTACGATGCAGACAAAATAAACGAGCAGACTTAAGCACAAACTCATATTTCTTATCCCATAGCCGAACGGTTATCCCTGCAGCAGACACACAAGTTAGCCACATTTGCATATTCATAACTTATGTATCAAAACACTTGGTGTCATAAATCAATAGGTATGCAAGAAGGTAGACCTAGCATGCGCCCTATCTATATGACGGTCCATGGGTTGCCCCATGATTAGCAGCAGTTGCCCAAGGTTCAGCTCTTCACTAGCACGCACGGGTGTCGGCAGCTGTGACCCAAGGTTCAGCTCTTCACCAACACACCCGAGTGCAAGCAGCTGTGATATCATGGGTTCTGCACAACACTAATAGACATATCGCCCCACTAGACCCCCTTACGAGCCGTATACCTCAGGGTGATCCAAAAATCTCTTCCGGACCGAGCGGTTTCCAGTGCCCCAGGAACCGTTCGAGAGACAAGACCTTGTGCACAAGTTGTCCGAGACCAATGCAATGACATAAACACATAGTGCAAGCAAAACAATAATCAAGCAAAACATATACGGTCTTAGGGAAACACATCTTATCAAACGAAGCATATCTTTCTCAGACGAAGCACACATTTCACATATCTAATAGCACACCCCACTAGACCCTTGCGAGCCGTAACCTCAGGGCGTACTATTAGTCACTGCACTCACACATATTCACTTAGCAGTTCGATATAGCAAACAGACAAACGAAACATATAATGGCAAGCACGGTTGGTTTCATATCTAACATGCAATAGTTATCTCTTTCTTAGCATATTCAAAAGGGCATATTCAAGCTATTCATTTACTTATCTTCTTAGCATAGCAAAGGTTCGTTCAATAGCTGTGTCGGTGTTTCTAAGCATGCAACATTTCTTATTCTCTTTAGCATAGCAATGGTTCTACCTCATTCTGACAAGCATTTCATATTCTCTTTGTTAGGCAGCATATTCGTTTCAATGACAAGCTATGTGAGTTCTCTTATTAGCATACTGAGTCGGTTCTATCAATCTCTTATGAAAACATTCTTCTTAAGCAAACAAGCATTCAAAAACTCAGATTCATTATTAAGTCGTGCAAGAATCAGATAATGCAGTTATGCCCTCTCATATTGATTAATCGGTCGGGAACCCTCCGAGAAGACTTTCGTTCGAGCAAGCAAGGCGAATCACTTGTACATAGCGTCGTCGCAGAGTGGGGCGCTATATACTTACCCACCAACAAAGAGTTTCGTCCTCGAAACTCAAGGAGAAACTCACGAAAACATAGAGCAGCGATAGTCCTCATCCCTCACCTTCCTTAATCAAAACTCAGCAAATCCAGAAATCACAAATCACATCTCAAGCAATGAAAACAAATCTAGAAAACTTTTTGTGCACATCTTTGAGAATATTTACGGACTTATTGTATGGAACGTTCATTGCAGCACAATTACAACTCAGAGTCGGAGGCAACGGAAATGGGCAAGAATCGAGTCGCTCTGATACCATTATGTCACGCCCCAATCTCCCGCGAGCCCGATAGTCCCTACTGAACGTGAATCACCACGTTACAGTTCTCCCGCAGGACAATCGTTCTCATTGGGACGTGATGCCGTGCAAGCCTAAGATGCGCTTGCACAAGGCCAAAGCTTTGATACAAGGGCAAGTAAGCTATTCGATACTGAAGCAGCGGCACATAACATTGCAGAAAAGTAAAGAACACAATGGCATAAGAAAACAGGCTCTTTTATTGATAATCGAAAGTGTTACAAGCGGCACATGGCCGAGATTACAATTCGCTCAAGCACTCTTCTCTCAATTACAATAACACCGTTCCATACATTATGTCCCTCTATACAAAAGCAGCACAGCTCGATGCGGCTTAAGGCATCGTCTCCAGATTTCCGGTTCCTTGGGATGAGGCACGGCTATCGCTTCCTCGGACGAACGAGCACCTGAGAACAAGAAAACTGTTGGTGGGTCAGCACTTTATGCAAGTACTGGTGAGATAAAATAACTGAACAGAAGCTACACCCCCTGAGACCCACACTAAGTAATCATGTGGCAAAACATTGCATTACTAGTGATCTTACTACTTTTACCTAAGTTTATTTCATGCAGTTCAGAACTATTAGTCAGATTACATCTTTTTGAAAACATAACTTTGAAACAGTTTTGTACATTCAAACTATAAGCATACGAATTGGGACAGTGCGGTATCGTGTAGTGCGCAGCATATATTGTGCAACACAAAACTAACTCTTGGGGCAAAGCTTATCTAGCAGACTGAACATATCGAATCGAGGCAAACATATCATGTATTCATTAGCACATAAGCAGGCACATCTATATGATTTTGGTCCCCGAGAAACTCAGGATTGGCAGCGGTAATCCAGCTATCCAATGACTCACATTCTGATTCTATTAACAGCTGTGACCGAGGTTCAGCTCTGCACTAATAGTCATTGTCTGACCGAAGCAATGCATGAAGCACTAACATATAATCTCTACGATGCAGACAAAATGAACGAGCAGACTTAAGCACAAACTCATATTTCTTACCCCATAGCCGAACGGTTATCCCTGCAGCAGACACACAAGTTAGCCACATTTGCATATTCATAACTTATGTATCAAAACACTTGGTGTCATAAATTAATAGGTATGCAAGAAGGTAGACCTAGCATGCGCCCTATCTATATGACGGTCCATAGGTTGCCCCATGATTAGCAGCAGTTGCCCAAGGTTCAGCTCTTCACTAGCACGCGCGGGTGTCGGCAGTTGTGACCCAAGGTTCAGCTCTTCACCAACACACCCGAGTGCAAGCAGCTGTGACATCATGGGTTCTGCACAACACTAATAGACATATCGCCCCACTAGACCCCCTTACGAGCCGTATACCTCAGGGTGATCCAAAAATCTCTTCCGGACCGAGCGGTTCCCAGTGCCCCAGGAACCGTTCGAGAGACAAGACCTTGTGCACAAGTTGTCCGAGACCAATGCAATGACATAAACACATAGTGCAAGCAAAACAATGATCAAGCAAAACATATGCGGTCTTAGGGAAACACATCTTATCAAACGAAGCATATCTTTCTCAGACGAAGCACACATTTTACATATCTAATAGCACACCCCACTAGACCCTTGCGAGCCGTATCCTCAGGGCGTACTATTAGTCACTGCACTCACACATATTCACTTAGCAGTTCGATATAGCAAACAGACAAACGAAATATATAATGGCAAGCACGGTTGGTTTTATATCTAACATGCAATAGCTATCTCTTTCATAGCATATTCAAAGGGGCATATTCAAGCTATTCATTTACTTATCTTCTTAGCATAGCAAAGGTTTGTTCAATAGCTGCGTCGGTGTTTCTAAGCATGCAACATTTCTTATTCTCTTTAGCATAGCAATGGTTCTACCTCATTCTGACAAGCATTTCATATTCTCTTTGTTAGGCAGCATATTCGTTTCAATGACAAGCTATGTGAGTTCTCTTATTAGCATACTGAGTCGGTTCTATCAATCTCTTATGAAAACATTCTTCTTAAGCAAACAAGCATTCAAAAACTCAGATTTATTATTAAGTCGTGCAAGAATCAGAGAATGCAGTTCTGCCCACTCACATTGATTAATCGGTCGGGAACTCTCCGAGAAGACTTCCGTTCGAGCAAGCAAGGCGAATCACTTGTACATAGCATCGTCGCAGAGCGGGGCGCTATAAGAGATACCACCTGCTGTATCTCAGACGGGGAGTTCCAGTCACCCAGCACCCATAGCGGAGATTGATAACATAAACACTGTTTATGTATTTGAGGGACTGGTATCTGCCCCAGCGTATTGGATATCCTCGAGATTGATAATGTGATATTTCATATACTTATATATTATGCATTTTGTGTGACTGTGATAATATACATTTTGTGACGTTGTTTATGCCCTGTGATACTGTGATAATTATATATTATGTATTGTGTGACTGTGATATTTGTGTGTATTAATTGTATGACTGTGATATTTGTGTGTATTAATTGTATGACTGTGATACTTTTATTCATATTAAATGTTGTTAATCCGGTGTTGAGTGTTCCACCGAAGGGGTCGGCGAACCCAGAGAATTCAACGGAGGGTTGCTCCGGGTCTATTTTTAATTAGAAATTTATAAATTACAGTTTGGAACAATTCAGTTTTTTTTTTTTTTGTAAATTTAGCGACGTATTTAGCGACATTTAGCGACGCCTAGCGACGTTTTTTATACGTCGGTAAACAAGTCGCTACTTAGCAACGTCAAAAGTCGTCGCTAATGACGTCGCTAAACGTCGCTAAATACGTCGTTGTACTTCACAAAATGCTGACATGGCAGTACTGCCAGGTCATTAAATACGTCGCTGTTATGTCGCTATATAAGTCGCTAATTAGCGACGTTTAGCGACTTTAATAAACGTCGCTATTTAGTGACGCGGCGTCGCTAAACGTCGCTAAATTTAGCGACACATTAAAGTCGCTAAAAACGTCGGTATAGCGACGTTTAGCGACGTTTTTTGTTTTAGCGACCTGATTTTTTCCGACTGCTTTAAAACGTCGCTAATTACGTCGCTAAACTTGTTTAGCGACGTTTTTTTGTCATTTAGCGACGTTTTTGGGCGTCGTTAATTTGACTTTTTCTGGTAGTGGGCATACCGCTAGCATATCGGTTGTATATCACAGTTATACTTAATGAGCACCAAAATTGACATAAACTCGGTTGTATAATGGCGATATTCTACCACCTCTAATGCTGCTATGATACTCCATATAACTAACTCAATTCAAACCCCCTTCATCGCCTTCGACTTTTCAAGATTCTCCATCACACTAATGACGTTTGCTGCATTATGGGATATTCTCCATACAGGACGGGAACCCGTCCTTCACCGACAACTTCACCACATTCTCCATGTTAATACTTGAACTATTGAACTAGGATAATTAGAAGCAACTAGTTAAATTTACAATGAATCCTAAAATTCGATCCTTGATCCAATTTCATCACCTATACAAGATAAGACCTCACCAGAAAACTGTTCGAGTAGCGGTAATAGGTTAAAATTATTGAATAGCTACCGTAAGTGACCGTGTTTGGTAGTTTCTCTTAGAAAATTATTGACTATAGAAATATAGTATTATGGATAATGACAAAATTGTCTTTGTTGCGAAAAGAGGATGACAGACATTCACATTTAATTTGATTGTCAGATAGATAGGACATGAGAGCCTAACGAGACATGCAGTAGAAAGAGTGGGAACACACTGTAATCTTTGTATCTATGAGCTATGTAGTCTTACAAAGGTCCCAAGAAATCAAAAAGTTGTACTCATGGTAAGGCTTTCTTGGAATACAACAGCAAGGTAATGATGCCTAAAGTATATACCATTACTTTATATTAGCAGGCTAATTACAAAGATATGCCTTTAGGCATGCCTTCATATAAAGGTACCAAGTACTGGTCCCATATCATTCTTGGTAGGTAGGTAGGGACAATGCCATCAGGAATTTCAAAAGAATACAAAAGGGAAAGCAAGCATGGCATTTTCCAGCTTTTGTACACAACATATTGTGCAGTGGTGTGTGTGTGTGTGGGTGTGTGTGTGCTTGGGTTTGTGTGCAGAAGATGTTGCATTGGTGGCTCCCTTTACTTCTTCTTTTGGACTGCTATTTGTGTGTAATCTCCTTGTCCCTATGGCAAAAGGGTTATGCCTCTCGCCAGTCCTCATCTCATCTCACACACACACACACACACTTCTTCGTATATTATTTTTTCTCTCCCCCAAGTAGCCAAAAAACTCTAGTCCTCAGTACATAATATTATTAGAATATCTTCTAAAAGTCATTTGAGTCTAATCTACTTCTGTCCTATCATTTCCAACTTTTAGGTGCTTTGCCTTTTTCCGAACTCTAAAGAACAGAATATATATAAAAGATCTACTGAACATGCTAGTTTTGATTTCAGATTCATTTGTGACCATCTTATATATTTTTCTTCCATCTTCTTGTTTTGGATCCTTGAGCATGGAAATGCCCCAAGTTTGCTGATTTGGGGAATAAAAAGAGAGATCAGTTTTCACAGAAGAGATGAAATAATTATGTCGCCAAAACATGTATTCTTTCAACAACAAAAAAGCCCTAAAAATATCAATAAGAAAAAAAGTGATATGCAAAAATTTGGGTAAAAATGATTGTATTTTTTTTTTTTCTGAAATGTCCGACGTAATGTTCGAAATATTGTACATGCTACGTTACATGTCTTTTAGGTCCACTGTATTCAACTTCCACCAAATAAATGGAAGAAATAATACGCTCTCATAGCTCGATTTGCCGATCTTCTGTCACCCAGCCAGAATTTTATATTTTTTTTCGGTAACCATAAGGGTCACTCGAGTTCGGTAAAATGATTGTATTTAGTAACCTTCATTTAAATTGGTTAAGTGAGAAAATTTAGCATTACATTTTGGTTAGTTTTCTTGCACATTTAATTCTCTTCTTCTGGTTTATACATGCCAAATCTCTATATTACCTTAATAGCATGCATTGGTAAATGTTCCATGAAAATATATATATTAAATACTCATTTAATTCTATCCTTTCTGGTTCTGAAACTTTTTAGTGTCAAATCAAGGTCACTATGATACAAAAAGAAAAGTATATTGTCGAAACCCTTGGTCTTGGTCTTGGTCTTGGTCTTGGTCTTAGATGGTCATGGTCTTGGACCCAAAAGACAACATAGAGTACAAAAAAAGGCCCTTGGTTGGGGTGACGGCTACCTTTTATCCTTATAAAGAGAATCTATATATGAGTCCTATTTAAGAGGGAGGAGATGGCCTCTTCCAAATTAAGGGGGACCTCCCTCTAAAATCTATATAGCTTTGTTTTGGTGTATCCATCCCATTCTCACAGCTACATTCCTAATAAGTATCCTAAGCCTTTGATTTGTCCTCAACAATGTCATCTACCTATCAAGCTCCAGTGGTAGTTTCAGAACGTATATAATTGCTGTGTCCCCATTCCCAGTTAGAAGCATGTCTATCCATCTCAATCAACAAACTCACATACATGTCATTCCTCCTTTTTGCTCTGCACTTGTCTTGTCTTGTGGCACTAATGTGGTTCCTCTGTCCCATTGGAGCCTTGGAAAAAAAATATTCAAACTCCTCCTTGGGCTCCTCCCCCCGGGACCACTGTACATTTCTGCTGAGTCTGTGACCTTGTATTTTTTTTTTTTTTTTTTTTTTTATCCTAACTCAAGTTGTGTTAAAAGATGGACGGTCCGAAATCTAGTCCGGTCAAATTCGGTCCGGATCGATCCGGATCCGGTCAACGGATCGGCCTATTTCGGCCTATATCCTCCCACAGGTCTGGACTGGATCGAAGGATCCGACCCACAAGTCCGACCCGGTCCGTTGTCTGCTCCGTTCGGGCCGAGTCGAATTCGGACGGCCCGGTTTGACCGGTCCAGACAAGTCCGATTCGGCTGATTTTTTTTTTTAATATAGCCTTTGGGGATATTTAAAATACCTCCGTTTTAGTGTCAATTTTTTGCCCATTTTAGTGGTATTTTGGTCATTTTTAGCAAAATAACCATTATAACAACTTTTTTTTAGGGTATTTGGGGTCATTTGGATCCAAAAAATTACTATAGTCCAACTTCTACAAAATTTATTCCCTCCCTTACAAAGTTTAGAAGCAAGGCAATTACAAATTTTAGAAACAAAGCAATTACTATAGTCCAACTTCTTCCATCTTAACGCATTTTCTTGCGATTTCTTTTGGAGGCTTCTAGCAGACGTTAAAAGTAACTTTAATATTACATAATAGTATTTTTTTCTGATTTGAGATTTTTCGTTTCTCTCTCTCTCTCTCTCTCTCTCTCGGTAGAGAAGTAACTAATTTAACTCTAAAGTTTTTGAAAAATTATTTTTTTTAAATATGGATGAACAAGGTTCAAACCAACCTTTTGAAAATTATGATTATTATAATAATATGTTTGAAAATAATTATATTTTTGATTCTGCGCCACCAACACAAATGTCACCTCCTAAAGTTTGGAGTATGGTCACGACTACAAATGTTGCCAATAGGAAGCAATCATTTTTATGAAAATATTTTACAGAAATATTTGTCACTGATAGTGAGGGCGCACCAATTTTAGATCCAAAAGATCAAAAACCAATACCTAAGGCCGCGGAATGTAAGAAATGTAAACGAGTTTACAAATAAAAAAAATGACGGCATAGGCACTTTGAAAAGACACTACGAAAGTTGCTATGGCAAAGACACACTGCAGGCTACATAAACACAACTAAGTACCGGTGGTCAAGGATTTTCTTTAGGTAACTTTACTTATTTTGATGCTCGTAACAAGACTGAGTTAGCAAGATATATGATATGTGAGGAACAACACTTTACATTTGGTGAGAGTAATTTATATTATAATTATGCAAGTAATACCGTCAATCCTTGTTTTACTAAAGTTTCTAGATCTACTGCTAAAGCAGAGGCTCTGAAATTTTTCAAAAAGATAAGGCTGTTTTGAAAAAAAAATTATGCATGTTAGTAAATTAGCTTTAACTTCTGATATATGGACTACTAAGCAAAATTATGCTTATATTTGTATTACGACACATTATATATGTCACGTCCCGATTCCGTGGAATCGATAGTCGTCTCCCGGGCGTGGCCGCCGTGCGGGCCTAGGTTGCGCACCGCACAAGGCTAAGTATTTTGTTTTGCATAGCGAGCACATATTCAGAGTACGCAGATAATTGAAACACAGATTTGAACATGGAAAAGTTCTCTTTTATTGATAATATGAACATCTATTACAAACTCCTTGAACTGAGTCATAAGGATTGCCTCCTTGGGCTTACAAAAGTGTTGACACAAAATGAGATAGCAGTCCTGTACATTACATCCTTTACTACAACTCAAAATATAAGACCTTGGGTCGAAACGACTGCCTTGCCACGAAGCTGCATGGTTGCTTGGTGGCTAGCTTCTTCTTCAAAATGCTTCTTCTTCACGAAGCTTCTTCTTCTTATGCTACAAAAGGTGGCACGGTCGAGGCGTGCCTACAGCTGGACTGGATTGGGGGTTTGTCTCCTGCTCCTCGCTTGGTTCTCCTAGCGCGGGGAACCTGTTTCAACGAGGGTCAGTACATCGAAACGTACTGGTGAAGGCAAGCTAACCCAACTATACCAATCAACACGTTGTTTTTAATGAAGCATGCATATTTATTGTGGGTTTCTATCTTGCCTTAGTTTATTTTACAACAAGACATAGATATAGAATCATTGAAATAATCCGCCACCGTTCGGTGACATTTACCTGTCCGTCTGAACCACCTGCACAATACTTACCTTGCCTTCCCTGCCAAGAAGACACAAGTTAGTTTCAACAGGTTTAAATATACGAGGGGATCACTGGCTTTGATGCCATAATGGACGGTCTTAGTCTCAGGCTAAGGTGACGGAGGCACATGTATCGCTGCACGCCATCCCGCCTATGGGAGAGACTAATCTTGAGGTTCCGTCCGGATCGGATCGGTGCCAGTGCCCCAGCGACCGTCCGCAGGAACCAGGAGGCCTTGTGCACAAGTTGTCCGTGATCAACGGCGTTTGTGTTAAGTTTGCCATTTATGTAGCTGAGGCAATGAAATCAGGAGATATGTAGCATTGTGTGATATATTTTGCATAGTCTTCCTGAATAATTGATGCATGGCAAAGGGTGTTCTACATATAGCATATTTATAGAAGAAGAAGTAAGCATTCTAACTTGTATATATGCATATGGTAAACATTTTGAATAAGCAAGCATGTAGTAAGTAACCGTTCACAAGTTTCAATGACAAGCATACAGATCCAAGTCTATTCCCTTATTATCTTGATATCTTTTAGTTATTACTTGGTATCGTTTGATCGGGGCAAGCACGAACACAAGAATTTGATGTGAAGACTAGCAAGAAGGGCTAGCTAATCGGGTTGGTAGCCACTCACTTTAGTGGTTGGAAGGAGGAAGGAAAGATGTGATTTAGGAGTCCGCTTGAGCGACGCCTACTGCTGGATCACCTGTATTGACACGAACAGCTGATCAGTACTTCTTCCTCTCTTTCCATTATCGGAATTGAAGTGCAGTCCTAAGAACGAAAGCAATGAAATCATCGAAACCGTTCAAGAAAACCCAAGCAAATCCGAAAACCAACTCAAGGCACGAAAGCAACAAGCGACAGCGAAAACTAGGCAACAAAAGAATGCAGCGGAGAGGTCCCTCCTGACTCTGCCGCTAAGTCGATCCCGAGGGCACGGTCCACTGAATATGGGAATCGATTCCGAAGAAACAAATCCATAACGAGGACGAGTTCTTAATTCAATCTATCCCGATCGAACGATACCGTCTTGTATTTCTTAGCCGCGCTCCCCGAATAGGGGGAACGGGGCACCACAATATAGATCCAAGATGGATGTTGCACAAATGCATCATTTGTCTAAGGCTTTTAGAATTTTCACATACCGACGCTGTAATCGGTGGCGCTATAATGCAATTTATGTTTGAATATGATATTCACAATAAAATATTTTTGATTTATTTTGATAATGCTAGTAGTAACACTGCTTCTATTAATATTTTGAAAACATAATTTACGCCTATGTTAGAAGGTAGACTTTTTCATCTTAGATGTGTTTATCATATTATTAATTTGATTGTACAAGAATATCTTGAATTCTTTCAACTAAATTTAGAAAATCTTGGATCATGTTTATATAGTGTAAACCCCCTCACCCAAAATAGGTATTTTATGTATATTTTATATTATTATATTTAATATATATTATTTTAAATATTAAATTACTTTAGAGTATTCTCTTAGTTAATTAGAAAATAAATTTCTTAGTATATTTACTTATGTAAATATTTATTTAGAATCATTTTTAGGCTATTTTAGATTTTTGGAGATTTTTCTAGAATATTTAGGTAATTAAAACTTAAGGAACGTAAATTTCTAGAACTTTTATGATTTACTATGAGATCATACTTGCATATTGTTCCTACCAAATATTTATTTTAGGTTAAAATATTTAATTATATTTTTTTGTAATTTATTTAGAATTTTAAGAAATTTATTTGGATTTTTGAAATTATTTAGAATTTATTTGGATATATATAGTCTTAATATTATATATATGCTAATTTAGTGTTAATAGATATTAATATGATTATATATAAATTATTTGTATTATCTTTAATTCTATTTAAGATTATAAATTTTTTAGATAAACTCAAACTCTATTTTAAACTAATTCAAATCCTGAGACTACTAGAAAAGCAACTCCATGCATATCCTATCATTATTTAAACTGATCCTAATCATATCCAAATTATCCAATCCTAGTCATATTCAATTAAGTAGTCTCCACCATTATAAATATCTATAGACTTATGGAATCAACTCTTCTTTCATATTTTTTTCCCCAAATATCTCTTTTTTCGTCCAAAAATAGTCAAAATTTATCATAAATTCAGCATCATTTTCTAGTAGTTATGACGACTTTAAAAAGATGATATCTCCTAGCTCCGGACTCCAAACGCGCTCCAATTTTTTTTGTTAGAAATATATCAAGGTTAGTTTTCTGATTATATAAATTATTTTAATAATTTATGAACCTATTTTTCCAAAAATTCTAAAATTGTCAGCTGTCCGAAATCAGACGCATTTTGCTGTTTTTGAGATTACGGGAGATCCCGAACTCAAAATTACGAACCGTTTAAAGTTTCGGAGGGTTGACATGATGAACTTACATAAAATTATTTTTACCGAATTTAAAATGTAAGTTTAATCTACTGTAAATATCGTGCAACGTAAACGTAAATAGAAAACCACCGAAAACTGTCATCTATTCGTCCTTGTGGCCATAACTCTTTACCGACTTGTGATTTTATAAAACCGTCGATTCTGACATTCATGTAGAGATAAAATATATAAAATTTTATACACAAATCTAGGATTTGATTCGATTGACTTTTTGGTCAACGGATTGTCTAGATTTGCGTGTCACGGATCACAAATCCGTAAAGTTGACTTTCTTTGGACCAAAATTAGGGTTTAATAATAAAATCAGATTATAATAAGATAAAAAAATACTATTTTAGTTTATTTTATTCAGAATTAAAAAAAATTAAAATGGAGGAACCTATTCACCCACTTTTGTAACCTAACTTGTTTAATTTATGTGACAGGTAGATCGGACAACGCCTTGAGTTGGGACTTCATTCCTTTTCAGACCAGGCAAGATATCTTGCCAAATTGCTTACAGTATTTTGCATGCTTATTATATTTTTATATATTCATTGCATGTGTGTTTTCTTTCAGTCATAATTATATACTATATATATGTTGACACACACTTGACACATAGTATCATGGGAGGGGAGGACAATCAATAGGCGTATGGGCTATAACCACTATGGTAAACTGTAGTAACTAGCACTCACTATGGTAGTCATGTCCGATGGTCGCTACCCTCGCGGTATGTCGGCTGATGGTGTCACGATGGTCGCTACCCTCGCGGTATGTCGGCTGATGGTGTCACGATGGTCACTACCCTCGCGGTATGACGGCTGATGATATCCCTGACGTGTGTGTGTGAGTTATGAGATTAGATAGAGTAGCCTACCCATGCCCATACGTTGAAAAGTTGTCCTCATTATGCATTTTTATATAGATTGTCTAGTACAGCGTACTTATATATTTTTTGTCTATTATGCATGTTTTACTGTATTCAATTGACATGCTTCTATGTATCTTGTTATGACCCTCTGAGGACCTGGTCCCTTTCCAGGTGTAGACGATCATGACTATTCGCAGGAGCACAGATCAAGACTAGCTACTTATCTCTCTTTCGAGCTAGGTCTTCTCTCCGAGCCTCATTGATCATTAGATGTACTTATGTAGTTTCTCTTATATTCTAGTTGGTGGTGGATTTGTCTCCGTCCAACTACTTGTTCTTATCAAGCATTTTATACTTGATTCAGTTATATAGTTGATTGGTTATTTGATTCTATGGATGAGATCTAGTTATGTCCTGTGACTTGTGATAATATATATATACCACATGTGAGTTAATTTTCATATTACAGCGTACGTGTGTATTATGGTATCCATATATTGAAGTTGTCATATACATACGACTAGCATTCTTACGTATTTCTAGTCCTACGTATTTTGGGACTGGGACGTGACATATTTTTGTGGTGGCCCATGCAGGTCGAGAGCATATTGTCTCGGTTATGTTACTGTACCGAGCAAGCCTGCGGATAAGATTAGAGTATAGGATCTCATCCACTTATTTAATCACCTCCCTTGATTTTATTTCGCATTCTTATTTGATTGCTTGCATTGCATCTTGCTTGATCATTTCACAACGTCAATCTTATCTTTTCTTTCGTGCTTGATAGGGGTTAGGAAGATGACTTGTACTAGGTATATCCACTCTAATGTTCAATAACACTATTAGTTAAATTCTTGTAAGTTTGGTAGTATGCCTCATAACCTAGTATCAAATGGCCCTTTTGACCCATTAATGAAGTATAATTGAATGACTCCAACTATAGACTTACATAAGAAGATAGTGTTTATCCAGACTGTAGAACTTAGAGGCCCATACCCCCATTTGGTCGACCAGAGACTTAGATAAGAAGTTAGTATGGCAACTGTAGAGGCACAATACCGATCTTCTTGGTGAACTTAAATTATTTTTGTACCTTCTTTCATCATAATCTAGCATACTTATATTTTCTGGACTACCTTCGCTTATGTTGCTATTTTATAGCCTAGTTTTGCAAGCTTATTCTTTTATCGAGCTTGTTCATGACATATGTGTTATTGGGGATGCCTACTAATACATTGTCTAAATCAAAATCAGTGTATTACGGCTGATCAACCTTAATGCACTTGGTTCGCTCTTCGCATGACTACTTTACGTGGATTGAGATATAGTTGACTCAGCATGTTAGACGAATATACTTGCCTTTAGACATGTCCGAGCATATCTTATCGGTTACATAATTGTACTGATATGAGTATATGAATAGAAATTTACCAAAATAAGATTTTAATCCACAACTGCCATGACAACTCTCTTTTTGAATTCTTTAATCGCCTTAAACCCCGTACTTGTATTCTATCATCTTCTCCTTGAATTCTTTATTATTGTTTTTAGTCTTCTCCTATTTCGGAAAGACGAACGTCCGTGCTTGGTATAAGTTTGATATACGGATAGTACTAGATATACCTCATAGGCCAATCATATTACTTAGTGACTATCTTTTGTAATTAAGGACATAAAATATATGAGATATTTTTTTGGATTGAATAACACGATTAAATAATTTGAGGATGTTTTTCTTAAATGTATAGCCTATATGATAGATCGATAAATTTTAAATTGGGTAGAAAGTGCATTGTCAACTTGAGGTAAAAAATTTTAGATTGTAATTAAGTAAGGTTAGATTGAGAGATTTAAGTCATTTTAATTTTAAGAATTTTTAGAAGAATGACTTAGATTATGATGATTTAACTTTAAAGATAAGAATGCCTTATAGAATAAATTTTAAAATTTTGATACCCGTGACCAAATATTTATAATTTGAGTACATGATTTAAATTTTAAATATTGGAGATTAAATTAATAATTTAAATTTTGAGAATAAAAAAAAAATATATATATAACTTAAAACTTGAACATGGATGGATTGAATTCAAAATTTATAATTTAATGATTTGAATTAAAAGTTAAATTTTGATTGTTGGATCACCTATTTGAAATGTTGATAATAGAAATTGAATTTAAAATTTGAAGAGTACAAAATTCTTAGGTTAAAATATAGGAATAAGATTTGATTAGAATTGTTTAAAATTTATAGGAGATTATGATAGTTGAAAATCGTGATGTAAAATTTGATGTGGGTTATTTAAATCTTGAAGATATCATATAGATTTGAATTAAATTTGGATGTTAATTTTTTAAAATCTAGAAGAGGTTATGATAGGTTAAATTTTGATTTAAACAATGGTTATTTTAATTTTGAAGAGATTATGATGGATTTGAATAGATTTTGTCATTTAAATTTTTAAGAAGATTGCGGTTGACTTGCCTAAGATATGAATGTGAAAGATTTAATAAATCATTCCTTATTTTTAATTTCGAGTACCAAATTTTTGTAAGTTTGGTAGATTGTAAACCCCCTCACCCAAAATAGATATTTTATGTGTATTTTATATTATTATATTTATTATAGATTATTTTAAATATTAAATTACTTTAGAGTATTCTCTTAGTTAATTAAAAAATAAATTTTTTAGTATATTTACTTATGTAAATATTTATTTAAATCATTTTTAGGCTATTTTAGATTTTTGGAGATTTTTCTAAAATATTTAGGTAATTAAAACACAGAAAACGTAAATTTTTAGGACTTTCATGATTTACTATGAGATCATACTTGCATATTATTCCTAACAAATATTTATTTTAGGTTAAAATATTTAATTATATTTTTCTGTAATTTATTTAGAATTTTAAAAAATTTATTTGGATTTTTAAAATTATTTGGGATTTATTTGGATATATATAGTCTTAATATTATATAGATGTTAATTTAGTGTTAATAGAAATTAATATGATTATATATAAATTATTTGTATTATCTTTAATTCTATTTAAGATTATAAATTTTTGAGATAAACTCAAACTCTATTTTAAACTAATTCAAATCCTGAGACTATTAGAAAAGCAACTTCATGCATATCCTATCATTATTTAAACTGATCCTAATCATATCCAAATTAGCCAATCCTAGTCATATTCAATTAAGTAGTCTCCACCATTATAAATATCTATTAGACTTATGGAATCAACTCTTCTTTCATATTTTTCTTCCCCAAACTTCTCTCTATTTCGTCCAAAAACAGTCGAATTTCGTCATAAATTCAGCCTCATTTTCTAGTAGTTATGACGCTTTAAAAAAGACGATATCTCCTAGCTCCGGACTCCAAATGTGCTCCAGTATTTTTTGTTAGAACTATATCAAGGTTAGTTTTCTGATTATATAAATTATTTTAATAATTTATGAACCTATTTTTCCAAAAAATTCTAAAAGTGTCAGTTGTCCAAAATTAGACGCATTTTGGTGTTTTTGAGATTACGAGAGATCCCGAACTCAAAATTATGAACCGTTTAAAGTTTCAGAAAGTTGACATGATGAAATTACATAAAATATTTTTTTACAGAATTTAACATGCAAGTTTAATCTACTGTAAAATTTGTGCAACATAAACGTAAATAGAAAACCACCGAAAACTGTCATATATTCGCCCTTGTGGCCATAACTATTTATCGACTTGTGATTTTATAAAACCAACAATTCTGGCGTTCATGTAACGCTAAAATCTATAGGATTTTACACATAAATCCAAGATTTGAGTCGATTGACTTTTTGGTCAACAGATTGTCTCGATTTGCGTGTCACGGATCACAAATCCGTAAAGTTGACTTTCTTTGGACCAAAATTAGTGTTTAACAATAAAATCAGAGTATAATAAGATTAAAATACTATTTTAGATTATTTTATTCAGAATTAAAATAGATTAAAATGGAGGAACCTATTCACCCACTTTTGTAACCTAACTTGTTTAATTTATGTGACGGGTAGATCGGACGACGCCTTGAGTTGGGACTTCATTCCTTTTCAGACCAGGCAAGATACCTTACCAAATTGCTTACAGTACTTTACATGCTTATTATATTTTTATATATTTATTACATGTGTATTTTCTTTCAGTCATAATTATATACTATATATATGTTGACACACACTTGACACATGGTATCATGGGAGGGAGGATAATCAATAGGCGTATGGGCTATAACCACTCTGGTAAGCCGTATTAACTAGCACGCACTATGGTAGTCGTGTCCGATGGTCGCTACCCTCACGGTATGTCGGTTGATGGTGTCACGATGGTCGCTACCCTCGCAGTATGACGGCTGATGATGTCCCTGACGTGTGTGTGAGTTGTGAGATTAGATAGAGTAGCCTACCCATGTCCATACGTCAAAAAGTTGTCCTTATTATGTATTTTTATACAGATTGTCTAGTGAAACGTACTTATATATTTCTGTCTATTATGCATGTTTTACTGTATTCAATTTGTATGCTTCTATGTATCTTGTTATGTCCTTCTGAGGACCTGGTCCCTTTCCAGGTGTAGACGATCATGACTATTCGCAGGAGCACGGATCAGGACTAGCTACTTATCTCTCTTTCGAGGAGGTCTTCTCTCCGAGCCTCATTGATCATTAGATGTACTTATGTGGTTTCTCTTATATTCTAGTTGGTAGTGGATTTGTCTCCACCCAACTACTTGTTCTTATCAAGCATTTTATACTTGATTTAGTTATATAGTTGATTGGTTATTTGATTCTGTAGATGAGATCTAGTTATGCCCTATGACTTGTGACAATATATATACCACATGTGAGTTAATGTTCATATTACAGCGTACGTGTGTATTATGGTATCCATATATTGGAGTTTTCATATACATACAGCTGGCATGCTTACGTATTCCTAGTCCTACGTATTTTGGGACTAGGATGTGACATATTTTTGTGGTGGCCCATGCAGGTCGAGAGCATATTGTCTCGGTTACGTTACTATACCGAGCAAGCCTGCGCATAGGATTAGAGTATAGGATCTCATCCACTTATTTAATCACCTCCCTTGATTTTATTTTGCATTCTTATTTGATTGCTTACATTGCATCTTGTTTGATCATTTCACAACGTCAATCTTATCTTTTCTTTCGTGCTTGATAGGGGTTAGGAAGATGACTTGTACTAGGTATATCCACTCTAATATTCAATAACACTATTAGTTAAATTCTTATAAGTTTGGTAGTATGTCTCATAACCTAGTATCACATAGCCCTTTTGACCCCTTAATGAAGTATAATTGAATGACTCCAACTATAGACTTACATAAGAAGATAGTGTTTATCCAGACTGTAGAACTTAGAGGCCCATACCCCCATTTGGTCGACCAGAGACTTAGATAAGAAGTTAGTATGGCAACTGTAGAGGCACAACACCGATCTTCTTGGTGAACTTAAATTATTTTTGTACCTTCTTTCATCATAATCTAGCGTACTTATATTTTCTGGACTACCTCCGCTTATGCTGCTATTTCATAGCCTAGTTTTGCAAGCTTATTCTTTTATCGAGCTTGTTCATGACATATGTGTTATTGGGGACGCCTACTAATACATTGTCTAAATCAGAATCAGTGTATTGCGCGGTCTGATCAACCTTAATGCACTTGGTTCGCTCTTCGCATGACTACTTTACGTGGATTGAGATATAGTTGACTCAGCATGTTAGACGAATATACTTGCCTTTAGACATGTCCGAGCATATCTTATCGGTTACATAATTGTACTGATATGAGCATATGAATATAAATTTACCAAAATAAGATTTTAATCTACAACTGTCCTGACAACTCTCTTTTTGAATTCTTTAATCGCCTTGAACCCCGTACTTGTATTCTATCACCTCCTCCTTGAATTCTTTATTATTGTTTTTCGTCTTCCCCTATTTCGGAAAGACAAAAGCTCGTGCTTGGTATAAGTTTGATATACGGATAGTACTAGATATACTCCATAGGCCAATCACATTACTTAGTGACTATCTTTTGTAATTAAGGACATAAAATATGTGAGATATTTTTTTGGATTGAATAACACGATTAAATAATTTGAGGATATTTTTCTTAAATGTATAGCCTATGTGATAGATCGATAAATTTTAAATTGGATAGAAATTGCATTGTCAACTTGAGATAAAAAATTTTAGATTGTAATCAAGTAAGATTAGATTGAGAGATTTAAGTCATTTTAATATTAAGAATTTTTAGAAGAATGATTTAGATTATGATGATTTAACTTTAAAGATAAGAATGCCTTATAGAATAAATTTTAAAATTTTGATACCCGTGACCAAATATTTATAATTTGAGCACATGATTTAAATTTTGAATATTGGAGATTAAATAAACAATTTAAATTTTGAGAATAAAAAAATATATATAGAACTTAAAACTTGAACATTGATGGATTGAATTCAAAATTTTACAATTTGATGATTTGAATTAAAAATTGAATTTTGATTGTTTGATCACCTATTTGAAATATTGATAATAGAAATTGAATTTAAAATTTGAAGAGTACAAAATTCTTAGGTTGAAATATAGGAATAAGATTTGATTAGAATTGTTTAAAATTTATAGGAGATTATGATAGTTGAAAATCGTGATATAAAATTTGATGTGGGTTATTTAAATCTTGAAGATATCATATAGATTAGAATTAAATTTGGATGTTAATTTTTTAAAAATCTAGAAGAGATTATGATACGATAAATTTTGATTTAAACAATGGTTATTTTATTTTTGAAGAGATTATGATGGATTTGAATAGATTTTGTCATTTAATTTTTTAAGAAGATTGCGGTTGACTTGCCTTAGATACGAATGTAAAAGATTGTAAACCCCTCACCCAAAATAGGTACTTTATATGTATTATATATTATTATATTTATTATAGATTATTTTAAATATTAAATTACTTTAGTTATTCTCTTAGTTAATTAGAAAATAAATTTCTTAGTATATTTACTTATGTAAATATTTATTTAGAATCATTTTTAGGCTATTTTAGATTTTTAGAGATTTTTTTAGAATATTTAGGTAATTAAAACATAGGGAACGTAAATTTCTTGGACTTCCATGATTTACTATGAGACCATACTTGCATATTATTCCTAACAAATATTTATTTTAGGTTAAAATATTTAATTATATTTTCTGTAATTTATTTAGAATTTTAAGAAATTTATTTGGATTTTTAAAATTATTTAGGATTTATTTGGATATATATAGTCTTAATATTAGATAGATGATAATTTAGTGTTAATAGATATTAATATGATTATATATAAATTATTTGTATTATCTTTAATTCTATTTAAGATTATAAATTTTTGAGATAAACTCAAACTCTATTTTAAACTAATTCAAATCCTGAGACTACTAGGAAAGCAACTTCATGCATATCCTATCATTATTTAAACTGTTCATAATCGTATCCAAATTAGCCAATCCTAGTCATATTCAATTAAGTAGTCTCCACCATTATAAATATCTATTAGACTTATGGAATCAACTTTCTTTCATATTTTTCTTCCCCAAACTTCTCTCTTTTTCGTCCAAAAATAGTCGAATTTCGTCATAAATTCAGCCTCATTTTTTAGTAGTTATGACGACTTAAAAAAGACGATATCTCTTAGCTCCGGACTCCAAACGCGCTCCAATTTTTTTTGTTAGAACTATATCAAGGTTAGTTTTCTGATTATATAAATTATTTTAATAATTTATGAGCTTTTTTTTCAGAAATTTCTAAAGTGTCAGCTGTCCAAAATCAGACGCATTTTGGTATTTTTGAGATTCGGGAGATCCCGAACTCAAAATTATGAACCGTTTGAAGTTTCGGAAAGTTGACATAATGAACTTACATAAAATTATTTTTATAGAATTTAACATATAAGTTTAATCTACTATAAAATTCATGCAACGTAAACGTAAATAGGAAACCACAGAAAACTGTCATATATTCGCCCTTGTGGCCATAACTCTTTACCGACTTGTGATTTTATAAAACCATCAATTATGGCATTCATGTAGCGCTAAAATCTATAGGATTTTACATACAAATCCAGAATTTGAGTCAGTTGACTTTTTGGTCAAGGGATTGCCTCGATTTGCGTGTCACGGATCACAAATCCGTAAAGTTGACTTTCTTTGGACCAAAATTAGGGTTTAACAATAAAATCAGATTATAATAAGATTAAAATACTATTTTATGTTATTTTATTCTGAATTAAAATAGATTAAAATGGAGGAACCTATTCACCCACTTTTGTAATCTAACTTATTTAGTTTATGTGATGGGTAGATCGGACGATGCCTTGAGTTGGGACTTTATTCCTTTTCAGACCAGGCAAGATACCTTGCCAAATTGCTTACAGTACTTTGCATGCTTATTATATTTTTATATATTCTTTGCATGTGTGTTTTCTTTCAGTCATAATTATATACTATATATATGTTGACACACACTTGACACATAGTATCATGGGAGGGGAGGACAATCTATAGGCGTATGGGCTATAACCACTCTAGTAAACTGTAGTAACTAGCACGCACTATGGTAGTCATGTCCGATGGTCACTACCCTCACGGTATGTCGGCTGATGGTGTCACGATGGTCGCTACCCTCGCGGTATGACGACTGATGATGTCCCTGACATGTGTGTGAGTTGTGAGATTAGATAGAGTAGCATACCCATGGCCATACGTCGAAAAGTTGTCCTCATTATGCATTTTTATATAGATTGTCTAGTGCAGCGTACTTATATATTTTTTGTCTATTATGCATGTTTTACTGTATTCAATTGGCGTGCTTCTATGTATCTTGTTACGTCCCTCTGAGGACCTGGTCCCTTTTCAGGTGTAGACGATCATGACTATTCGCAGGAACACGGATCAGGACTAGCTACTTATCTCTCTTTCGAGGAGGTCTTCTCTCCGAGCTTCATTGATCATTAGATGTACTTATGTGGTTTCTCTTATATTCTAGTTGGTAGTGGATTTGTCTCCGCCCAACTACTTGTTCTTATCAAGCATTTTATACTTGATTCAGTTATATAGTTGATTGGTTATTTGATTCTGTGGATAAGATCTAGTTATGTCCTATGACTTGTGATAATATATATACCACATGTGAGTTAATATTCATATTACAGCGTACATGTGTATTATGGTATCTATATATTGGAGTTGCCATATACATACGGCTGGCATGCTTATATATTCCTAGTCCAACGTATTTTAGGACTGGGACGTGACATGTAGTTTGAACTCTTCTTCAAGTAGACAACAAGCTTTTAAAATTTTATGTACATAATATGGTGTTACTTTTAAGCGATTTGTTAAGGATGCACCACATAGATGAAATTATATTTATTTAATGTTGCAATCTTCCATTAAGTTTAAAGATGTTATTACACATTATTGTAATGCTATTTCTAGTTTTGATTATCAAGTAACTGAGAATGATTGGTTAATTTCTACTTCTACTTTTGAATTTTTTGAATTATTTTACAAGGCTGCATGTATTCTATCTGGAGTTTATTATTCAACTTCTCCTTTAGCTTTAACAGAAATTCTTAACATGTCTCACTTATTTTATAAATATAGAAATGTTTTTGTTTTTGATTATGTTGTTTCCAAAATGGAAGCCGAATTTAAAAAATATTGGGGTAATATACCTCTTCTATATTGTTTGTCTTTGATTTTTGATCCTAGGATTAAATTAGATGGTGTATATATTTTATTAGACGATTTTCAAGATAATATTAGAGTTGACATAGGTAGTTTGAAAGTAGAAATTATGAATATTTTAGATAGTTTAATTGCTTTATATGAAGAAAGAGTTGTATCCAACCGGCCTGGTACAACCGTTCAAGGTAGTAGCTCTGGTTTTATTTCTAAATTATCATATAATAAAGGTGTAATGCAAAGGAAGAAATAAAATAATCTTCTCAACCTACACAATAATTGCTCTTATATTTAAATTCTTATGAAGACGATGAAGATGACTCTTCATCTTATTATTCAATTTTAGAATGGTGGAAGAGACACGAACAAATGTATCATATACTTTCTTCTATAGCACGCGATATTCTAATGGTCCCGGTATCCACGGTAGCATCAGAATCTTATTTTAGTGCTGGTTCAAGGATGCTAAGCAAGAAGATAATTCGATTACTATCAGATATTTTGGAAGCTTGTGTCTGCATTCAAGATTGGACCCGTGCTGAAAAAAGAATTCAAGACTCAAGAGATGAAAGTGCCGATATATCAGAGCTAGACTTTCAATCTCTTACTATGGATGACGCTACTGAATGAGGAGCTGAGCAATAAACTTCAAAAAAAGACGGACGACAATTTTTTTTTAAAAGACTTGTACATTATTTACAAGCTTTATGGAATTAAAATATTATTTACAAGTTTGTATTTTTTTTGTTACTTAATGTTATAATACATTTATAATGTTATTGCCATTAATATAAGAAATTAAGTTTTTTCTTACTTAATGTTGTTAGTTGTTTACATTTAACTTCTTTATGTCTATATAAATAACTTCTTCAAATTTCAAGTTATAAATTTATATTTAAATTCAAAGTAATAGATTTATACATTTTTATAAGTTATTAAAAAAAATAAAAAAATTTAACTTATAAATATTTAGATTTTAATTTTTACTTAAAGTTATATAAATATTGATATAAAGAAATTAAATAAATTTTCTAACAAATAAATTTATAAATTTCAAATTATACTTACAATATAACTTATAAATTTCAAATAAATTTATACTTAAAGTTATATAAAAAACTTTCTAACAAATAACTTATAAATTTCAAATTATACAAAAATAACTTTGTAACAAAAAACCTATCAATTTTAACTTAAATTTATTAATATATAAGTTATATCATATAGATTATATATAAATAAACGTAAAAAAAATTAAATAAAACCGAGCCGGCCCGGCCCGACCGTGAATCGGCCTGGACCCAGACTGATTCGGCCTGGTCCTCCCCTGACCGGGTCATGGGTTCGGGCTGGGTCAGAATTATTTCTGACCGGACCGGACCGGGCTGGCCCGGCCCGCCTCTCCTCTCGGGTTGAGCCCGGACCGAACCCAACCCGGTTGACTCGAGTCATGGGCCGGGCCAGACTGGCCCAATACACACCATGAATCCTAACCTAGTATGTCCTCCATTTCCCTCATTATTATTATTATTAATCAATAATAATGAAAAATATTATAATAAAGCTAGTGAAGAATAAAAAAATGTTATTATCAATAAATAAGCTAGTTAATTCAACAAAAATTATACTTTTTTTTGTCTATTGGCCCGTCTGGAACTGTGGCTATGCCACTCAGCCATTTTGGGCGGGGAGAGGCTCGAATCCGACCAAAACCGGCGGGTGACCCCCCACCCTACCGTTAGACTAGAGCCCTTTGGACTTATATATATATATATATATATATATATATGAAATTTTATAAATAAAATTGTGTATCGATACAAGCAAAATCTGAACCATTGATTGTTGATCCAATGGTGCATATTAGAAGGGCTTTCTTGTACTTTCATAATTTTACAATGCAATTGTATGTGATGTATTGTTACACAGTTTGTATTGTAGAAAGACCCAAGTTGAAGGCAGTCACGTCCCACTAGTGGAGATGCCTCAAATCCCAAGGCCGAGGGACGTGACTGCCTTCAACTTGGGCCATTTTAAGAAAGTCTGCAACACCCCATTCAACGGGACTGAGGACCCAGTGGTAGCTCTAGATTGGCTAGCCGAGCTTGAAGATCACTTCGCTCTGTTAGAGGTCCCCGAAGAGAAGCGCGTCGCCTGTGCACAACTTCAGCTCTGCCTCAACGCGCACGATTGGTGGAACGTGCATCGACGATCTCTCCAATTTGATCACTGAGAGGAGGCGATCTCGTGGATGACTTTTCGTGCCGTATTTGAAGAGGAGTTTATACCCCCTCCAGTGCAACGTCAGATGGAAAACGAGTTCGTGCAGCTGCGGCAGGGCAGCATGACAGTTAAGCAGTACTCCGCCGAATTCAACCAACTCTCCAAATTCGCTAGGGCCTATTTACCTGATGCAGCGAGTCGAGCCAGAAGGTTTGAAGGTGGACTACGCCCTGCCATCCATACGCACGTGGTCAATAATCAGTATGGAACAATGCGTGAAGTCATGAATCACGCTCTATCACTTGAACCACAATATCCTCATGTTGCTGTCGGCGCTGTGCATACATCTAGTCACAAACGCCAAAGCAACGAGGGAGGAAATACCGCTACAAAGCGCCCGAATAATATGGGTCAGCAGGACGGGGATTGGAGCAAAACTTGTCACTTCTGTAAAAGAAAAGGGCACATTAAGAAGTATTGCCGCAAAAGACTTGGGTTATGTCTCGCTTGTGGTGATCCAGGCAATGCGATTACCTCCTGTCCGAACCTTCATGGTCGTCGTCCCCAACAAAATAATCCTTAACGGTAGGTTCTATTCTAAGTTTTGGGACAAAACTTCCAATTAGTTGGGTAGGATGTAGGGCCCCGTTCTCCCGGTGCGGAGAGCGCGGCTAAGAAACACAAACTGTATCGTTCGATCGGGATAGATTGAATTAAGAACTCGTCCTCGTTATGGATTTGTTTCTTCGGAATCGATTTCCATATTCAGTGGACCGTACCCCCAGGATCGATTAGCGGCAGAGTCAGGAGGGACCTCTCCGCTGCTATCTTTTATTGCCTCAATTTTCGATGTCGCTTGTTGCTTTCGTGCTTTGAGTTGGTTTTGGAATTTGCTTGTTTTCCTCGAACGGTTTTGATGGTTTTTATTATTTTCGTTCATTGAACTGCACTTCAATTCCGAGATTGGAAAGAGAGGAAGAAGTATTGATCAAGCTGTTCGTGTGCAGGTGAACGAGCAGTAGGCGGCTTGCGAGCGGAGTCGTGAAGCGCCTCTTTCCTTCTCCTTCCAACAATCTAAGTGAGTGGCTACCAACCCGATTAGCTAGCCCTGCTTCCAAGTCTTCACACCTAAAATGACTTGCATTCTTGTTGCCCCGATCAAACGATACCAAGTAATAATAAAAGAAACCAAGATAAAAGAGAATAGACTTGGTTCATTATGCATGTCAATAACTTCATGAACGGATACTAAACTGCATGCTTGTTCGTTTGGAAATAAATCATGAACTGTTGCTTGTCTTGTGCAAATACATGTTTCATACTCGTGTTGCTTGGATGCTTAACAATTATTGATATGTCTTGTGCCTGATTGTTTAAGATAATGTATTGTTCGATCATGGACAACTTGTGCACAAGGGTAAGTTCTGCGGACGGTCGCTGGGGCACTGGCACCGTTCCGGTCCAGGAGGAACTTGTGTGTAGTCATCGTGTGCTGTAGGGGATGGCTTGCAACGCATCGTGTGCTTGTCGTGTGCTTATCGTGTTCTCATTGCATGCTATCCCTGTCCTTGCCTATGTCCGTTATGGCACCACGCCAGTGATCATCGTGTATATTTAAACCTGTTGCAAACTAACTTGTGTCTTCGTGGCAGGGAAGGCATGGTAAGTATTGTGCAGGTAATTCAGACGGGCAGGTAAAATCTACCGAACGGTGGCACGTTCATCTCAGTAAATTCTATATGCTGCTTACTTGTAAATGAACTAAGGCAAGATAGAAACCCACAAAATATGCATGCTTCATTAAAATAATGTGTTGATTGGTATAGTTCGGTTAGCTCGCCTTCACCAGTATGTTTCGACATGCTGACCCTCGTTGAAACAGGTTCTCCGCACCAAGGCGAACCGAGCGAGGAGCCGAAGTCGTCTTCCCGATTCAGTCTAGCTGTTGGCGCATCTTCACCGCGCCCCTTTGAAGCATTTTGAAGACAGGAGCCTGCAACTCTTCATACACAAATGCAGCTCTGTGGCAAAGCTGTCCTCCAGCCTGGAGGTCTATATCTTTTGAAGTTTAGTAAAGGGATATAATGTACAGGACTGCTATCTCATTTTGAGTCATCTCTTTTGTAAGCCCATGCGGCATATTAGCAAACTCGTTCAAGAGTTTGTAATAGATGTTCATTATCAATAAAGAGAACTTTTCCATGTTTCAAATCTGTGTTTCAATTTATCTGCGTTCTCTGAATATGTGTTCGTTATGCAAAATACTTTAGCCTTGTGCGGGCGCAACCCCAGGCCTGCACGGCATCACGATTCGGGGGATGCCCCAACGATTCTACGGAATCGGGTCATGACATAATGGTATCAGAGCACAGATTCAAAGTTCCTTAGACTTCGTGCTGGAAAAGTTCCTTTAACGATCAAATTCCTGTGCGAACTCTTGAACTCGCTAGGCCAAAATGAGATACGTTCATGCAATAAGCCATAATACATTATGATTCTAATATAATTTACCTTCTTTTGAAGGAATGGTACTAGCACAATCTGCAGCGCAACCACCGAACGAAACACAAGAAAGTAGTTCGGGCACTTCGGAAAGGTCGCGGAGCCAGCGTGGCATATCTCAAGTCAACCCGCTAGAGCGGGTGATGCAAATGTTAGAATCACAACGACAAAGAGATGATGCTCGCCAAGCCAAGTTCGAAAGCAATTTAGAGACCCGATTCTCAGTCCAACAGAAGCAGGTGGATACCCTGCAACAGATCGTTCAGACTTTGGCTGCCAACCATTCCCTGCAACAATAACGACTCCGGTGGAACAGCCCGTGCTTGAAGTAGAGACGTCACAAATCCCAAGATCGAGGGACGTGACTGCCTTCAACTTGGGCCATTTCAAGAAAGTCTGCAATACCCCATTCAACGGGACTGAGGACCCAGTGGTAGCTCTAGATTGGCTAGCCGAGCTTGAAGATAACTTCGCTCTGTTAGAGGTCCCCGAAGAGAAGCGCGTCGCCAGCGCGCAACTTTAGCTCTGCCTCAACGCGCACGATTGGTGGAACGTGCATCGACGATCTATCCAATTTGATCACGGAGAGGAGGCGATCTCGTGGACGACTTTTCATGCCGCGTTTGAAGAGGAGTTTATACCCCCCTCCAGTGCAACGTCAGATGGAAAATGAGTTCGTGCAGCTGCGGCAGGGCAGCATGACAGTTAAGCAGTACTCCGCCGAATTCAACCGACTCTCCAAATTCGCTAGGGCCTATTTACCTGGTGTAGTGAGTCGAGCCAGAAGGTTTGAAGGTAGACTACGCCCTACCATCCATGCGCACGTGGTCAATAATCAGTATGGAACAATGCGTGAAGTCATGAATCACGCTCTATCACTTGAACCACAATATCCTCATGTTGCTGTCGGCGCTGTGAATACATCCAGTCACAAACGCCAAAGCAACGAGGAAGGAAATACCGCTACAAAGCGCCCGAATAATGTGGGTCAGCAGGACGGGGATTGGAGCAAAACTTGTCACTTCTGTAAAAGAAAAGGGCACATTAAGAAGTATTGCCACAAAAGACTTGGGTTATGCCTCGCTTGTGGCGATCCAGGCCATGCGATTACCTCCTGTCCGAACCTTCATGGTCGTCGTCCCCAACAAAATAATCCTTAACGGTAGGTTCTATTCTAAGTTTCGGGACGAAACTTTGAATTAGTTGGGTAGGATGTAGCGCCCCGTTCTTCCAATGCGGAGAGCGCGGCTAAGAAACATAAACGGTATCGTTCGATCGGGATAGATTGAATTAAGAACTCGTCCTCGTTATAGATTTGTTTCTTCGGAATCGATTCCCATATTCAGTGGACCGTGCCCCCGGGATCGACTTAGCGGCAGAGTCAGGACGGACCTCTCCGCTGCTATCTTTTATTGCCTCGGTTTTCGATGTCGCTTGTTGCTTTCGTGCTTTGAGTTGGTTTTGGGATTTGCTTGTTTTTCTTGAACGGTTTTGATGGTTTTCATTGTTTTCATTCTTTGAACTGCACTTCAATTCCGAGATTGGAAAAAGAGGAAGAAGTATTGATCAAGCTGTTCGTATGCAGGTGAACGAGCAGTAGGCGGCTTGCGAGCAGAGTCGTAAAGTGCCTCTTTCCTTCTCCTTCCAATAATCTAGGTGAGTGGCTACCAACCCGATTAGCTAGCCCTGCTTCCAAGTCTTCACACCTAAAACGACTTGCATTCTTGTTGCCCCGATCAAACGATACCAAGTAATAATAAAAGAAACCAAGATAAAAGAGAATAGACTTGGTTCATTATGTATGTCAATAACTTCATGAACGGATACTAAACTGCATGCTTGTTCGTTTAGAAATAAATCATGAACTGTTGCTTGTCTTGTGCAAATACATGTTTCATACTCGTGTTGCTTGGATGCTTAACAATTATTGATATGTCTTGTGCTCGTGTTGCCTCGAAGGCATAAACTGATTATTTAAGATAACGTATTGTTCGATCATGGACAACTTGTGCACAAGGGTAAGTTCTGCGGATGGTCGCTGGGGCACTGGCACCGTTCTGGTCCGGGCGGAACTCGTGTGTAGTCATCGTGTGCTGGAGGGGATGGCTTGCAATACATCGTGTGCTTGTCGTGTTCTCGTTGCATGCTATCCCTGTCCTTGACTATGTCCGTTATGGCACCATGCCAGTGATCATCGTGTATATTTAAACCTGTTGCAAACTAACTTGTGTCTTCGTGGCAGGAAAGACATGGTAAGTATTGTGCAGATAATTCAGACGGGCAGGTAAAATCCACCGAACGGTGGCACGTTCATCTCAGTAAATTCTATATGTTGCTTACTTGTAAATGAACTAAGGCAAGGTAAAAACCCACAAAATATGCATGCTTCATTAAAATAATGTGTTGATTGGTATAGTTCGGTTAGCTCGCCGTCACCAGTATGTTTCGACATGCTGACCCTCGTTAAAACAGGTTCTCCGTACCAAGGCGAACCGAGCGAGGAGCCGAAGTCGTCTTCCCGATCCAGTCCAGCTGTTGGCGCATCTTCACCGTGCCCCTTTGAAGCATTTTGAAGACAGGAGCCTGCAACTCTTCATACACAAATGCAGCTCCGTGGCAAAGCTGTCCTCCAGCCTGGAGGTCTATATCTTTTGAAGTTTAGTAAAGGGATATAATGTACAGGACTGCTATCTCATTTTGAGTCATCTTTTTTGTAAGCCCGTACGGCATATTAGTTAACTCGTTCAAGAGTTTGTAATAGATGTTCATTATCAATAAAGAGAACTTTTCCATGTTTCAAATCTGTGTTTCAATTTATCTGCGTACTCTGAATATGTATTCGTTATGCAAAATACTTTAGCCTTGTGCGGGCGCAACCCCAGGCCTACACGGCATCACGATTCGGGGGACGCCCCAACGATTCTACGGAATTGGGTCATGACATAATGGTATCAGAGCACAGATTCAAAGTTCCTTAGACTTCGTGCTGGAAAAGTTCCTTTAACGATCAAATTCCTGTACGAACTCTTGAACTCGCTAGGCCAAAATGAGATACGTTCATGCAATAAGTCCATAATATATTATGATTCTAATATAATTTACCTTCTTTTGAAGGAATGGTACCAGCGCAATCTGCAGCACAACCACCGAACGAAACACAAAAAGTAGTTCGGGCACTTCGGAAAGCTCGCGGAGCCAGCATGGCATATCTCAAGTCGACCCGCTAGAGCGGGTGATGCAAATGTTAGAATCGCAACGACAAAGAGATAATGCTCGCCAAGCCAAGTTCGAAAGCAATTTAGAGACCCGATTCTCAGTCCAACAGAAGCAGGTGGATACCCTGCAACAGATCGTTCAGACTTTGGCTGCCAACCATTCTGCCGCAACAACAACAACTCTGGTGGAACAGCCCGTGCTTGAAGTGGAGACGCCTCAAATCCCAAGGCCGAGGGACGTGACTGCCTTCAACTTGGGCCATTTCAAGAAAGTCTGCAACACCCCATTCAACGGGACTGAGGACCCAGTGGTAGCTCTAGATTGGCTAGCCGAGCTTGAAGATCACTTCGCTCTGTTAGAGGTCCCCGAAGAGAAGCGCGTTGCCTGTGCGCAACTTCAGCTCCGCCTCAACGCGCACGATTGGTGGAACGTGCATCGACGATCTCTTCAATTTGATCACGGAGAGGAGGCGATCTCGTGGACGACTTTTTGTGCCGCATTTGAAGAGGAGTTTATACCCCCTCCAGTGCAACGTCAGATGGAAAACGAGTTCGTGCAGCTGCGGCAGGGCAGCATGACAGTTAACCAGTACTCCGTCGAATTCAACCGACTCTCCAAATTCGCTAGGGCCTATTAACCTGATGCAGCGAGTCGAGCCAGAAAGTTTGAAGGTGGACTACGCCCTGCCATCCATGCGCACGTGGTCAATAATCAGTATGGAACAATACGTGAAGTCATGAATCACGCTCTATCACTTGAACCACAATATCCTCATGTTGCTGTCGGCGCTATGCATACATCTAGTCACAAATGCCAAAGCAACGAGGGAGGAAATACCGCTACAAAGCACCCGAATAATAAGGGTCAGCAGGACGGGGATTGGAGCAAAACTTGTCACTTCTGTAAAAGAAAAGGGCACATTAAGAAGTATTGCCGCAAAAGACTTGGGTTATGTCTCGCTTGTGGCGATCCAGGCAATGCGATTACCTCCTGTCCGAACCTTCATGGTCGTCATCCCCAACAAAATAATCCTTAAGGTAGGTTCTATTCTAAGTTTCGGGACGAAACTTCCAATTAGTTGGGTAGGATGTAGCGCCCCGTTCTACCGGTGCGGAGAGCGCGGCTAAGAAACACAAACGGTATCGTTCGATCGGGATAGATTGAATTAAGAACTCGTCCTCGTTATGGATTTGTTTCTTCGGAATCGATTCCCATATTCAGTGGACCGTGCCCCCGGGATCGACTTAGCGGCAGAGTCAGGAGGGACCTCTCCGCTGCTATCTTTTATTGTCTCGGTTTTCGATGTCGCTTGTTGCTTTCGTGCTTTGAGTTAGTTTTGGGATTTGCTTGTTTTCCTCGAACGGTTTTGATGGTTTTTATTATTTTCGTTCATTGAACTGCACTTCAATTCCGAGATTGGAAAGAGAGGAAGAAATATTGATCAAGCTGTTCGTGTGTGGTGAACGAGCAGTAGGCGGCTTGCGAGCGGAGTCATGAAGCGCCTCTTTCCTTCTCCTTCCAACAATCTAAGTGAGTGGCTACCAACCCGATTAGCTAGCCCTGCTTCCAAGTCTTCACACCTAAAATGACTTACATTCTTGTTGCCCCGATCAAACGATACCAAGTAATAATAAAAGAAACCAAGATAAAAGAGAATAGACTTGGTTCATTATGCATGTCAATAACTTCATGAACGGATACTAAACTGCATGCTTGTTCGTTTGGAAATAAATCATGAACTGTTGCTTGTCTTGTGCAAATACATTTTTCATACTCGTGTTGCTTGGATGCTTAACAATTATTGATATGTCTTGTGCTCGTGTTGCCTCGAAGGCGTAAACTGATTATTTAAGATAACGTATTGTTCGATCATGGACAACTTGTGCACAAGGGTAAGTTCTGCGGATGGTCGCTGGGGCACTGGCACCATTCCGGTCCGGGCAAAACTTGTGTGTAGTCATCGTGTGCTGGAGGGGATGGCTTGCAACGCATCGTGTGCTTGTCGTGTGCTTGTCGTGTTCTCGTTGCATGCTATCCCTGTCCTTGACTATGTCCGTTATGGCACCACGCCAGTGATCATCGTGTATATTTAAACCTGTTGCAAACTAACTTGTGTCTTTGTGGCAGGGAAGGCATGGTAAGTATTATGCAGGTAATTCAGACGAGCAGATTAAATCCACCGAACGGTGGTACGTTCATCTCAGTAAATTATATATGATGCTTACTTGTAAATGAACTAAGGCAAGATAGAAACCCACAAAATATGCATGCTTCATTAAAATAATGTGTTGATTGGTATAGTTCAGTTAGCTCGCCTTCACCAGTATGTTTCGACATGCTGACCCTCGTTGAAACAGGTTCTCCACACCAAGGCGAACCGAGCGAGGAGCCAAAGTCGTCTTCCCAATCCAGTCCAGTTGTTGGCGCATCTTCACCGCGCCCCTTTAAAGCATTTTGAAGACAGGAGCCTGCAACTCTTCATACACAAATGCAGCTCCGTGGCAAAGCTGTCCTCCAGCCTGGAGGTCTATATCTTTTGAAGTTTAGTAAAGGGATATAATGTACAAGACTGCTATCTTATTTTGAGTCATCTCTTTTGTAAGCCCGTGCGGCATATTAGCTAACTCGTCCAAGAGTTTGTAATAGATGTTCATTATCAATAAAGAGAACTTTTCCATGTTTCAAATCTGTGTTTCAATTTATCTGCGTACTCTGAATATGTATTCGTTATGCAAAATACTTTAGCCTTGTGCGGGCGCAACCCCAGGCCTGTACGGCATCACGATTCGGGGGACGCCCCAACGATTCTACGGAATCGGGTCATGACATAATGGTATCAGTGCACAGATTCAAAGTTCCTTAGACTTCGTGCTAGAAAAGTTTCTTTAACGATCAAATTCCTATGCGAACTCTTGAACTCGCTAGGCCAAAATGAGATACGTTCATGCAATAAGTCCATAATACATTTTGATTCTAATATAATTTACCTTCTTTTGAAGGAATGGTACCAGCGCAATCTGCAGCGCAACCACCGAACGAAATACCAGAAAGTAGTTCGGGCACTTCAAAAAGCTCGCGGAGCCAGCGTGGCATATCTCAAGTCGACCCGCTAGAGCGGGTGATGCAAATGTTAGAATCGCAACGACAAAGAGATGATGCTCACCAAGCCAAGTTCGAAAGCAATTTAGAGATCCGATTCTCAGTCCAACAGAAGCAGGTGGATATCCTACAACAGATCGTTCAGACTTTGGCTACCAACCATTCCGCTGCAACAACAACGACTCCGGTGGAACAGCCCGTGCTTGAAGTGGAGACGCCTCAAATCCCAAGGCCGAGGGACGTGACTGCCTTCAACTTGGGCCATTTCAAGAAAGTCTGCAACACCCCATTCAACTGGACTAAGGACCCAGTGGTAGCTCTAGATTGGCTAGCCGAGCTTGAAGATCACTTCACTCTTTTAGAGGTCCCCGAAGAGAAGCGCGTCGCCTGCGCACAACTTCAGCTCTGCCTCAACGCGCACGATTGGTGGAACGTGCATCGACGATCTCTCCAATTTGATCACGGAGAGAAGGCGATCTCGTGGACAACTTTTCGTGCCGCGTTTGAAGAGGAGTTTATACCCCCTCCAGTGCAATATCAGATGGAAAACGAGTTCGTGCAGCTGCGGCAGGGCAGCATGACAATACTCCGCCGAATTCAACCGACTCTCCAAATTCGCTAGGGCCTATTTACCTGATACAGCGAGTCGAGCCAGAAGGTTTGAAGGTGGACTATGCCCTGCCATCCATGCGCACGTGGTCAATAATCCGTATGGAACAATGCGTGAAGTCATGAATCACGCTCTATCACTTGAACCACAATATCCTTATGTTGCTGCCGGCGCTGTGTATACATCCAGTCATAAACGCCAAAGCAACGAGGGAGGAAATACCGCTACAAAGCGCCCAAATAATGCGGGTCAGCAGGACGAGGATTGGAGCAAAACTTGTCACTTCTGTAAAAGAAAAGGGCACATTAAGAAGTATTGCCGCAAAAGACTTGGGTTATGCCTCGCTTGTGGCGATCCAGGCAATTCGATTACCTCCTGTCCGAACCTTCATGGTCGTCGTCCCCAACAAAATAATCCTTAACGGTAGGTTCTATTCTAAGTTTCGGGATGAAACTTCCAATTAGTTGGGTAGGATGTAGCGCCCCGTTCTCCCGGTGCGGAGAGCGCGGCTAAGAAACACAAACGGTATCGTTCGATCGGGGTAGATTGAATTAAGAACTCGTCCTCGTTATGGATTTGTTTTTTTGGAATCGATTTCCTTATTCAGTGGACCGTGCCTCCGAGATCGACTTAGCGGCAGAGTCAGGAGGGACCTCTCCGCTGCTATCTTTTATTGCCTCGGTTTTCGATGTCGCTTGTTGCTTTCGTGCTTTGAGTTAGTTTTGGGATTTGCTTTTTTTGAACAGTTTTGATGGTTTTCATTATTTTTGTTCATTGAACTGCATTTCAATTTCGAGATTGGAAAGAGAAGAAGAAGTATTGATCAAGCTGTTCGTGTGCAGGTGAACGAGCAGTAGGCGGCTTACGAGCGGAGTCGTGAAGTGCCTCTTTCCTTCTCCTTCCAACAATCTAAGTGAGTGCCTACCAACCCGATTAGCTAGCCCTAATTCCAAGTCTTAATACCTAAAATGACTTGCATTCTTGTTGCCCCGATCAAACGATACCAAGTAATAATAAAAGAAACCAAGATAAAAGAGAATAGACTTGGTTCATTATGCATGTCAATAACTTCATGAACGGATACTAAACTGCATGCTTGTTCGTTTGGAAATAAATCATGAACTGTTGCTTGTCTTGTACAAATACATGTTTCATACTCGTGTTGCTTGGATGCTTAACAATTATTGATATGTCTTGTGCTCGTGTTGCCTCGAAGGCGTAAACTGATCATTTAAGATAACGTTGTTTGTGGTAGAAAACGAAAAGAATGAAAGATATATTCAAGACAGGGTTTATACAGGACCCGTGTTCTTTTGTTTACAAACAAACTTGTACAATATAATCCTATACGAGGATGTGGGAGTACAATTTATTTAATCTGGGTATAAATTGCTATAGGTGTCTGATCTGCAGTCGATCACTTTAGCCCTTGGACCACACGATGGTGAAGAAGTGCCGTAGAAGACAGGAAACAGCCTCGGAGGTTGCAGAAAAGGGTGGATGCACGATGCCCAGGTCGCCGATCCCTATCCTTTGCCTGAGCTCCGGGTTCCTCACTCTCTCTCCCTCGATCTCCTCTCTCCTTGCTCGATCTTCAATTGCTCAACCTCTTCTCTGAGTCTTCAATTGTTCGATCTTTCAATTTGTTGACCTGTTCCTCTGTTGATAGAGGTCTCTATTTATAGAGTTTTAGTGACAGTGACCACTCAGTTGGTGTAAAAAAATAAGGAGTGGACAATACAGCACCCTTTTATACGATGGTTAAAGTAACCAATGCCTGCGTATGGATGATCTTTTGAATGAGCGTGTGACGCGGGTCCAACTAAGGGACACAACGCGTACAATTGCTACGAAGATCACGGCGTAAAAGCCACGTAGGTAGGTATCCCCCGTGTAGGAGAGGTGGGCGTAAAAGCCGATGTCTGTCACGTAGCATATGTCACGCCCCGATCCCGTGGAATCGTTAGTCGTCCCCCGGGCGTGACCGCCGTGCGGGCCTAGGTTGCGCTCCGCACAAGGCTAAGTATTTTCGTTTCGCATAGCGAGCACATATTCAGAGTACGCAGATAATTGAAACACATATTGAAACATGGAAAAGTTCTCTTTTATTGATAATATGAACATCTATTACAAACTCCTTGAACTTAGTCATAAAGGTTGCCTCTATGGGCTTACAAAAGTGTTGACACAAAATGAGATAGCAGTCCTGTACATTACATCCCTTACTAAACTCAAAATATAAGACCTTGGGACGGAACGACTGCCTTGCCACGAAGCTGCATGATTGCTTTGGTGGCTAGCTTCTTCTTCAAAAGGCTTCTTCTTCAAAATGCTTCTAAGGTGGCACGGTCGAGGCGTGCCTACAGCTGGACTGGATTGGGGGTTTGTCTCCTGCTCCTCGCTCGGCTCTCCTTAGCGCGGGGAACCTGTTTCCACGAGGGTCAATACATCGAAACGTACTGGTGAAGGCAAGCTATCCCAACTATACCAATCAACACGTTGATTTAATGAAGCATGCATATTTGTGGGTTTCTATCTTGCCTTAGTTCATTTTACAGCAAGACATATATATGGAATCATCGAAATAACTCGCCACCGTTCGGTGACATTTACCTGCCCGTCTGAACCACCTGCATAATACTTACCTTGCCTTCCCTGCCAAGAAGACACAAGTTAGTAGGAACAGGTTTAAATATACAAGGGGGATCACTGGCACGTTGCCATAATGGATGGGCTAGTCTCAGTACGGAGTGCCGTACGACGCATAGATCAGGACGTCCCAAGGCATTCCGTCCTATAGCAGGCGACTATCATGAGTTCCGTCCGGATCGGATCGGAGCTGGTGCCCCAGCGACCGTCCGCAGGAACTAAGACCTTGTGCACAAGTTGTCCGTGATCAACGCAGTACACTAAGTTAGCAATCGAGGCAAATTAGGGCATATCAGGAGCATGGCAGTACAGGGCAAGATTAACTTTTGCATAGCCTATCTGTTCAGTTTATGGCATTGAAAATGAGTTCTATACATAGCACAGTTCTAAGAAGAAATATACATTCTAACTTATATTTATGCATATGATGAACATTCCAAACGAGCAAGCATATAAGTAAGTAACCGTTCATGAGTTTCATTTGACAAGCAATATTTCCCACGTCTATTCCCTTTTTATCTTGATATCTTTTAGTTATTAACTTGGTATCGTTTGATCGGGGCAAGCACGAACACGAGATTTAGATGTGAAGACTAGCAAGTAGGGCTAGCTAATCGGGTTGGTAGCCACTCACTTTGGTGGTTGGAAGGAGGAAGGAAGTGCTTTAGGCGTCCGCTCGAGCGACGACTACAGCTGGTTCACCTGTATTGACACGAACAGCTGATCAGTACTTCTTCCTCTCTTTCCATTATTGGAATTGAAGTGCAGTCCTAAGAACGAAAGCAATGAAATCCATCGAAACCGTTCAAGAAAACCTAAGCAAATCTGAAATCCAACTCAAGGCACGAAAGCAACAAGCGACAGCGAAAACTAGGCAACAAAAGAATGCAGCGGAGAGGTCCCTCCTGACTCTGCCGCTAAGTCGATCCTTGGGGCACGGTCCACTGAATATGGGAATCGATTCCGAAGAAACAAATTCATAACGAGGACGAGTTCTTAATTCAATCTATCCCGATCGAACGATACCGTCTAGTATTTCTTAGCCGCGCTCCCCGGATAGGGGGAACGGGGCACCACATCCTACCCAACTAATTGGAAGTTTTGTCCCGAAACTTAAGGAAATAAACCTACCACTAGGAAACAATGAGGGGAACCGTTCTCTCATATCAGATTCAAGCTCCCAAGTAGATTCTTCGACAGAGTGATTCCGCCAAAGCACGCGCACGAGAGGAACCGAACGAGTCCGAAGCAGCTTTTTTTTTTCTATCCAAAATTTGCACAGGCTATTCTACGTACGTCAAGTCGGCTTGAAGGTTCAGTTGGTCCAGGTCTACCACATGGCTCGGGTCGTACACATATTTCCTAAGCTGTGAAACATGGAATATATCGTGTACGTCGGATAGGGATGGTGGTAGAGCAATCTGATACGCAACTGAGGCAACCCGCTTTAGTATTTCGAACGGGCCGACAAATCTCGGACTCAGCTTTCCTCTTGCTCCGAACCTGCTGACTCCTCGCATGGGCGAGACCTTGAGGAATACTCGGTCGCCTACTTGGAATTCAAGCGGTCTTCGATGTGTGTCCGCGTAGCTCTTTTGGCGGCTTTGAGCTACCTTCAATCTATCCCGAATCAGCCGGACTTTCTGGACGGTCTGCTCCACGAGCTCAGGGCCAAGTACTTGTCGTTCCCCAACTTCGTCCCAGCAGATAGGAGATCTACACTTCTGCCCATATAACGCCTCATACGGCGCCATTTGAATGCTTGATTGATAACTATTGTTGTAAGCAAATTCAGCTAGAGGTAGATGAAGGTCCCAACTCGTCTTCAAGTCCAAGGCGCAGAGTCGCAGCATGTCTTCGAGGATCTGGTTGACACGCTCGGTTTGGCCGTCGGTCTGTGGATGGTAGGCGGAGCTAAACTTCAACTTCGTCCCCATTGCTGACTGCAGGCTTCCCCAGAAACGTGATATGAATCGACCATCTCGATCGGAGACTATGGTTACGGGCACGCCATGGAGTCGAACGATTTCGTTGAGATATATCTGAGCCAGGCGGTCGGCACTCTAAGTAGATTTAATAGGCAGAAAGTGAGCTGACTTGGTGAGTCGATCGACGATAACCCAGACTGCATCATGTCCCCGTTGCGTCCTCGGCAAACCAACGATAAAATCCATCGTTATATCATCCCATTTCCACTCCGGAATAGCAAGGCTCTGCAGTTCTCCGCCTGGTTTCTGGTGTTCGGCATTTACTCGTTGACAAGCCATACAATGCGACACAAACTGTGCCACATCTCGTTTCAAGCCGTGCCACCAAAACGTCGTGCGAAGATCCCGATACATCTTTGTGCTACACGGATGAGAAGTATAGCTAGCGTAGTGGGCTTCCGTGAGTATTTCTTCTCTGAGGGCCGCGTCGCTTGGAACGCACAGTCTTCCCTGCACTCGAAGCATCCCATCCGTGCTTACCGCAAAGTTGGACTCCTTCCCTGCTGAGATAAGGGCATGAATCTTTTGCAGGAACGGGTCATCCTTCTGAGCGGTCTTTACTCGTTGTAACAAGTCGGGTTCGAGGCGCAGTTGTGATACTTGCGCCCACTTTGTGTATCTGATTTTTAAGGTAATGCCCAGTGATTCAAGATCTCGGCGCAGCCTATCGTCAATAGCCAAACTTCCTGCAAACACTCGACTCAGTGCGTCAGCTACGACATTTCCCTTACCAGGCGTGTATCTGATCATGAGATCGAAGTCGCTTAGGAGTTCAAGCCATCGCCGCTGCCGAAGATTCAAATCTTTTTGAGTGTACAAATATTTCAGGCTCTTATGATCTGTATAGATTTCACACGGCACACCATAAAGATAGTGGCGCCACAGCTTTAATGTAAACACTACCGCGGCAAGCTCGAGGTCATGCGTTGGGTAGTTCTGCTCGTGAGGCTTTAGCTGTCTAGACGCGTAGGCGATCACTTTGTCACGTTGCATCAGGACACATCCTAGTCCCCTTCCCGATGCATCGCTATATATTTTGAAGTCATCTGGTCTATTTGGCAAAGTAAGGACCGGAGCGGAGACGAGGCGCTGCTTTAACTCCGTAAACGAAGCTTCACAGTCGTCCGTCCAAGTAAACTTCGCACCCTTCCGTGTGAGCTGCGTCAAGGGCGAAGCAATCCTAGCAAAATTTTGTATAAATCTTCGGTAGTACCCTGCTAGACCAAGGAAACTTCGGATGTCGCTAGCTGACTCCGGTCGTTTCCACTGCGTGATTGCTTCTATTTTTTTCGGATCAACTGAGATGCCTTCCGAGGAGATGATATGCCCCAAAAATGAGATACTGTCCAGCCAAAATTCTGATTTGCTTAACTTGGCATACAACTTGTGGTCTCGAAGGGTTTGCAGCACCATCCGCAGGTGTCCTGCGTGCTCATCCTTAGTCTTCGAGTACACTAAGATGTCATCGATAAACACCACCACGAATTTATCGATGAAGGGCCTAAAGACACGGTTCATCGTATCCATGAATGCAGCAGGAGCATTCATCAGTCCAAACGGCATCACGAAAAACTCGTAATGACCGTACCGGGTTCGGAAAGCAGTTTTGGGGGTATCCTCCGGCCTAATCTTCAGCTGGTGATAACCCGAGCGAAGATCGATTTTTGAAAATACTGCTGCTCCTTGTAGTTGATCGAACAAGTCATCAATCCGTGGCAGAGGATATTTGTTTCTGATTGTGACCTTATTCAATTCTCTGTAGTCGATGCATAGGCGTAAAGTTCCGTCCTTCTTCTTCACGAAGAGCACGGGAGCGCCCCAAGGAGACACGCTCGGACGGATGAACCCACGATCAAGCAATTCCTGGAGTTGGCACTTTAATTCATTCAGCTCTGCAGGTGCCATTCTGTACGGAGGCTTTGAAATTGGCTGTGTATTTGGAAATGTGTCGATAGTGAATTCAATCTCTCGATCGGGCGGCATGCCGGGTAGTTCGCTCGAAAATACGTCGGGGAACTCTGCCTCAACGGAATTAGGCTCGACGTTTGCGTAGTCCTGCCGCGCGTCCCGAACTGATGCTAGAAATCCCTCGCAGCCTGTGTAGAGCATTCGCCGAGCAGATTTTGCTGAAATCACCATGCAAGTCTTGGTCGCATCGTTCGCTGGACTACTGGTGTAACAGAACACGGCTTCTCCGGGCAGACGGAAAATGACTCGCTTCTCTGCACACTCAATAGTTGCTGCGCATGCGCCTAGCCAGTCCATTCCCAAGATGATATCATAGTCCCTAACATCTAGAACTAAGACATCGAGCGACAGCTTCTTCTCCCCAATACAAATGTAACCACCTAGGCATACTGAACGAACAGGGATTTTTGTACCAGAGGGGGTGCTAACATTTAAATCTAAGTGCAACGGAGTCATTTTTACATTGTTTTCCACGGCAAAATTTGTGGAAATAAAACTATGCGTTGCACCTAAATCAAATAGAACGCGAGCAGGTATATTATTGAAAAGTAAGGTACCTGACACGACGGTATCCGAAGCTAAAGCTTCTTCCCGTGTCATAGTGTAGACTCGGCCTTGAGCTTGATTACGCCCTGGCTGAGGCGCCGCTCGATTTGCTTGAGGAGCCGGAGTCTGTTCTGGTTGTGGCGGTGGATGACGCGGACAGCTGCTAATCTGATGGCCTGGATCGCCGCAACGGAGACAAGTCCCAAGCTTGCGGCGACAATCTTTTTCGATATGCCCTGGCTTCCTGCAAAAGTTGCAGGTCTTGCTAGTGTCTCCACGCTATTTACCGCCGTTATTTGGACGCTTTGCAGCGTTGTTTCCTCTATCATTGCCTTGGCGTTTGTGATTGGAAGTTTGCACAGCGCCGGCAGCAACGTGAGGATACTGCGGTTCCAGGGAGAGGGCATGGTTTAATACTTCCCTCATCGTCTGATACTGTGGAACGGATACGTGCCCGTGGATGCCAGGACGTAGCCCTCCCTCGAATCGTCTGGCACGACTCGCTGCATCCGGTAGGTAAGCGGCAGCAAATTTGGCCAGTTTGTTGAATTCTGCCGAGTATTGCTTCACCGTCATACTGCCCTGCCGGAGCTGAACAAATTTATTTTCCCGTTGACGTCATAGAGGCGGGGGTACAAACTCCTCCTCAAACGCGGCACGAAAAGTCGTCCACGCGATCGCCTCCTCTCCATGGCCAAGTTGAAGAGATCGTCGATGCACGTCCCACCAGTCGTGCGCATTGAGGCGAAGCAGTAGTTGGGCACAGGTGACGCGCTTGTCTTCCGGCACCTCCAGGAGGGAAAAATGATCTTCAAGCTCGGCAAGCCAATCTAGGGCCACGATCGGGTCCTCAGTCCCTTCGAATGGCGTGTTGCAGACCTTCTTGAAGTTTCCAAAGGAGAAGGTAGTCACTTCCCTCGTCCTTGGCACGGGCGGTAGTTCAACTTCAAGCGCTGGCTGCTCCACTGGTGTAGCTGTCGTTGCGGCAGAATGGTTGGAGGCCAGGGTCTGAACAAGCTGTTGCAGGGTATCTACCTGCTTTTGTTGGACTGAGAGCCGTGCCTCTAGGTTGCTCTCGAACTTGGCTTGGCGGGCATCATCCCTCTGTCGTTGCTCGGTTAACATTTGCACCACTTGTTGAATCGAATCTGTTTGAGACATGCCCCGTTGGCTCCGAGAGCTTCCTGAGGTTCCGGAGCTGCTCTCCTGAGTCCGTGGCTCGCCTGGCGCTAGCGCTGATGGTTGCGCTTGCGTCGTTCCTTGAAAGGAAGGTAAATTACATCAGGATCATAATGTATTATGGACTTATTGCATGAACGTATCTCATTTTGGCCTTAACGAGTTCAGGAGTTCGCATAGGCGAGTTATCGCTAAGGGAACTTTTCCGGTTCATGAATCAAAGGAACTTTGAAGCTGTTGCTTTGATACCAACATGTCACGCCCCGATCCCGTGGAATCGTTAGTCGTCCCCCGGGCGTGACCGCCGTGCGGGCCTAGGTTGCGCTCCGCACAAGGCTAAGTATTTTCGTTTCGCATAGCGAGCACATATTCAGAGTACGCAGATAATTGAAACACATATTGAAACATGGAAAAGTTCTCTTTTATTGATAATATGAACATCTATTACAAACTCCTTGAACTTAGTCATAAAGGTTGCCTCTATGGGCTTACAAAAGTGTTGACACAAAATGAGATAGCAGTCCTGTACATTACATCCCTTACTAAACTCAAAATATAAGACCTTGGGACGGAACGACTGCCTTGCCACGAAGCTGCATGATTGCTTTGGTGGCTAGCTTCTTCTTCAAAAGACTTCTTCTTCAAAATGCTTCTAAGGTGGCACGGTCGAGGCGTGCCTACAGCTGGACTGGATTGGGGGTTTGTCTCCTGCTCCTCGCTCGGCTCTCCTTAGCGCAGGGAACCTTTTTCTACGAGGGTCAGTACATCGAAACGTACTGGTGAAGGCAAGCTATCCCAACTATACCAATCAACACGTTGATTTAATAAAGCATGCATATTTGTGGGTTTCTATCTTGCCTTAGTTCATTTTACAGCAAGACATATATATGGAATCATCGAAATAACTCGCCACCGTTCGGTGACATTTACCTGCCCGTCTGAACCACCTGCATAATACTTACCTTGCCTTCCCTGCCAAGAAGACACAAGTTAGTAGGAACAAGTTTAAATATACAAGGGGGATCACTGGCACGTTGCCATAATGGACGGGCTAGTCTCAGTACGGAGTGCCGTGCGACGCATAGATCAGGACGTCCCAAGGCATTCCGTCCTATAGCAGGCGACTATCATGAGTTCCGTCCGGATCGGATCGGTGCCGGTGCCCTAGCGACCGTCCGCAGGAACTAAGACCTTGTGCACAAGTTGTCCGTGATTAACGCAGTACACTAAGTTAGCAATCGAGGCAAATCAGGGCATATCAGGAGCATGGCAGTACAGGGCAAGATTTACTTTTGCATAGCCTATCTGTTCAGTTTATGGCATTGAAAATGAGTTCTATACATAGCACAGTTCTAAGAAGAAATATACATTCTAACTTATATTTATGCATATGATAAACATTCCAAACGAGCAAGCATATAAGTAAGTAACCGTTCATGAGTTTCATTTGACAAGCAATATTTCCCACGTCTATTCCCTTTTTATCTTGATATCTTTTAGTTATTAACTTGGTATCGTTTGATCGGGGCAAGCATGAACACGAGATTTAGATGTGAAGACTAGCAAGTAGGGCTAGCTAATCGGGTTGGTAGCCACTCACTTTGGTGGTTGGAAGGAGGAAGGAAGTGCTTTAGGCGTCCGCTCGAGCGACGACTACAGCTGGTTCACCTGTATTGACACGAACAGCTGATCAGTACTTCTTCCTCTCTTTCCATTATTGGAATTGAAGTGCAGTCCTAAGAACGAAAGCAATGAAATCCATCGAAACCGTTCAAGAAAACCCAAGCAAATCCGAAATCCAACTCAAGGCACGAAAGCAACAAGCGACAGCGAAAACTAGGCAACAAAAGAATGCAGCGGAGAGGTCCCTCCTGACTCTGCCGCTAAGTCGATCCTTGGGGCACGGTCCACTGAATATGGGAATCGATTCCGAAGAAACAAATCCATAACGAGGACGAGTTCTTAATTCAATCTATCCCGATCGAACGATACCGTCTAGTATTTCTTAGCCGCGCTCCCCGAATAGGGGGAACGGGGCACCACAGCATAGAAGCCAAGTAGGCATAGAAGCCGGGTGGGCGTAGAAGCCCAACGACATAAAAGCCGGGTGAGCATAGAAGCTGAGGAGGCGTAGAAGCCATCTGGGCACAGAAGCTGAACGGGCGTAGGTGCCACTGCGTAATGTGCTTGGGGAAGCGTGGAAGCCAAGAGAGCATAGAAGCTGAGGAGGCGTAGAAGCCATCTGGGCACAGAAGCTGAACGGGCATAGGTGCCACTGCGTAATGTGCTGAACGCTGACATAGACGTCCTTTAGCCGGAATCACGACTTTTGAAGATATTATCAAATCCCTCACATTAAATACAGAGATCTGCCATCATTTTGTGCATTAATTGCGAAGATGTGTTCTGAAGGCCTGCCACCGTTCAGGGACGTGCCTAGAGCCATGTGTGGAGAATAGCTTTTGACGTGGCAGTCTGTCTGTCTTCCACGGGGCGTAGATGGTTCTCGTCCGCCTGTATGGAACAAGGCAGTGTATCTCTTTGTATGTGTAAAAGTAGTTTATGTAAAGGGGATGTCACTAAACGTCGGTTTTGGTGACTCTTCATCAAATCCCTTGCATTAAATGCAGAGATCTGCCATCATTCTGTGCATTAAATGCAGAGGCGTGTTTTTGAAGGCCCGCAGCCCTTCTGTGCGTCAGTCGTGCCTCGAGAAGACCGTTACCGCCTTGTGCGCCAATCGCAGAGACGTGCCTCGAGCCCTGCACAAAGTGCAGCTTTTGACGTGGCAAACGGTTTGTCCGCTGTGGAGCGTAAACAGCTCATGTCTGCCTGTGTAAAACAAGGCAGCATATCCCCTTGTGTATGTAGAAGAAACAGTTTACGTAAGGGAGATGGCGGTGACTGACAGCCTGGGTCGTAGTGCCGTGCCATCATTATAGCCGTCGTCTGGGTAGCCGAGCCATATCCCTTTGTCAGAAGTTCAGACGTCAGGTCCATTGCAGGGTCTGACAGGTTCATCTCGGAGAACATGAAGCGTTCCTCGTACACTTTAATACCGTATTTGAAAGCGGATGTGTTTTATGCCATATAGGCGACGAAGCCCTCTGCTTTACGCTCTGAGGCGGCCTGGACATACTGTACTTACGTGGATGGTCCTGAGAAGCTCTTGTCTTGCCTGCTTGGTGGCTCTGAGGTCATCTCTTTACGCTGTCCCGCACCAATAGGTTGCGTATAGTCATCCAGCGTATTTTTCATGCTTCTATAAGACCCCCTTCAAAGCTTTTAAATTCCTCGAAATTTGAAACGCTTTGAATGAAGCATGAACCGTCCCTCGTAAATCGAAACGCCTTCTGAAATGGAGCCCAAAACGGTCAAGTTTGACACGTTCTTTCAGGCCGGTCTTTATGGCGGATTTATTGGGGGTAGGTGTGACCTCTTTTGCCTATAAAAGGGTTGAGGAGTTAACCTTTTCTTCCCATATTTCCTTTCACCATGCTGAGATGATCGTCGAAGTTCGTCGGGTCGACCTGAGGAAGAAGAAGACCATGTTCTTCCAGCATGTAAGGAGCCGAACAAGACGGCATCTTTGAGCAAGTGTCATCTGCAACGATGAATCATGGAAGGATATCTTAGCCTCCCTTGCTCGGGATAATCAGCAACTTCATGCGGCATCTTGCCAAGGAGAAGGGAAGGGTCGTATCAGACCACACAGCCTGCAAGCTGTATATTTTCTTCTGAGACCCCCGCGGACGAGATTAGACAAACTGTAATCTGTCGTCCTCGATCGAGTTGGGTTGAAGAAGCCTCAACTGGATCATCCATGGCGTATGGAGGATCTTCTTGTTCATGACTGTAGTGGTCGATGAACTGCCATGGAAGAGGATGAAGTACTTTGTAGAGGGGATTTCCCTCATATGTAGTCACAAAAATGAAGAAAAAATCCTTTGTAGGCAGGATTTCCCTCATATGTAATTATGATTTTAACTTTAAATAAAGTCGTCTTTCTTCTCCGCATATGATCGTCTTTGCCATACGTTGCTGTGAAGTCTGAATAGGTGCAGCTTCGACACGTCTGATTCTTTACGCCGACTCTGATAGAAAGAGTATTAGGTCCCGTCCTGTCTTTTACGCATAACTAGTGATGCGCAGCTGCTTTAGGAATATAGAGACCGCGTAGAATTCTTTGTCCCAGACATCATCTTCAAGAATGATTTCCCGAAAGTCCCTTGGAACAGGGCAAGAAATGGCTATAAAACTGAGCCGCCGTTTTGAACTGTAGATGAAATATTCAGACTGGGTTTCTGGATGAACTTCGAGTTGACCCACGAAGAAGAGTGATTTTCAATGTTGAACTCTTGCATGCTTCAGGTACTTAGGATATTTTTGAGGTCAAGAGGGGGTATCTTCTGTGTGAACTCCTTCAATTGACCGCTTTGAGCACTGTTCGGATATGCGGAAAGTCAGAGATCCGTTAGTGTAGATGGGCTAAAAATCCTGAGTTCGTAGCCTACCGAGCGTAGAAAGCCACCGAGCGTGAGATCGTAGGTTTGTATCTGCTAAGCGTGAAGTCGTAGCTTTGTAGCCTCTCGAGCATAAAAGCTACTGAGCACAAAAGGTATCCGGGCATAAAACCATAGACTTATAGCTTGTGAGCGTAAAACTGTAGATCTGTAGCCGTCGAGCGTAGAAAGCTCTTTAGCGTAGAACTGTAGATTTGCAGCCTGTAAAAAAAGAAGTCTTTCGAGCGTGAGGTCGTGGATCTTGTTGCCTCTGAGCGTAAACTAAACACCACCAGGCGTGGGACCATAGGTTAGTATCTGCTAAGCGTGAAGTCGTAGGTTTGTAGCCTCTCGACCATAAAAGCTACTGAGCACAAAAGGCATCCGGGCGTAAAACCATAGACTTATAGCTTGTGAGGGTAAAACCGTAGATCTGTAGCCGTCGAGCGTAGAAAGCTCTTTAGCGTAGAACCGCGTATCTGTTTTGCACGAAAAACTCTTCGAATTTGCTGACTGTCCGTCTTTCAAGAGTAGTGGGTTGCCGTAGTACCCAATCATAACCAAATATTAATTTACGAGATTTGGTTAGGGTTTCGAGGAATCCGTCCGAGAATTCGAGAAGTTGATCCGAACCCTATATATACCCCGAGATTTTACGAGAAAACTCTTCATCCGTCTTCTGCGAAAGAGAGTCTTCGTCTGTTCGAGTTCTTCTCCTTTGCTTCTCCGAGCACTCAAGGTCTTCAGAAATGGCGCCGAAGCAAACCCCTTCTACTAAGGGAAAGAGTGTAGGTTCTTCTTTCCATTCTTCCGCCCCGGCGAGGGAGTCTTCGGTCGGGCAAGGCGAACTTCATTCTGAGCAAAGTATCCCGCCGACGAGCAGCGCTCCCGGTCTTAGAGATAGAGCCTTCGGGATGACAAAGAACGACGAAAAATCCTTCGCACATGTTGAACGTGACCGCACTAGGTCGTCTTCTGTGCTGATAGCCTCTTTGAGGAAGATGATGCACGGAGACATTTTCATCTTTTACGCTCATATTTCTAATGTGCCAGCGTAAAAGTTCTATCGTTTTCCCAGTTCTGGGCGCAACAGCTCCGACTGCCGAAAACTTAGTGTATGCTATATAAAATTTTAGTTTTACGCCTGTGGACGGAACCTCCGACATAATAACTAGAATTTTTGGTAGCCCGGCGTAAAGCACGGATCGTACGCTGCCAGTTACGTCTCTGGATGAGACTTCCTGCGTAAAATGGCCAAATTTGTACAGTCTTGGCTTAAAGCACAGACTGTGGCTTCTGGATCCCCATGTTGCAAGATTTTGTAATGACGTATTTTTCTCGCACTTTTGCAGTTAATTTGGGTGAGTCTCCACTGGCCGAGGTGATGGGTTCCGCTGCCGGGATGCTGCACTCGAACTATTTGGAGGATCTGTCCCACGTGGCATTTCCTATCTCCGGACCCCAGTATCCTGAGGGAAGAGAGCTTTTGATATCAGCTCTGGGCGAGCGGACGCTGCTGAATATGATTAACGGGGAGCCCCTGACGTATATAGACGGGGAGCAGTACATAAAGCCAGCTTTTCTCTTTGGGGACATGATCGATAAACGGTCCCAGACGAAGCCTAAGAGAGGATATTTCTTCCCGGGAACCTAGTTTTGTACCTGCCAACGATGCCGAGGGATTATCCCATCTCGGCCTTCTTCCATGCGACACACCCTAGGAGGATGTCGTGGATCCTGACGCCCGATCTTCACGGTAAATCGGGGAAGATCTTTCATCTGAAAGGAGCTGACCAGGAGTCGTTCGCCAGCCGTCCTTCTGGCCTCGTGACGTTGTTCAGGGGACTGTGCCCGGGCAATGCCCCGAGCGAAGATAGTCTAGTGATCCAGCCGGTCCAGTTGTCGACTTTCTGCAACGACTTCATGGGGCGAGGAAGAGTATATCCCAAGGAGAATCCTCGATGCAACGGGTGGATCACTCCAACAAACCGTCGATGGGCTTGCCTAGTCGACTGGACCTTGAAGCACTGTCAGAGAGAGCTGGAGTGCATTGGGCTGTATGCCGCTGTGAGCGCGACCAGTGTTGGGTTGCCTCCTAACCCTAACCTGTATTTGGCACTGATGGAGCGATATATTTCGCTCACCGGGACTTTCGCCACTCCGCTGGGGGAGTTGGGATTGGCCCTCCATGAGATGGTAGTGATCTCGAGGCTGCCGATGGGGGATACCCCCTATGAAGAGTATGTCCCCACCAATCGGGAGTTGGGGGATTCGGACCCTCGGGTAGTAGAGGTGTATCAGGAGCTGATGTGCCACTACTTTGCGTGCACTGCTTTTTATGACGAGCCTTCTGATTTGGCCCATACCACCAAGTGGACGTCCTACCTCTTCTTCCACCGGGCCAGGGCCGCCAATCCAGAGAAAGTTTCGGGGGGCAAGGATGAGCCCGTAAATTGTTTGGGCGTGCTTAGTGCCCAGGTCGTCGAGGCTCTTATGGATGACGCCAAGGCTCCGGACCAGATTCTTGACGACGGGGTAAGAAAGTATCCCGAAGGCACTAAGGCCTATAGTTACTTGAGGCATTGCCGCAGACCTCTGTCCAAAGAAGCCCAGCTGACTGGTTTCCTCTCCATATGGCTGCGTCGAGTAGTGGTACCCGACACTGCATCTGCGGACAGCATTCACCAGAATATCCTGTGGCCTGCGGTGCGTCTGGTGTTTAGGGCAAGACTGGGCTTGCTCTCTGCTATGGTGTGCCGTATACAGGCTGGCCTGAGAGCCATGACTGACGGGCTGCTCGCCGATGAGACTCAGCGTGAAAGCTTTCCTCGGGTGGAATTACCATACCTGTATTTGATGGGATGGTTAATTCTGCACAACCCTCGGGTGATGTCCCCTGGCTCCGGTAGTAGCCCGGGGGGTAGCTTCCTGCTGAATTATAAGGACTCTCCCTGGAATGTGAACACAGTTTTAGACTGTAGGCTGACACTGGGCCTCAGTCACGGCTGGAAGCTCCTTTGTATTGTCGTCTCTGTACATTGCAATCAATCGGGGATCAGGCTGGAGGATTTAGGTGGAGAGAAGACTAATCTTTCTTCGGAGGCTTTCAAGTGGTTGATCTGTATCAGGCCTTCCCACTTGTTGTATAGAAGTGAAGATCATTGCTTCTTCGAGCCTTAGTTGCCTAGTCGGTTTGCAAGGCAATTTGGGTACGACCAATTGCACGTGGACAATGACGTCACCAGCTTTAGGTCCAGGGGCGGACTCATCGATGGAGCCAGAGGATGGCGATATTTCATCATGGGATGTACTGGAGCAATCTTTACCGTGCCGGTCGTCACACCCTCCACGGAGCTGCGCATCTTACATTCGTATGCCCAGTTCTACGTGGCGGTTAACACCTTCCACCGTGATTTTGACATGCGTGGGAGTTTTAGGGTGCCGTCTTCCACGCCTGGGGGAAGAGTCGAAGTCCCTTCGGTTTCTCCTGACGAGGGTGAGGAGTTCGCTACTCCTGATGAGCCATTGGTGTCGGTGTCGAGGTGTAAAGTGCCTCTGCCTGCGGGGGCCTTGGTAGTCTCTGGGAAGCGAAGGGCCGCTGCTCCCAAGGAGGTTTCTCCTCGCAAGAGGAAGAGGACGGTCAATCGTTCTCTTCGAATTCCTGGTATCGAGGCCCCTAGAGAGGAATCTGCTGTTTCGCTTGTCGAGGATGTTTCCTTGATCGGAGGTTCCTCGTCTTCTAGGGAGGGACCCTCAATTTTGGCTGGCGGTGCTGGGACACTTCGTCTTAAGGATGTCGTCGCCGCTACTGCCTCCGGTAGTGGTACGAGATTGCTGGTGTGGCCGAGGCAGATGGGAGAATCTTCCCTTAGACCAGCAACGGATGAAACCCCTGCCGTGTCCGTGAGTATGCCTGGCGGGGTCCCAGCTGACGATCCTCGACCGCGCCTTGGTGGAGGCTTGGTAGAGCTCCTGGCGATGTCGGTTGGCCCACCCCCTTCTCCAGGTATGACAGTTCGCATTACGTCATTAAGGCATGATTTAGCTACCTTGGCTGCAGATGCGTCGTATATACCGCTGGCCACGGGTAAATGTCATCTTTTAGGTCTTCTTTTTAGCAAGAGTACTATCATATCGATATCAACTCCCTTGTCCTCTTCCCAGGGGATGGCGTCCACGGGGAATACAGCTTTGAAGCGCCTTCTGGCTCTGCTCCGGCTCCTAGCGATGATACGGAGGCGTTCGACTTTGAGGAGGAAGTATCTTCGGGGGCCGGCCCGCTTGTTGAGGGGGGTCTGATATCCCAAGAAGAAGAAGATCCTGTCATTGTGACTACTTCGGTCGACGTGCCTCTTTTGGTCGTACCACCTGTCGAGGCGACGGTTGTGACCACTTCGCCTGCAATCATTCCTGGAGGGGGATTTGCCAATGCCGCGGCTACTCCTGGCGCCCAATCGGATCTAGCTGCGTTGACCGAGCAATATACCAGCGTCTTCTACGCTACTTTGAAAGTGCTGATACCGATGGTGCTGAAGGGGAATCTGGACCTCGAGCGCCTGAAGAAGTCCTCTCGGATCCCGATAGAGGCGATCAGGGATTTTGACGGCACCGGTATAGCTGATGCCCTAAAGGCGATGGTTAATGGTTTGGAGCAACCCATTAACGAATATCTGCGGCTAACTCGGGACGGCATTGAAGCTGAGGTCCAGTCCAGATATGACTTCATGACTGCGCGGTTTGCCAAACAGATGGAGAGCCTGAACAAACTCGCTCAAACACGTCAGCTGGAGATGGACGAAAGAAAAGTCGTCGTGGAGGAGGCCCTTGCCCTTCAACTGAAGTGCCAATCTGAGCATGAAGGGAACATAGCGAGGGCTTGCAAGTTGAGAGAAAAGCTCGCTCAGGCGGAGGAGTGGGCTTTCCAGTCGTTAGCAGGTCTGGATGTAGCGACTGGTCGACTGAGCGCAGCACGACGGGATCTGGATCGTGCAGAAGCTGCCCGTGCGGGTGTTCGTCGGGCGAGGGCCGAATTGTCCCTCAAGGGAGACAACGAGGCACAGCTGGAGCAGGCCCGCGCTGATGCCTTGGCCTGCAGGGATGAGAGGATAGCTGTACTGGCACAGCAGATTCACGATCTGACCGCTCCCCCCATAATGATGTACCCTTTCTTCTTCTTGCTTCCCAGTATAATTCTGCTCTTTCTTGGGAATAAAGCAAACTCTTTTCTGACTTTGTGGACCCATCATTTCGGAATGTAAATGACAGGTTTGGGCGAGAGTGATATCAGAGGTAGTATGGACGTGATAAACTCTCAAGAAACTCTAGCAGGACATATTTATTCAGAGGTCAAACGGACATGATAGAATATGCTTTGACTAAGGTTTGTAGGTAAGATACTATCAGAGGTGATATGGACATGATAGGCTCTCAAGAAACTTTAGCAGGACACATTTATTCAGAGGTCATACGGACATGATAGAATATGCTTTGACTAAGGTTTGTAGGTAAGATACTATCAGAGGTGATATGGACATGATAGGCTCTCAAGAAACTTTAGCATGACACATTTATTCAGAGGTCATACGAACATGATAGAATATGCTTTGACTAAGGTTTGTAGGCAAGATACTATCAGAGGTGATATGGACATGATAGGCTCTCAAGAAACTTTAGCAGGACACATTTATTCAGAGGTCATACGGACATGATAGAATATGCTTTGACTAAGGTTTGTAGGTAAGATACTATCAGAGGTGATATGGACATGATAGAATACGATCCGACTAGTTGTGTTTTTGGAAGTAGTTTTGTCAGAATTGAGGCTTTCGCTATATTCCAACTGAGCAGAGGAGGTTAAGCATAGTACCTTTTCAGGAATTTGCCGTTGATAGGAGCCATTAACAGGTCTCCATTAGGCTGGGCTAACCTATAAGCGCCATTTGAGAACGTTGTCTCGACCACATAAGGACCTTCCCATTTGGGCTGGAATTTGCCTTTACTCCTGTGGGTAAGAATCATCGGCCTTCTTACGGCTAGAACTAGCTCGCCGACTTTGAACACTCTTTCCTTTACTTTATGATTGAAAGTTTTGGAAATGCGTGCTTGGTAGAGCGCGATGCGCTGCTGAGCTTGGAGGCGTTTCTCGTCTAATCCCTCTAGCTCCTGAAGTCTTAAAAGGTCGTTCTTCTCTTGAGTCAGCTCGTTAGCCACGGCTATTCTGAGTGACGGGATCTGGACTTCAATGGGGAGAACTGCTTCGCTCCCGTAGACCAGTGAGAATGGAGTATAACCTGTCGGTGTTCGTACCGTCGTGCGATATGCCCAGAGGCATTCGCCCAGCCTCTCATTCCAATCTCTTTTGTTCGAAGAGACAAACTTCTTCAAGAGTTTGATAATAGTTTTGTTGAAAGCTTCCGCCAAACCATTAGCAGCTGGATAATATGCCGTAGAGGCAACATAATGTATCCAATTTTTATCGCAAAATCGATAAAATGCTTGATTGATGAACTGAGGCCCATTATCGTGAATTATCCTTTGAGGTACCCCGAAGCGATAGATGACGTGATGCTTGATGAAGCTGATCACATTAGACGCCTTTACCTCCGCAAAAGGGATCGCCTCTACCCACTTGGAGAAGTAATCCGTAATGGCCAGTATGAACTGGTGACCCCTGGAAGAAGACGGGTGAATAGGACCAATGACATCCATACCCCATGCTTCGAAAGGCCAGGACGCAACCGTGGGATGTAGATATTCGGACGGCTGATGTATGAAGTCTGCATGGACCTGACAGGCCTTGCATTATTTTGCATAGCTGATCGCGTCTGTGATCATAGTGGGCCAGTAGTAGCCCATTCTCCTGATACGATCCTGTAGCTTAGGGCCAGGTTGATGCGCCCCGCATATGCCGTCGTGAGCTTCACGGATGATCAGCTGTGCCTCTTTGTCAGAGAGGCATCTCAATAGCAGTCCGTCATAGGTCCGGCGATATAGGCATTGTGAAGATGCATCGAAGTAGAAGCGTAAGGATCGCCTCTTGACGGATACTGCTTCTTTAGGGTCTTCCGGCAAGATTCTGTATGCCACGAAATCTATGAAAGGACTCTTCCAATCTCGTCTGGGAGGATCGGCGTATGCAGCGTAGCTACGTCTTATGTGAGAGTTGTTCTTCACACAGAATAAATCTCTGTTAAGAAGGATTACCGAGTTCTGCCTTCTTATAGGAGTAGCCAGATCTGCGGTTAGACTGGCTAGGGCATCAGCTTCAAGGTTCTGGGATCGAGGCACATGCTCCAGGAAAAACCCTTTGAATGTCATGGCTATCTCGACTGCTGCTTGGTGATAGGGGATGAGGTCTGGATTTCGGACCTTATATATTCCTCTGACTTGATTGACTATAAGCAGAGAATCTCCGAAAGCTTCCAGAGATTCGACCCCCAGCTCTTGAGCGATTTGGAGCCCGATTAGTAAAGTGTTATACTCTGCCACGTTGTTTGAACAGGGCTCGTTGAGAGAGTATGCTCGGTAGACGACGAGTTTATCGGGAGTAACCAGGACGATTCCTACTCCTGAAACCACGCTTCCCCTAGGACCAGTTCTGGAGGCACCATCAAAGAATAGTTGCCATGCGTCACTTTCCGTCGCGGAATTACATTCTGCAACTTCGTCAGGGATGTCCTCGTACAACTTGGAGGTCTCCGGGATTGGATGAGCAGCTAGGAAGTCGGCCAATGCTTGGCCTTTGATGGACTTCTGAGGGACGTACACCATGTTATATGGTGTTAACAGCATCGCCCAAGTTGCGAGTCAAGAATTAAGAGCACTTTGCTTGCTCATTAGTACTCGAAGAGGGTTGATTCTGGAGATGATATGGATAGTCTGGCTGGTGACATAGTGCCGCGTCTTCTGGATAGCGAATATCAGAGCCAAGCATTCTTTCTCCACTGGGTTGTACCGATGTTCGGTCCCGACCATCATTCTACTTAGATAGTAGATAGCCTGTTCATGCCCTATATCGTTCTTCTGCGCAAGAAGAGTGTCACGCCCCGATCTCCCACAGGCAATTTGGCCATTCCCGCTAGGCGGGAATCACCCTCGCCAGCGCTCCCGCGGAATGATCGTTTGACCCATCCGGGCGTGATGCCGCACGAGCGTGAACCGCGCCCGTGCAAGGCCGTGATTCATTGGCTGGCGGTAAGAGTTCTAAGCCACAGAGTCGCACAGATTGTCCGAGTGCAGCGAAGTCATGAACGCATAGCGATTCGGTAACAAGTTCTCTGAGTTGACAATTATAGCGGAAGCATTGAAACACAAGTTGAAGTAAAGCAAGCTCTTTTTATTGATATGAACATGTGTTACAGGCGGCGTATAACCGAGATTACAAGTCGCTCAAGCCTCTCTATGAAACATAAAGCGTGCCAAGAGGCTACAATTGTGGAATGATTGTAGAGGTGATGTTCAGGCGAGTTCGGGCTATGTTCACAATATTATGTCTTGTATATGTGCTTCAGTCCCGGACACACCGTTGCTTCGGAGTGATGTCCACGCCTTAGCACGCACGTTGGAGGCATCCACTGTCACGCCCCGGTCCCGCAGGGCCGTTCGTCCTCGCTTTGGTCCCTACGGAACCGACCGTCCTTGCTCGGGCGTGATGCCGTGCAAGCCTAAAGTGCGCTTGCACAAGGCCAAAGCTTTGAACAAGGGCAAGTAAGCTATTCGATACTGAAGCAGCGGCACATATTGCAGAAAAGTAAAGAACACAATGGCACATGATAAACAAGCTCTTTTTATTGATAATCGAAAGTGTTACAAGCGGTGCATGGCCGAGGTTACATAATGCTCAAGCACTCTTCTCTCGATTACAATGATACCGTTCCATACATTATGTCCCTTTATCTGAAAGCAGCTCAAAGCAGGCACAAACTCGATGCAGCTCGAGGCATCGACTCCAGATTTCTGGCTTCTTGGGATGAGGTACGGCTATCGCTTCCCGAACGAACGAGCACCTGAGAACAAGCAAACTGTTGGTGGGTCAGCACTTTATGCAAGTACTGGTAAGATAAAACAACTGAACAGAAGCTACACCCCCTGAAACCCACACTAAGTAATCATGTGGCAAAACATTGCATTACTAGTGATCTTGCTAGTTTTACCTAAGTTCATTTCATGCAGTTCAGAACTATAGTCAGATTACATCTTTGAAAACATAACTTGAAAACAGTTTGCATAACGAAACTATAAGCATACGAATCGGGACAGTGCTCTATCGTGTAGTGCGCAACATGTATTGTGCAACACAAGTCTAACTCTTAGGGACAAAGCTTAACTAGCATACGGATCATATCGAATCGAGGCAACGTATCAAGTGGACTATCATTTAATCAAGCACACAAATAGAACTATCAATCAGAGGTCGGTCCCCGAGAAACTCAGGATCGGTAGCGGTAAACCAGCTAACCAATGACTCCTTTATCTGATGCTATTAGCAGCTGTGACTCATGGCTGCACATTACTGCCGAAGCAGCCGTAACCAAGGTTCAGTTCTGCACTAACAGCCATTGTCCGACCGAGGCAAATGCATGCAACACTATCAGATAAACTCTATGATGCACATCTTAATGAGCAAACAGGCTTATGTATAAACTCATATTCTTACCCCATAGCCGAACGGTTATCCCTGCAGCAGACACACAAGTTAGTCATAATATGCTTTATATGGACAAACTTATGAATCAATCTTCTGGTGTCATGTCACGACCCGCACCCGGTTTAGGGGCACGAATGCGTGGGTACGTCCAGCCTACGCCGCAGCATCGGCGGTAGAACGCTGTCTAGGTCAAGTACTATCTATAAAATCTCACGCTAGTATCCAACTCCATAAGGAGACTCGGATAACACTATGAAAATATTAACAACATACTCAATCACAACTACAGTACGATAGAAATTTGAAGAAACAAAAGAATACAACACAAGTCTAATGACAAAATAATCATACCTGCAATCATTAACTTCCAATCCCCAAGTATGTCAGAACCCAGTCTACTAAGGTCATAGTCTGGAAAAATGTTTTCAGTCAGGAAGGAGCAAAGTAGATCTCTAAATAGCAGTTCTATATAAATGACATAAACTATGTAGCAGTTCTAGATGGAAAAATATACCAGATGCATGTACAGGTACGAGAAATGTACAATGAAGAAATACTGGAAAAATACTGTAAGTAACTGCAGGAAAAGAAACAATATGTCCATGAGCAAGAACCTATGACTAAGTGTGTGAGTACTAGCTTTAACATGTGATCGGCTTGGGAACTTGATCAGGCTGGTTACATGTGATTAGCTATGATTCACGAAGGTCAGGCTAACCGTTGGTTAGCTATGATGCATGTAGAGGTCAGGCTAATCACACGTAACAGCTATGAGGCACTGAGATGGTCAGGCCGCACCCGACGTGAGATGTGGGGTGAGCTATGATGCATGGAAAGTTGGGTATGATCACATATCTACACTAAAATACTCCCCAAACCCCCGACTGGTATAGTAGATCCAATCATGGTACGCTATGGCACGGGATTCCCTAGGAAGGTAGCAAATCTCCCCGGGAATCAGTGTCTGTACATGCACAAGATATCAAGGAAACAAGTCTTGTACAAGCTACACCATGAATAAGGAATAACATCTCATGACGAGATCCGTGTATACCAATCCGTGTAACCAATGTGTCAAGAACATGGATATTTACACTAGATACAGTGAACATAGGAGATATCATAAATTAGAAACTAATCAGAGAATGTACTCGCCTTGGGTCCTTAGTTGGTAATTATTGATGTCCTGTTCCAGAGTATCCCCTGGGTGAACCAACAGTCCTAAAAACATAACACAATTATAACACTTGTATCAGATGCTACCCTAACACACAGAAGAAATACGGAATTTGGGACTACTCTAGGTAGGATACTGGTCACCTAATAGATAGATACATAGTTATACACATCTTAATTAACACATGTACTTACAATATATCCATCAAATTAAATACATATACAAAATATATGTATATATATTAAAATATGCTAAGGTTTATACAAAATATATATACCAATATGAAAATATAACTCTACCTATATACATTGATACCAAAATACGGTTATTTACATATTTGTTCATTTATACCAAAATACGTTTTTATTAAATACTAATACCAAATTAATTTTATATAGATATATATATACTTACATATCAATATAACACAGATATATATATAAGCTACTGTTTAAACATAAATTTAAAATACATAATTACATATACAGTTAAATAATACATACCTATACTTATACAATTAAATATTTACAAAAAGAAATAATATACATATCTTTAATTAACATTACGAATGTATTAATTATATCAACATACTAATACGTTATGTATTTAAATATTAATTAAATAAATGCTACGCATATTCATGTATTTAAAGCATCCATTAAATACATACTTAATTATATAATTTATTTAATTACCTACTATACTCATATAATTAGATATTAATAAAATAATAATATACATATGCTAATTTCACATTAATTAAATATATAAATACTTTCATTAATTATATATACATACACCTTGATTAAATATATATACCATCATATATATATACATTACTAATAGATTACAGAATATACTAACATATACGTAGTATATATATATATAATCATATACCAATTAAATACATACATTGAAAATATGCTACGTATATATATAAAATACATATGTTAATATATATATGTACGTACACATATACACATTTATACCTACATTATACCAAAATAATATATATACACATTAATTTGCTTATACATATGCATTATGAATTAATCCTATATATACACACATTAATTAAATATACATTAACTATACATTACTTATTATATACAAATACATATGCTAGTATATACATATACATATACTAATTATTTTAAAATATACAAAGTATATATATAAATGCATAATATACATATACAAAATAAATATATACTTATACATATATATACACTAGTTATATACATTACATATACTATTAAACATTAAATTAAATACATATTTATACCATTTATTTAAATACATACAAATACCTTAAATTAAATATATATACATATACAAATTAATTACACTAATTATACATATACCTTTCCTTATATACACTCATACGTATACATGTATGTAATTAAATATTATTTAAATAAACAATATTCATATATATATACTAATTCATATACAAAAATATATACTATACATATATATTTACACCAATTAATTTTAACTACATACTCATACATACAATTTAATTAAATATATACATTTACATATGTATTAATTTTACACATACATGTACCTACACATTGATTAATATATACAAATACATATATTAGTATATATATGAACGTATATACGTATATATATACAAATATATACATACATATATATATATATATATATATATATATATATATATATATATATATATATATATATATATATATATATATATATATCTATATATATATATAAAGAAAGAGGAAGAGGGGAGAAGGAGAACTCACAGAGCTGTCGGGGGCTGGCTGGCCGGAATGCGGAGGAAGTCGGCCGGAGTCTCTGGCTTGGAGGAGAGGCTCTGGTGGGGAAGAGCGGGGTGGTGATAGATGACGACGGTGGTGGTGATAGTGAAGATGGAGAGGGAGGTGATAGGAGGAGATGGGGGTGGCTGAACTGATGGGAGGCCGGAGGAGCTAACAGAGGAGGAACGGGGAGGAGCAGTCGGCTATATGCCGGAGTACGGGATCGGGGAAGAAGTGCAGAGGGAGGGTGGAGGAGTAGCAGCCGGAGTTGCTGGCTGGAGGGAGATCGTGAGGGAGGAGCAGTGGCGCCGGAGGGTTGCGGTGGACTCGGCCGCCCAGGGGAGTCGGCCTGGTGCAGTGGGCCGCTCGCCGGAGTTCGGCAGGAGGCAGCCGCCGGTCTGGGACAGGGGGAGTCGGGTGAACAGGAACCGATGGCCGGCTGGGAACAGTGTTCCCTCCCCCCCCCCCCTTGAATATTTGAAATCAACTTTCAAATGAAAAGAAAGAAGAAGGAGAAAGGAAGAAGGAGAAGAAAAGAGAAGGAGAAGGGAAGAAATGAGAAGAGGAAGGAAGAAGGATGTGGTTTCCTACGTTGGAGAGAGGTGGGGCTTGTGAGGAGGTGGGGTTTTCTATGTTGCCTAGGGATTAGGGTTTAGGATGGGACAAGACATTAAATAGGGATGAGTGGGTTTTGATGGAGGGTGAGGATGCTTCCAAGTAAATGGGTGGCTAGGATTGAACATGAGGGAAATTAACTCATATGGGAAATAAGGGTGAGGGTTTAAATAAGAATAATTAAGGATTCCTCATTGGTTAAAAATAATTGGGTGTTGGCACAAAATGCCAATTTGCAATTTAACCCCCTTAAATTTGGGAAATTGCACAAACACATAAAATGACGAAAATTGGGCGGGCGATTCGGGGTCCGGTGTTTTGTAGGGTCAGGGGACACTGTAAGATGGGTATGGGCTGAATTTGCAGGGCACTAGAATTAATTGGGATTTTAAAATCAGATAAAATGGTATCCTCAATTTAAATAAAAATAAATGCAAGTTGTGTTCAACAATTAATTTGGAGTACTTGGGGCCAAAATCAGGTCAAGTCATCAATACCAATAATGAAGAAGACTCAGAACAGGATATTACCCTAATTTGGGTCGCACGAAAAATAGGTCAAGATGGCCTCCAATTTTCGATTGGAACGCACAACGATACAAAAATAGGAGTTTATTAAAATAACGTCCGCGATGATTTTTGTGCGGCCAGAAATAATGTACCGAGAGCAAAATTATGAGTTGCAAAAATAGCAGAATTGAAGGCGGGCACGTCTAGGACAAGATTGTGAAATTTGTTGGAAGACAAAAGTCTGGATAGTGCTCCAAATATCAAAGCAAAGGCAATACGCAAAATATTAAATAAAATACAGCAATTAATTACACCTCCAATAAATTAATTCTAAATAAAACATTAACCTCAAAATTCTATAATTCCGACAGGTGCTCATCTACTGGCTTCTAGGTCTAGTCTGCTAGCTAACATAAATAATAAACACTGCATATAATTATATATTTTGAATTACACATCGCACGAATTATTTAAATCAAATACATTATCATGAAATTAATAAATTGTAAATAACATAATTTTAAATATTGTAAAAATTCGAAAATATCCCTGTTTTCAGAATGTGGTAGTGACATGTCACAAATGATAGGTATGCAAGAAGGTAAACCTAGCATGCGCCCTATCTATATGACGGTCCTGAGAAACTCATTGATGGACAACAACACCCCCCTAGATCCTTTCGGAACGGAACATCAGGGTGCTCTACAATCCCTTCCGGACCGACCGATTCCCAGTGCCCCAGGAATCGACCGAGAGACTATTACCTTGTGCACAAGTTGTCCGAGACCAATGCAACAATCACATTCACATTCACAAGCACTTAACAATCTAATAGCCACACCCCCCTGGAACCCGAAGGCACGGAACATCAGGGCGGACTATTAGACTATACTTTTCTTCTTATTCAAGCAAACACATCTTTTCACATATCTAATAGCACACACCCCTGGAACCCGAAGGCACGGAACATCAGGGTGCACTATTAGTCTATGCGTATACGAATCAAAGGCAGCAGTTCGATATAGCAAAACAGACAAGCAAAACATATTTTTGATAAGCACGATTGATTCTTATTTAACATGCAAAAACTATCTCTTTCTTTCTTAGCATATTCAAAGAACACATTTCAGGCGATTCGTTTACTTATTTTCTTAGCATGGCAAGAGTTCGTTTGAGCTGTGTCAGTGTTTCTAAGCATGCAACATTTCTTATATCTCTTTTAACATGGCAATGGTTCTATCTCATTTCTGACAAGCATTACATATTCTCTAATTAGGCAGCAGGTTCATTTCAATGACAAGCTATGTGCGTTCTCTTATTAGCATGCTGGGTCGGTTCTATCATTTCTTCTTATGAAAACATTCTTCTTAAGCGAACAAGCATTCAAAAACTGAGATTCATTATTAAGTCGTGCAAGAATCAGAGAATGCAGTTCTGCCCACTCACCTTGATTAATCGGTCGGGAACTCTCCGAGAAGACTTTCGTTCGAGCAAGCAAGTCGATCCCACTTGTACATAGTGCCGACGCGGAGCGGGGCACTACATCCGCACCGAACGAGGTTCTCCCGCACCCTGCATACAAACTGGTGGATTATCAGTACATTGAATGCACTGGTGGGGAAGCTACTCGCCCACTCGACAAATCCAAACACATAATACAGGTTCCGTGCACAACTATTTAGTTGTCTTTCTAGTTGCCTTAGGATCAGTTTCATGCAAGATTTGAATAGCCTAACGTGTCGGGCAGTGCACCGTGCAACATGAGAGGAAACACGGTGAGACTTACCAACTTACCATCTCCTTCCCTGTCCAAGGCAAACATTGAGGCAACGTTGTTAATTCAAGCACAACAAGTATAAGCATTCAGGAGGCAAGCATATGCAAACACGAGTACTTGTTTCAAGATCGTTCAGGTGTTCAGTTAATTGTTTCATACGATACAGTATCTCGCACGCGGATAGCCGCTAAGCGAGGATGACTTGTTATCTTATTATTCTTTACCGGCAAGCATGCAACAAGTCAAATACAAGGCGATCACTGGCGTATGCCATAATGGACAGTATAGTCTTTGACGAGAATGGTATGCAACAAAATACAAGGGGCGCTACAAACCATTTCGCCGAACAAGAGACTATATAGTCTTTGACGAGAATGGTGTGCAACGAAGTACAAAAGGCGCTGCATGCCATTCCGCTAAGAACAAGAGACTAAAATAATTGGTCTCGCCCGGACCGGGACGATGCCAGTGCCCCAGCATCGCCCGCTAGACCATCCCTGTGCACAAGTTGTCCGTGATCGAACGGCGTCTCGGGTAAGTTATCCATTTACATGATTGGGGCAACAAACGTACAAGACAAGAGTACAAGACAAGAGTACAAGACAAGAGGCAAGCTGTTGAGGCAACAATAGTACAAGACAAGATGCTTTGCCTTGATGCAATTCTCCTTGGGCGGAGATTGCCTTAGTGACCTAGCGGTCCCGAATACTTGTAGGTTCGTTCAGGCACGGAACGACTACGTAATAGTCTTCTGGGGTTTGGATGAAAACATGGCAACATTACAAGCAGACAAGCATGCGTTTCTAAGGAACATAAGCAGGCACGTTTGGCTCGGGCCCGAAGGTAAGCCGAGAGATAAAACCGTTAAGGGACTTAGCATGCGAGGGTCTGAATATAAGCAGTATTTCAATTTCCATGTTCTAGCAAGCAATACAAGTTGGGATTATTCCCTTAGCTAGGTGCGTTGGATTTATTAGCATGCAGGGGGTGAATCACCTAGCGACTAGCATAAATATTCCAGATTTTATGTGTGCTGGCTAAGCAAAGACAAGTTCACCGTAGCCACTCACCTTAGCGATGATTCGCCTCGGTAGAGCGATACGTCAAACGAGCCTCTGAAAGTCCAAGCCGAATTCCTGTAGGGACAAGTCTGGATATCTTTTGCTTCTCGTTGAGGCAAAGCGGGTCGGGACAGTTGCACTATTGCCGTTTGAGACGGCAGTCCGCTTGAGCGGAACGGGGTGTTACATCCTACCCAACTTAGAAAAAGTCTCGTCCTCGAGACTTACTAAGGATAAGCAGTGATCTAGGGTTGAGGCAATCCTAGACAAGTCGTTGCACTTGTTCATTTGGATATTCACTTGCACAAGCATCGAAATTAGCATATCGCTTAGACTGGATCGTGCACACTTTCGAAGGTACCCTCTAGCGTGAACACGTCAACCAGCTTAGTGATAGCGAAGTCTCAGTACTCGAATTTCACATTTTCTTAAGTCTTGGATGGTGCACTAGTTCAAGGCGTCCCTCGAATAGATGCATTCAACCAAACTTAGAGTTAGTAAAATCGGACAAGCTACTAGCGATACTCTCAAGGGTTCGCACAGGTTGGCTCAAAGGCCACTCGCAGCATACAACCAGACAAGCAAGCATATTATTCAAAACACATTTTGAAAGTATTTAGACTTATTGTTGGAACATCCCATCGAGGCATTGAGAGAGAGCGTGCACATAACCCACGAACGAGCTTTCAAAACAGAGATATCGAATCGAAGTCCAAAGGCGTAGAAGCCAGGCTCTGATACCAATATGTCACGCCCCGATCTCCCGCAGGCAATTCGACCGTTCCCGCTAGGCGAGAATCACCCTCGCCAGCGCTCCCGCGGAACGATCGCTTGACCCATCCGGGCGTGATGCCGCACGAGCGTGAACCGCGCCCGTGCAAGGCCGTGATTCATTGGCTGGCGGTAAGAGTTCTAAGCCACAGAGTCGCACAGATTGTCCGAGTGCAGCGGAGTCATGAACGCATAGCGATTCGGTAACAAGTTATCTGAGTTAACAATTATAGCGGAAGCATTGAAACACAAGTTGAAGTAAAGCAAGCTCTTTTTATTGATATGAACATGTGTTACAGGTGGCGTATAACCGAGATTACAAGTCGCTCAAGCCTCTCTCTGAAACATAAAGCGTGCCAAGAGGCTACAATTGTGGAATGATTGTAGAGGCGATGTTCAGGCGAGTTCGGGCTATGTTCACAATATTATGTCTTGTATATGTGCTTTAGTCCCGGACGCACCGTTGCTTCGGAGTAATGTCCACGCCTTAGCACGCACGTTGGAGGCATCCGCACCGAACGAGGTTCTCCCGTACCCTGCATACAAACTGGTGGATTATCAGTACATTGAATGCACTGGTGGGGAAGCTACTCGCCCGCTCGACAAATCCAAACACGTAATACAGGTTCCGTGCACAACTATTTAGTTGTCTTTCTAGTTGCCTTAGGATCAGTTTCATGCAAGATTTGAATAGCCTAACATGTCGGGCAGTGCGCCGTGCAACATGAGAGGAAACACGGCGAGACTTACCAACTTACCATCTCCTTCCCTGTCCAAGGCAAACATTGAGGCAACGTTGTTAATTCAAGCACGACAAGTATAAGCATTCAGGAGGCAAGCATATGCAAACACGAGTACTTGTTTCAAGATCGTTCAGGTGTTCAGTTAATTGTTTCATACGATACAGTATCTCGTACGCGGATAGTCGCTAAGCGAGGATGACTTGTTATCTTATTATTCTTTACCGGCAAGCATACAACAAGTCAAATATAAGGCGATCACTGGCGTATGCCATAATGGACGATATAGTCTTTGACGAGAATGGTATGCAACAAAATACAAGGGGCGCTACAAACCATTTCGCCGAACAAGAGACTATATAGTCTTTGATGAGAATGGTGTGCAACGAAGTACAAGAGGCGCTACATGCCATTCCGTCAAGAACAAGAGACTAAAATAATTTGTCTCGCCCAGACCGGGACGATGCCAGTGCCCCAGCATCGCCCGCTAGACCATCCCTGTGCACAAGTTGTCCGTGATCGAACGACGTCTCGGGTAAGTTATCCATTTACATGATTGGGGCAACAAGCGTACAAGACAAGAGTACAAGACAAGAGTACAAGACAAGAGGCAAGCTGTTGAGGCAACAATAGTACAAGACAAGATGCTTTGCCTTGATGTAATTCTCCTTGGGCGGAGATTGCCTTAGTGACCTAGCGGTCCCGAATACTTGCAGGTTCGTTTAGGCACAGAACGACTACGTAATAGTCTTCCGGGGTTTGGATGAAAACATGGCAACATTACAAGCAGACAAGCATGCATTTTTAAGGAACATAAGCAGGCATATTTGTCTCGGGCCCGAAGGTAAGCCGAGAGATGAAACCGTTAAGGGACTTAGCATGCGAGGGTCTGAATATAAGCAGTATTCCAATTTCCATGTTCTAGCAAGCAATACAAGTTGGGATTATTCCCTTAGCTAGGTGCGTTAGATTTATTAGCATGCAGGGGGTGAATCACCTAGCGACTAGCATAAATATTCCAGATTTTATGTGTGCTGGCTAAGCAAAGACAAGTTCACCGTAGCCACTCACCTTAGCGATGATTCGCCTCGGTAGAGCGATACGTCAAACGAGCCTCTGAAAGTCCAAGCCGGATTCCTGTAGGGACAAGTCTGGATATCTTTTACTTCTCGTTGAGGCAAAGTGGGTCGGGACAGTTGTACTATTGCCGTTTGAGATGGCAGTTCGCTTGAGTGGAACGGGGTGTTACAAAGAGCTCCCAGGGAATGGTCCATTGCTCGAACGTATAGGAAGAATGGTCTTCCTATGACGGGAGGCACCAGAACTGGCGGATGAGTGAGGTAGCATTTGATATCGTTAAACGCTTGTTGACAGGCTTCGTCCCATACGAAGGATACACCTTTCTTCATGAGGCGAGAAAAAGGCTGACATCTTCCGGAGAGGTTGGATATGAATCTCCGGATGTAAGCCAGACGACCTTAAAATCCCCTAAGTTCCTTCAGATTGCGAGGCGATCGCATTTCTACGATGGCTTGGACTTTCTCAGGGTCCACTTGGATGCCTTTGGCGGTAATGACAAATCCCATGAATTTGCCGCTAGATACACCTAGAAAGGACTTCGTAGGATTCATCTTGAGTTGATGTTGGCGCATCAATTCAAACACCGACCTCAAGTCTCGAATGTGATCATCTTTTAGGCAACTTTTGACAGCTATGTCATCCACGTAGCATTCTACCATTTTGCGTAAATGCTCATGGAATATGTTACTCATAGCTCGTTGGTATGTTGCCCCGGCGTTCTTTAATCCGAAGGACATTACTGTATAGCAATATACCCCCAGTAGTGTTCGAAAGGCGGTATGCTTCTCGTCTCCAGGATGCATCTTGATCTGATTGTACCCTGAGAATCCGTCCATGAAAGACATGCGTTCAAAACTGCAGGTGTTGTCGATCATGATGTCTGTGATGGGAAGAGGGAACTCATCCTTGGGGCAGGCCGCATTCAGATCTCAGTAATCGATGCAGATGCATATTTTCCCATTTTTCTTCATGACTGGGACAACATTGGCGACCCAGTCGGGATGTTGTTCCTCCCGGATGAAACCGCAGGCTATCAACTTTTTGACTTCGGCTTCAATGGTGTCCATCATATCCGGGCGGAACCGGCGCTGGTGCTGCTTTACAGGCTTTGAATCGGGCGATATGTTGAGTTTGTGGGTAGCCATCTCTGGATCAAGTCCTGGCATATCCTCATAATTCTACGCGAAGACGTCGATGTATTCTCTTATCAGTTGAATAACTTCTTCCCTTTCGGCTGGGGAAAGATTGTTACTGATAAATATTGGCCTCGGTGAGAGTTTATCCCCAATGTCGATCTGGATAACTTCATCTTCAGTGGGAGGTTCTCTCTGCTCGAAGTGGAACTCCCATTGTATATCCATCTGTTGAGCCCAAGAGTCATTTTCGAATGGCTCAGACTCTGGCTCGTTTGCTTCGCAGGAATCTGTCACTACCATATTTACTGATAATGTTCGTCCGAGAGCGTCAGGTGAGTCAGAGGGTGATGAGCCATCCTGATAGGAGGAAAGGACCTTCTCGCTTGATTTGGAGGAGGCGGCATACCCTAACCCGAAATGGGTCTGTTGATAGCGGGGATTGCCGAACAGTGGCGTTCGTCTGCCCTTCCCGTAGTTGAGGCCTGGCTTCTGCTCCAAGTCGTAGCCCATGTTTTGCATGATCCTCAATGCCTGTGGGTTGTATTGGTGGACCTGTATTTTCCCAGTATCGTTATCGAAAGAATCCTCTTGGACAGTCGGTTGATTGCGCACGCGGCCGAAGACTATTGTACGCTGATTGCCGCAGGTAGGCGGGACAAAGAAGATAGAGTCCTCTTGCGGTCCATACGTTGTGACGACGTTGGATGATGATGCTACCTCCCATATGTACGGGTGATAGGAATCAATAGCTGTCAAGAAGTTCTGCGCTAACGTTTCTATATCGCCATGGGGAGAGGATTCCTGGTTCGGAATCAGAGTATTGATATACTGGAAAAGAGGATGTTTATTATCATCTGGGGCTCGGTTCCTGGTTGCATTTACATCAGTCGGCTGCTCGTGGCGCCGGAGGTTGATGACCAAGGGAGGAAGCTTCTGGTTCGAAGTGATCACGAGAGGATCACCCCCTTTTACTGAGCCGGACTTGTTAAGGTGGATAGCCATAGGTTCCATGGCTTTTGGACGAGTGGTTCATTCCTTTACCCTGATTGACAGTGGTAGTGCGACAAAGGGTTCTTCTGGCTCCCGGTGGGATTCCTTCTCAGCCTCGCCTGGCACTTCTTTTGTGTGATCCTGAGAGTACAACACGGCATCGGAATAGTAGGATTCTACTCCTTTAAACGGGTTTAAGTCAGTAACCTCCGTTTGTACTGTTCCTTGTGCGTCTACATACTTAAGGCATTGATATAGAGTTGAAGGAACAATGTTGTGGTCGTGGATCCACGGTCTTCCCAGCAAAATATTATAGGATACCTCTGAATCGATGACGTAACATGTGGCTACCGATCTGAGGTTGCCAATTTGGATCCTCAGGTGAATTTTTCCCAAAGGCTTGCTCTTTCCAGCGTTGAAACCCACGATTGTGGTGGTGGTGAAAGCTAATTCGCTAGTAGGAATCCTCAGCGGCCTGAGCAGACTGTGGGGGATTATGCTGATTGACGATCCCGGATCTATGTGAATCCGGTCGACCTCCATGGAACCGACGTACCCGGTGTAATAGAGGGGCCTGTCATGCCTGTTATGTTTCAATAGCATGTCGTCTTGAGTGAAAGTGATATTCGGCACTACCTCCATCACACTGTGGCACTGGGGACACGCCACTGGTTCTTCGTTGGGGGACTTGAGCTGGGTCAAGCATGCCTCCGCCTGCATTAGTGCTTCACTCAGGGCTAGACGAGTGTCTTGGGAGAGCCTGAGTAGCTCGAAGATGGACAGCCTGGCTGGTGTATTAGCCAGTTGGGCCAGGATGTCGAAGTTATGACGGGCTCGGGTCCCGACGGTTTGGCAGCTGAAGTACCTGCTGGTGCACCTTCCTGATTTGCTTCGTAGTTATTGAGGTAAGCTCTCCCTGAACGGGTTGTAGCTAGTACCTCATCTTCGTCTGATGGCGAAGAAGTCGCAACCATGTGGCATGGCTTGTATTTGGAGTTCTTTCTAGATGCAGCTCTAGTAGCATTAGACTCCTTCTCGAGCTTTGTCACCAAATCCGGATGAACCCACATGATCTCGCCCCGCCGGGTGGTTAGGGGTACTAGGTCGTAATTTTGACCCCTAGCTGGAGAGAGATTGACGATGTTCATCGTGGTCCGAGAGATAGGCGTAACACCATTCGGGACCTCCTGGGGAGGCAGATTGCCAAACTGTAGAGAGATCATGTTGGCTGTGACCGTCTTCTCAGTGTTGTGTAGAGTTATGGCTTTGGCATCGATCAAACCCTGGATCTTCCTTTTCAGTATGTAACACGCCTTTGTCGGGTGGTGCACATATCTGTGGAAGATGCAGTATTTGGGGTCGTTAGTACTGCCGACTTCTTGGGGCCGCTTCAACTCTGGAAGGGTGATCTTGCCACTTTTGACGAGACACTCAAATATACTTGGGATATCCTCGTCGTCAAAGGAGTAGACTTCTACGGGCCTGCACGTCCCTGGTCTCGTCTGCGCGGTTGCCGTCATCTTCTGTCTGGACGCATTGACCGTCAGAGCTTCTTTCCCTTTTGGACCACGAGGATGGTCGCTGCTGGGAGATGACTTCTTGCCTCTGTCAGAGGCGGAGATCATGATGCCATTGTCGCGCGCCTTGCGACTATTGTCTTCAGCGGCTACGGCCGAGAGGATGAACGAGGGCCAATCGCGGAACTGATATGGTCCTGTGAACACCGAGACCACAGGAAGGAGGTTTTTCCTGCAAATGTCTACCAACGCTGAGTCTGGAACTCCTGGAGGCATCTGTAAGGTGGCCTGACGAAAATGCTCGATGAAGGTGCGAACGTCCTCTTTTTCTCTTTGCTTGACTTCGATGAGAGAGGACATGGACATGTCCATTCCTCCCTCGTAGAATCGCGTGAAGAATAAAGCTTTGAAGTCCTCGAAGGAAGTGATGCAGTTGTCCGCCAAGCTACGGTACCACTGATAGGCTACTCCTGAGAGACAACCTTTGAACACCCGAGTGAGGAGGGCGTCGTTCCTTTGCAGCAACACCGTCATCATACTAAAATAGTTCATGTATTGACTTGGCGACGTTTTTCCTTCGAATAGGGCCATGGTCTGAGGTTTGTACCTCGGAGGGAAAGGGACCTCTTCCCAGATAGCTGGGTAAGGCTGGTTGATTCCCAGTTTCTTGAGCTAATCTTTGTGCTTCAAGGCATCGAACTGGGCTTTCAACTCCCGTACTGCCTGCATCGGATTTTCAGCTGGAAGCGGGACTACGGAGTGGCGTGGAGTTGGTTGTACCGTGACTCCAACGGGAGGCAATATATTCTTCGAAAGCGGAGGAACCGTCGACTCTTGATCTAGAGCAGGTCCTTGGCTTGGATTAGATGGTGGCAAGTCCACCCCCACACGTATCTGAGTTGGCGGGACCGATGCTTGAGCCATGGCAGTTGCGTGCTGGGTTAGCATCATCTGGTGCATGTTTTCCATCATGGATTGCATTTGTTTCAGAGATGTCTCCAGCGTAGTGATGCGTTGCTCCGTATTTCCTGATAGTGAAGCCTCCTCGCGTTTATCTTCAACGGCGTAAACTCCCATCTCCCTGGGTGTCATTGAAGGATGAGTGTAGGTCGCTGTAGAAGTTGACTCTACACTTTCAGCATCTGATTCGGGGGCCTGGCGATCCTCAGCGTCGGAATCAGAAGAGGATGAAGCTGGTCGCCGTGATCTTGCATGAGTATTTTGGAACACCCCGGCTTCAGCGCTTCTGAGGAGCTCATTGAACCTCCTTCGGCTCGGAGGCCTGGAGGGATGACGTCTTGAGTTTGAACCTCGTCTAGGCATGTGTGAGGCCATGTTTACAGATGCATGCGCGGGCTCCTTTTCCTGAAAAGACAGAGAGTAGCTTAACCGGTCGAAAATTGGTCGTCTTGTTTTAGAGCAGCAACAGTTAATCACAATTCTATGGCTATTGCAACAGTGCTCGCCAGGAGGCGTTATAGACATATTGGATGGTTCCCTCTCTTTACGCTTCTGGATTAGATATTTGCGCAGGTCAGGAGGAGTTACAGAAGAAGATGATTGTTTGTTTCCTCTGTTCCCATCAGTGGTCAAGCGGAGGTTGGGCACCATAGCTCTTGCTGTGCCACCTGTGTACAACAGGTTGGCCGTCTGGGTGGCGGATAACCCCCGGGGAGGTTGTCTTTCCATAAATTGAGCTTGCACTACGCCGAGGGACTTTGCCTGGCGTATTTTAGAGATTTGCTCAGGCTGGCGTGAAGCTAAAGAGGTCCTCAGTCGGCCATCGGCTTCTCGCGTAATCCGGAGGGTATAAAGATTGTTCCCTCGCTGGCGTAAGGGCCGAGAAGTTGCGTATTCTGCCGCTTGTTTTCCCTCACGGAGATCACAGCGCTCATCTGGGTCCCTGTAGAGGTCAGATGTCGTCTTGTGCGCGGAGCGTGACCTGTCCTTCTGATTTGGCGCTAAGGCATCATCAGAAGTTTTGTCTGTACCGCGCGTAGCGGGAGACTGGTTTCTGCGCGTAAAGCACAGTGGATACTTCTGGGTCAGCGCTGAGGCTTTGCCCAAAGTTTTGTCTGTACCGCATGTAGCAGAAGACTGGTTTCTACGCGTAGAGCGCAGTGGATACTTCTGGGTTAGCGCTGAGGCTTTGCCCGAAGTTTTGTTTGTACCGCGCGTAGTGGGAGACTAAATTTTACGTGCGGGGCACGGAGGGAGCGATGCTACAACCTCATTGGTCGAAGAGATCGGAGAGATCGGAGAGTCCACAGGAATGGTAGAGGATGTCTTGGGCATCCAGACCTTGCGTAGCTTCCTGTTGTCTTGGACGGAGAGAGGGTGAGAGCTACCCCCGGTTCGAAGCATGTCTTCGTAGGCAGACTGGTCGAACTGGATGACCAGTGTCTTCTTCGCGGTTCCTATAGATACCGCGTCGTGTTGAGCAATTACTTTCTCATCAGAAGAGAAAGATGTCCCCAGCAGAGTCACCATCTTGTTTGTGGTAGAAAATAAAAAGAATGAAAGATGTAGTCAAGACGGGGTTTATACAGGACCCGTGTTCTTTTGTTTACAAACAAACTTGTACAATGTAATCATATACGAGGATATGGAAGTACAATTTATTTAATCTGGGTATAAATTGCTATAGGTATCTGATCTGCAGTCGATCACTTTAGCCCTTGGACCACACGATGGTGAAGAAGTGCCGTAGAAGACAGGAAGCAGCCTCGGAGGTTGCAGAAAAGGGTGGATACACGATGCCCAGGTCGCCGATCCCTATCCTTTGCCTGAGCTCCGGGTTCCTCTCTCTCTCTCTCTCAATCTCCTCTCTCCATGCTCGATCTTCAATTGCTCGACCTCTTCTCTGAGTCTTCAATTGTTCGATCTTTTAATTTGTCGACCTGTTCCTCTGTTGATAGAGGTCTCTATTTATAGAGTTTTAGTGACAGTGACCACTCAGTTGGTGTAAAAATCGAGGAGTGGACAATACAGCACCCTTTTACACGACGGTTAAAGTAACCAATGCCTGCGTATGGATGATCTTTTGAATGAGCGTGTGACGCGGGTCCAACTAAGGGACACAACGCGTACAATTGCTACGAAGATCACGGCGTAAAAGCCACGTAGGTAGGTATCCCCCGTGTAGGAGAGGTGGGCGTAAAAGCCGATGTTTGTCACCGTGGCATAGAAGCCAAGTAGGCATAGAAGCCGGGTGGGCGTAGAAGCTGTCACGCCCCCGATCTCCCACAGGCTAATCGGCCGTTCCCGCTAGGAGGGAATCACCCTCGCCAGCGCTCCCGCGGAACGATCGCTTGACCCATCCAAGCGTGATGCCGCACGAGCGTGAACCGCGCCCGTGCAAGGCCATGATTCATTGGCTGGCGGTAAGAGTTCTAAGCCACAGAGTCGCACAGATTGTCCGAGTGCAGCGGAGTCATGAACGCATAGCGATTCGGTAACAAGTTCTCTGAGTTGACAAATATAGCGGAAGCATTGAAACACAAGTTAAAGTAAAGCAAGCTCTTTTATTGATATGAACATGTGTTACAGGTGGCGTATAGACGAGATTATAAGTCGCTCAAGCCTCTCTCTCTGAAATAGTAAAAGCGTGCCAAGTGGCTACAATTGTGGAATGATTGTAGAGGCGATGTTCAGGCGATGTTCACAATATTATGTCTTGTATATGTGCTTCAGTCCCGGACGCACCGTTGCTTCGGAGTGATATCCACGCCTTAGCACGCACGTTGGGGGCGTCCGCACCGAACGAGGTTCTCCCGCACCCTGCACACGAACTGGTGGATTATCAATACATTGAATGCACTGGTGGGGAAGCTACTCGCCCGCTCGACAAATCCAAACACGTAATACAGGTTCCATGCACAACTATTAAGTTGTCTTTCTAGTTGCCTTAGGATCAGTTTCATGCAAATATTGAATAGCCTAACGTGTCGGGCAGTGTGCCGTGCAACATGAGAGGAAACACGGCGAGACTTACCAACTTACCATCTCCATCCCTGTCCAAGGCAAACATTGAGGCAAACATGTTAATTCATGCACGGGCAAGTATAAACATTCAGGAGCATAGCATATGCAAACACGAGGGTCATTTTAACAGGATCGTTCAGGTGTTTATTTGTTCTTGATGCGATGCAGTGACTCGCACGCGGATAGCCGCTAAGCGAGGATGACTTATCTATATGAATACGGTCGCTGGCAAAGCCATTATGGACGTAGCCGAGGACAAGGATAACATGCTACGAGAGTACACGATGCGCTGCAAGCTACCCAGTCCCGAACACGACGACTACACACAAGCTCCATCCGGACCGGATCGGCCCCAGTGCCCCGGTGACCGTCCGTAGAACTAGTCCGCGACATGCATAATTGGGGTCTTCCAATTATCACGAGATACACGAGAATACGAGAACACGCGTGCACTAGAACAAGAGAATACGAGAACACGAGTGCACGGGAACACGAGTACACGAGTACACGGGATACTTGAATCATGATTCTGTACAGTGAATATCTTACCTTGATGCATTCCCCTGGTTCGGGGCTGCCTGGTGACCTAACGGTCCCGGATACTTGCAGGGTCAAACATGCACGGAACGACTACTTAGTAGTCTCCCGGAGTTGGATGAAAACAAGGCAACATTCAAGCAGACAAGCATGCGTTTCTAAGGAACATAAGCAGGCACGTTGTTCGGACCCGAAGGTAAGCTGAGAGTTAGATCGTTAGGGGACTTGGCATGCGAAGGTCTGAATACAAGCAGTATTTCAATTTCCATGTTCTAGTCCAAGCGATACAAGTTGGGATTATTCCCTTAGCTAGGTGCGTTGGATTTATTAGCATGCAGGGGGTGAATCACCTAGCAACTAGCATGAATATTCCAGATTTTATGTGTGCTGGCTAAGCAAAGACAAGTTCACCGTAGCCACCCACCTTAGCGATGATTCGCCTCGGTAGAGCGATACGTCAAGCGAGCCTCTGAAAGTCCAAGCCGGATTCCTGTAGGGACAAGTCTGGATATCTTTTGCTTCTTGATCGAGGCAAAGCGGGTCGGGACAGTTGCACTATTGCCGTTTGAGTCGGCAGTCCGCTTGAACGGAACGGGGTGTTACAGAAGCCCGACGGCATAAAAGCCGGGTGAGCATAGAAGCTGAGGAGGCATAGAAGCCATCTGGGCACAGAAGCTGAACGGGCGTAGGTGCCACTGCGTAATGTGCTTGGGAAGGTGTGGAAACCGAGAGAGCATAGAAGCTGAGGAGGCGTAGAAGCCATCTGGGCACAGAAGCTGAACGGGCATAGGTGCCACTGCGTAATGTGCTGAACGCTGACGTAGACGTCCTTTAGCCAGAATTACGGCTTTTGAAGATATTATCAAATCCCTTGCATTAAATGCAGAGATCTGCCATCATTTTGTGCATTAATTGCGAAGACATATTCTGAAGGCCTACCACCGTTCAGGGACGTGCCTAGAGCCATGTGTGGAGAACAGCTTTTGACGTGGCAGTCTGTTTGTCTTCTGCGGGGCGTAGATGGTTCTCGTCCGCCTGTATGGAACAAGGCAGTGTATCCCTTTGTATGCGTAAAAGCAGTTTATGCAAAGAGGATGTCACTAAACGTCAGTTTTGGTGACTCTTCATCAAATCCCTTGCATTAAATGCAGAGATCCGCCATCATTCTGTGTATTAAATGCAGAGACGTGTTTTTGAAGGCCCGCAGCCCTTCTGTGCGTCAGTCGTGCCTCGAGAAGACCGTTACCGCCTTGTGCGCCAATCGCAGAGACGTGCCTCGAGTCCTGCACAAAGTGCAGCTTTTGATGTGGCAGGCGGTTTGTCCGCTGTGGAGCGTAAACAGCTCACGTCTGCCTGTGTAAAACAAGGAAGCATATCACCTTGTGCATGTAGAAGAAACAGTTTACGTAAGGGAGATGGCGGTGACTGACAGCCTGGGTCGTAGTGCCGTGCCATCATTATAGCCGTCGTCTGGGTAGCCGAGCCGTATCCTTTTGTCAGAAGTTCAGACGTCAGGTCCATTGTAGGGTCTGACAGGTTCGTCTCAGAGAACACGAAGCGTTCCTCGTACGCTTTAATACCGTATTTGAAAGCGGATGTGTTTTACGCCATATAGGCGACGAAGCCCTCTGCTTTACGCTCTGAGGCGGCCTGGACATACTGCACTTACGCGGATGGTCCTGAGAAGCTCTTGTCTTGCCTGCTTGGTGGCTCTGAGGTCATCTCTTTACGCTGCCCCGCACCAATAGGTTGCGTATAGTCATCCGGCATATTTTTTATGCTTCTACAAACGTATTGTTCGATCATGGACAACTTGTGCACAAGGGTAAGTTCTGCGGACGGTTGCTGGGGCACTGGCACCGTTCCGGTCCGGGCAGAACTCGTGTGTAGTCATCGTGTGCTGGAGGGGATGGCTTGCAACGCATCGTGTGCTTGTCGTGTTCTCGTTACATGATATCCATGTCCTTGACTATGTCTGTTATGGCACCACGCCAGTGATCATTGTGTATATTTAAACCTGTTACAAACTAACTTGTGTCTTCGTGGCAGGGAAGACATGGTAAGTATTATGCAGGTAATTCAGACGGGCAGGTAAAATCCACCGAATGGTGGCACGTTCATCTCAGTAAATTCTATATGCTGCTTACTTGTAAATAAACTAAGGCAAGATAGAAACCCACAAAATATGCATGCTTCATTAAAACAACGTGTTGATTGGTATAGTTCGGTTAGCTCACCGTCACCAGTATGTTTCGATATGCTGACCCTCATTGAAACAGGTTCTCCGCACCTAGGCGAACCGAGCGAGGATCCAAAGTCGTCTTCCTGATCCAGTCCAGCTGTTGGCGCATCTTCACCGTGCCCCCTTTGAAGCATTTTGAAGACAGGAGCCTGCAACTCTTCATACACAAATGCAGCTCCGTGGCAAAGCTGTCCTCCAGCCTGGAGGTCTATATCTTTTGAAGTTTAGTAAAGGGATATAATGTACAGGACTGCTATCTCATTTTGAGTCATCTTTTTTGTAAGCCCGTACGGCATATTAGTTAACTCGTTCAAGAGTTTGTAATAGATGTTCATTATCAATAAAGAGAACTTTTCCATGTTTCAAATCTGTGTTTCAATTTATCTGCGTACTCTGAATATGTATTCGTTATGCAAAATACTTTAGCCTTGTGCGGGCGCAACCCCAGGCCTACACGGCATCACGATTCGGGGGACGCCCCAACGATTCTACGGAATTGGGTCATGACATAATGGTATCAGAGCACAGATTCAAAGTTCCTTAGACTTCGTGCTGGAAAAGTTCCTTTAACGATCAAATTCCTGTGCGAACTCTTGAACTCGCTAGGCCAAAATGAGATACGTTCATGCAATAAGCCATAATACATTATGATTCTAATATAATTTACCTTCTTTTGAAGGAATGGTACTAGCACAATCTGCAGCGCAACCACCGAACGAAACACAAGAAAGTAGTTCGGGCACTTCGGAAAGGTCGCGGAGCCAGCGTGGCATATCTCAAGTCAACCCGCTAGAGCGGGTGATGCAAATGTTAGAATCACAACGACAAAGAGATGATGCTCGCCAAGCCAAGTTCGAAAGTAATTTAGAGACCCGATTCTCAGTCCAACAGAAGCAGGTGGATACCCTGCAACAGATCGTTCAGACTTTGGCTGCCAACCATTCCGCCGCAATAATAACGACTCCGGTGGAACAGCCCGTGCTTGAAGTAGAGACGTCACAAATCCCAAGGCCGAGGGACGTGACTGCCTTCAACTTGGGCCATTTCAAGAAAGTCTGCAATACCCCATTCAACGGGACTGAGGACCCAGTGGTAGCTCTAGATTGGCTAGCCGAGCTTGAAGATAACTTTGCTCTGTTAGAGGTCCCCGAAGAGAAGCGCGTCGCCAGCGCGCAACTTCAGCTCTGCCTCAACGCGCACGATTGGTGGAACGTGCATCGACGATCTATCCAATTTGATTACGGAGAGGAGGCAATCTCGTGGACGACTTTTCATGCCGCGTTTGAAGAGGAGTTTATACCCCCCTCCAGTGCAACGTCAGATGGAAAACGAGTTCGTGCAGCTGCGGCAGGGCAGCATGACAGTTAAGCAGTACTCCGCCGAATTCAACCGACTCTCCAAATTCGCTAGGGCCTATTTACCTGGTGTAGTGAGTCAAGCCAGAAGGTTTGAAGGTAGACTACCCCTACCATCCATGCGCACGTGGTCAATAATCAGTATGGAACAATGCGTGAAGTCATGAATCACGCTCTATCACTTGAACCACAATATCCTCATGTTGCTGTCGGCGCTGTGAATACATCCAGTCACAAACGCCAAAGCAACGAGGGAGGAAATACCGCTACAAAGCGCCCGAATAATGTGGGTCAGCAGGACGGGGATTGGAGCAAAACTTGTCACTTCTGTAAAAGAAAAGGGCACATTAAGAAGTATTGCCACAAAAGACTTGGGTTATGCCTCGCTTGTGGCGATCCAGGCCATGCGATTACCTCCTGTCCGAACCTTCATGGTCGTCGTCCCCAACAAAATAATCCTTAACGGTAGGTTCTATTCTAAGTTTCGGGACGAAACTTTGAATTAGTTGGGTAGGATGTAGCGCCCCGTTCTTCCAATGCGGAGAGCGCGGCTAAGAAACATAAACGGTATCGTTCGATCGGGATAGATTGAATTAAGAACTCGTCCTCGTTATGGATTTGTTTCTTCGGAATCGATTCCCATATTCAGTGGACCGTGCCCCCGGGATCGACTTAGCGGCAGAGTCAGGAGGGACCTCTCCGCTGCTATCTTTTATTGCCTCGGTTTTCGATGTCGCTTGTTGCTTTCGTGCTTTGAGTTGGTTTTGGGATTTGCTTGTTTTCCTTGAACGGTTTTGATGGTTTTCATTGTTTTCATTCTTTGAACTGCACTTTAATTCCGAGATTGGAAAAAGAGGAAGAAGTATTGATCAAGCTGTTCGTATGCAGGTGAACGAGCAGTAGGCGGCTTGCGAGCAGAGTCGTAAAGCGCCTCTTTCCTTCTCCTTCCAATAATCTAAGTGAGTGGCTACCAACCCGATTAGCTAGCCCTGCTTCCAAGTCTTCACACCTAAAACGACTTGCATTCTTGTTGCCCCGATCAAACGATACCAAGTAATAATAAAAGAAACCAAGATAAAAGAGAATAGACTTGGTTCATTATGTATGTCAATAACTTCATGAACGGATACTAAACTGCATGCTTGTTCGTTTAGAAATAAATCATGAACTGTTGCTTGTCTTGTGCAAATACATGTTTCATACTCGTGTTGCTTGGATGCTTAACAATTATTGATATGTCTTGTGCTCGTGTTGCCTCAAAGGCGTAAACTGATTATTTAAGATAACGTATTGTTCGATCATGGACAACTTGTGCACAAGGATAAGTTCTGCGGACGGTCGCTGGGGCACTGGCACCATTCCGGTCCGGGCGGAACTTGTGTGTAGTCATCGTGTGCTGGAGGGGATGGCTTGCAATACATCGTGTGCTTGTCGTATGCTTGTCGTGTTCTCGTTGCATGCTATCCCTGTCCTTAACTATGTCCATTATGGCACCACACCAGTGATCATCGTGTATATTTAAACCTGTTGCAAACTAACTTGTGTCTTTGTGGCAGGGAAGGCATGGTAAGTATTGTGCAGGTAATTCAGACGGGCAGGTAAAATCCACCGAACGGTGGCACGTTCATCTCAGTAAATTCTATATGTTGCTTACTTGTAAATAAACTAAGGCAAGGTAGAAACCCACAAAATATGCATGCTTCATTAAAATAACGTGTTGATTGGTATAGTTCGGTTAGCTCGCCTTCACCAGTATGTTTCGACATGCTGACTCTCGTTAAAACAGGTTCTCCGTACCAAGGCGAACCGAGCGAGGAGCCGAAGTCGTCTTCCCGATCCAGTCCAGCTGTTGGCGCATCTTCACCGTGCCCCTTTGAAGCATTTTGAAGACAGGAGCCTGCAACTCTTCATACACAAATGCAGCTCCGTGGCAAAGCTGTCCTCCAGCCTGGAGGTCTATATCTTTTGAAGTTTAGTAAAGGGATATAATGTACAGGACTGCTATCTCATTTTGAGTCATCTTTTTTGTAAGCCCGTACGGCATATTAGTTAACTCGTTCAAGAGTTTGTAATAGATGTTCATTATCAATAAAGAGAACTTTTCCATGTTTCAAATCTGTGTTTCAATTTATCTGCGTACTCTGAATATGTATTCGTTATGCAAAATACTTTAGCCTTGTGCGGGCGCAACCCCAGGCCTACACGGCATCACGATTCGGGGGACGCCCCAACGATTCTACGGAATTGGGTCATGACATAATGGTATCAGAGCACAGATTCAAAGTTCCTTAGACTTCGTGCTGGAAAAGTTCCTTTAACGATCAAATTCATGTACGAACTCTTGAACTCGCTAGGCCAAAATGAGATACGTTCATGCAATAAGTCCATAATATATTATGATTCTAATATAATTTACCTTCTTTTGAAGGAATGGTACCAGCGCAATCTGCAGCACAACTACCGAACGAAACACAAAAAGTAGTTCAGGCACTTCGGAAAGCTCGCGGAGCCAGCATGGCATATCTCAAGTCGACCCGCTAGAGCGGGTGATGCAAATGTTAGAATCGCAACGACAAAGAGATGATGCTCGCCAAGCCAAGTTCGAAAGCAATTTAGAGACCCGATTCTCAGTCCAACAGAAGCAGGTGGATACCCTGCAACAGATCGTTCAGACTTTGGCTGCCAACCATTCCGCCGCAACAACAACGACTCCGGTGGAACAGCCCGTGCTTGAAGTGGAGACGCCTCAAATCCCAAGGCCGAGGGACGTGACTGCCTTCAACTTGGGCCATTTCAAGAAAGTCTACAATACCCCATTCAACGGGACTGAGGACCCAGTGGTAGCTCTAGATTGGCTAGCCGAGCTTGAAGATCACTTTGCTCTGTTAGAGGTCCCCGAAGAGAAGCGTGTCGCCTGCACGCAACTTCAGCTCCGTCTCAACGCGCACGATTGGTGGAACATGCATCGACGATCTCTCCAATTTGATCACGGAGAGGAGGCGATCTCGTGGACGACTTTTTGTGCCGCGTTTGAAGAGGAGTTTATACCCCCTCCAGTGCAACGTCAGATGGAAAATAAGTTTGTGCAGCTGCGGCAGGGCAGTATGACAGTTAAGCAGTACTCCATCGAATTCAACCAACTCTCCAAATTCGCTAGGGCCTATTTACCTGATGCAGCAAGTCGAGCCAGAAGGTTTAAAGGTGGACTATGCCCTGCCATCCATGCGCACGTGGTCAATAATCAGTATGGAACAATGCGTGAAGTCATGAATCACGCTCTATCACTTGAACCACAATATCCTCATGTTGCTGCCGGCGCTGTGCATACATCCAGTCACAAATGCCAAAGCAACGAGGGAGGAAATACTGCTACAAAGTGCCTGAATAATGCGGGTCAGCAGGACGGGGATTGGAGCAAAACTTGTCACTTCTGTAAAAGAAAAGGGCACATTAAGAAGTATTGCCGCAAAAGACTTGGGTTATGCCTCGCTTGTGGCGATCCAGGCAATACGATTACCTCCTGTCCGAACCTTCATGGTCGTCATCCCCAACAAAATAATCCTTAACGGTAGGTTCTATTCTAAGTTTCGGGATAAAACTTCCAATTAGTTGGGTAAGATGTAGCGCCCCGTTCTCCCGGTGCGGAGAGCGCGGCTAAGAAACACAAACGGTATCGTTCGATCGGGATAGATTGTATTAAGAACTCGTCCTCATTATGGATTTGTTTCTTCGGAATCGATTTCCATATTCAGTGGACTGTGCCCCCGGGATCGACTTAGCGGCAGAGTCAGGAGGGACCTCTCCGCTGCTATCTTTTATTGTCTCAGTTTTCGATGTCGCTTGTTGCTTTCGTGCTTTGAGTTGGTTTTGGGATTTGCTTGTTTTCCTTGAACGGTTTTGATGGTTTTCATTGTTTTTGTTTATTAAACTACACTTCAATTCCGAGATTGGAAAGAGAGGAAGAAGTATTGATCAAGTTGTTCGTGTACAGGTGAACGTGCAGTAGGCGGCTTGCGGGCGGAGTCGTGAAGCGCCTCTTTCCTTCTCCTTCCAACAATCTAAGTGAGTGGCTACCAACCCGATTAGCTAGCCCTGCTTCCAAGTCTTCACACCTAAAATGACTTGCATTCTTGTTGCCCCGATCAAACGATACCAAGTAATAATAAAAGAAACCAAGATAAAAGAGAATAGACTTGGTTCATTATGCATGTCAATAACTTCATGAACGGATACTAAACTGCATGCTTATTCGTTTGGAAATAAATCATGAACTGTTGTTTGTCTTGTGCAAATACATGTTTCATACTCGTGTTGCTTGGATGCTTAACAATTATTGATATGTCTTGTGCTCGTGTTGCCTCGAAGGCGTAAACTGATTGTTTAAGATAACGTATTGTTCGATCATGGACAACTTGTGCACAAGGGTAAGTTCTGCGGACGGTCGCTGGGGCACTGGCACCGTTCCGGTCCGGGCGGAACTTGTGTGTAGTCATCGTGTGCTGGAGGGGATGGCTTGCAACGCATCGTGTGCTTGTTGTGTGCTTGTCATGTTTTCATTTTATGCTATCCTTGTCCTTGACTATGTCCGTTATGGCACCACGTCAGTGATCATTATGTATATTTAAACCTGTTGCAAACTAACTTGTGTCTTCGTGGCAGGGAAGGCATGGTAAGTATTGTGCAGGTAATTCAGACGGGCAGGTAAAATCCACCAAACGGTGGCACGTTCATCTCAGTAAATTCTATATGCTGCTTACTTGTAAATGAACTAAGGCAAGATAGAAACCCACAAAATATACATGCTTCATTAAAACAACGTGTTGATTGGTATAGTTCGGTTAGCTCGCCGTCACCAGTATGTTTCGACATGCTGACCCTCGTTGAAACAGGTTCTCCGCACCAAGGCGAACCGAGCGAGGAGCCGAAGTGGTCTTCCCGATCCAGTCCAGCTGTTGGCGCATCTTCACTGTGCCCCTTTGAAGCATTTTGAAGACAGGAGCTTGCAACTCTTCATACACAAATGCAGTTCCGTGGCAAAGCTGTCCTCCAGCCTAGAGGTCTATATCTTTTGAAGTTTAGTAAAGGGATATAATGTACAGGACTGCTATCTCATTTTGAGTCATCTCTTTTGTAAGCCCGTGCGGCATATTAGCTAACTCGTTCAAGAGTTTGTAATAGATGTTCATTATCAATAAAGAGAACTTTTCCATGTTTCAAATCTGTGTTTCATTTTATCTGCGTACTCTGAATATGTGTTCGTTATGCAAAATACTTTAGCCTTGTGCGGGCACAACCCCAGGCCCGCACGGCATCACGATTCGGGGATGCCCTAACGATTCTACGGAATCGGGTCGTGACACCTGTCATGCCCCAGTCTAAAAATATGTAGGACTAAGAATACATAACATGCCAGCTACACATTCGACCAGACTCTGGTTCGACTCGAATACCTATAAGCTAAAATATAATAGTCAGTATCTACATAAAACAGTAAATATATCTATGTCTCAATCTACAATGAATATAATACATCAAGAATGAGTTACATGTGCTATAGTCGTCCGCCTAGTAACACATAAACTCGAATAAACTCGAGAAAGAAATATAAATCTATAAAAACTAGGCTATATCAGCATATGAATAAATAAACATAACTCCGGTAGAAATGATATAAGTACCTGATACCAATGCCCGCATAACAAAGCAACAAACATTAGCAACTCCAGGCAGGCTCCACAACGATCTATGCTGCAAAACTGGCAAGGGACCAGGTCCTTAGAGGGACGTAACATGGTACAAGAAATAGCATGCCAATGTAACAGGAAAATAATAAGCAATATGCTCAAGGGTATCTATCATAACCAGCTAAGTGAATAGAAGTGAGAGCGTACTCGTCCGCTAAACCATTTGGGCATGTAGGTCTACATAGATACAACAATATCAAGTAGTAGTAGTAGTAGTAGTAGTAGTAGTAGTAGTAGTAGTAGTAGTAGTAGTAGTAGTAGTAGTAGTAGCAAGTAGTAGTAGTAGTAGTAGTAGTAGTAGTAGTAGTAGTAGTAGGTACGTACAGGCCCTGTCAAGGTACTTGCAGCACTATAGGGCCCGAAGTGTAAGCAACGGTATCAAGTATTGTGTGCTAGCCCACCGGTACGGTAGGTTCTCCCCAGTCCCCATGTATCTCACATCTCATGTCCATAACACGCAAGATCAATCACTAACTCTGTCACGAGTCAATGTGTAGATATACTCACGTCAACTATCTCAAGTCACAGATCCTAAATCCTGACACAGAAGTCGGGAACCTCGAATGTCTCAACTAAGGCTTCTATACATGCAAGTCGTGTCCATTGTCCTAAGGTATATCGGGCAAGAATTTGCACGAACAAAGAATATGATGACAATGCAATTTAATGATACACGATTCCGCGTACGGAAGTTGGCACCTAAATATATTTTAGAAGCTAAGTATCGCAACGTTCCTAGGGTCACAATAACATATAAGCAAAGAACTAGAAATATAATATCAAAAGCTGGTAATAGCAATAAACACATAATACTGTAACAATGGCAAGATACACTTGATTGAATCTTCCCGATGAGTGAACAAAGATCCTGTTTTGGCAATCCCAGTCGTATCATCACGAACTCCTACGATCATATGATATCTACTGATCAGCTATCATAATAAGGTATGTTACCCACAACTATTTCATAGTCATGTATGGTCAAAACTAGGTCATATGGCAACTAGTCTAGTTTTAGGTTCAAGTTGGTACTAAGCTACACCATTAATCTACCATAAATATATTCACAAAATATACTCTAATAATTCTGGAATAAATATTTAAAATATCTATAATTAACATTTAATTTTTTTTCATCTATTGGATCTAGTCACTAGGGTCGACTAGTTATACAACTTGTCCACTAGTAGGTTGATTGGAACAAATCGGTACATACAAAATATAATTTTTATAATCTGGAATAAACATGAAAAATATGTAATTCAGAAGTATCTAACATGGGATACATGATTTTAATCATCGAAAAATAATATATCTAGTTGGTGGTCTCTCAAGTTAAAGTTACAAATCGGATTCATGAGTTTTTCGATGTTCAATGAGTTGTCCTACAAAAATTGATGCAAAAATATATATAAAATTCAAAGAGATCAAAATATGACATATTGGGGTGATAGAGGGATGTGTTAGGAATGTTATCAAGTATTTATTTGTTGAGGCGTGTCACAAAGCGATGGAAACATCTGTGCACAAAAACTGGTTCAGCCTAGACCAATTTTCATAAAACGCACGCCACTAGCAAACGGTTCCAATCCAAATGCTGTGGAAAATTTAGAAGCTAGAGGACACATAGGGTTACATGTTAGAGTTACTGTGGTGGAGGTTTTGGGGATGTGGAGGTGGTGGAGTATCCTTAGAAGGGAATAGACTGAATTCGGATTCAGCCTAGACACTTCTGGTAGAGGGGGTATTTTGAGAAAGTTAGAGTGAGTTTGGATGAAAATTTTGTGAATAGAAAATGTTTATAACAGGGAAAGGAAGAATCCTACTAAAATTGAGAGAAATATAGTTACTGTGGAGGAAGATATAGCCAAATTAGTGGGGTATTACTGAATTTGGTTTCAGTCTGGGTGGAGATGGTTTGTGAAGAGAAAATGTGAGGAAGAGAGTTAGAAAAAAATGTGTTCAGGTGTTATGAGGTAATAAGGTGAGGAGAAGTCTATAGATGGCCAGCCATTAAGGGGGAGGTGAAGGGTTGAGAGAAGAGTAATGGTTAGGGAGTTTTTTTGTAAGTTATGAAAAGTGAATAGTTAAAGGTACTTGGGAGTTATGGAAGGTAAAAAAGTGAGGAATGTTGGCCGCCCATTTAGTATGGTTGACCACCCTTGGGTCCAACCTATAATGGATAATAGGTGGGGTGTGAAGTTTAGTCAAGTCCAAAGTGTGTAGGGCAAAAATAATTTCCTAATGTGTTAAGTGTGAGAGTGAGTGGAATATCAAGATATTTGGTATTTTGTAGAGAGGACAATGGTACATAATATCTGGCATGAACCATAGGGGGGTTAGAAATGCTTGGGTTGAGTTATGTTGGTGTCGTTGGGTCAATTTGGTCTAGTTTGTCTAGTCAAAGTGTCATATATATATAAAAGAATTTTAAAAATTAATTTTGTAACTTATTTCATTAAATAAAAATAATTACAAAATACCAAATTACCCCTATACTAAAATGAGGGGCTTACAATCTACCAAACTTATAAAAATTTTGTCCTCGAAATTTAAAATAAAAATAATATAAAAGAGTAAGATGATTTACTGCGGAAGAATGATGAATACGACTTATCGTATCGAGTTTCTCGATAAAAATAAAGTACGATCTAAAGATTAGGATTATAGACTGGTAGAAATGAATTTAAGTACGCAAGACCATACCTTGGTTCTCGGAAGCTAGGGAACACAATTACAAATGGGATCCTAGTTTGATGTCACATTCTAATAGTGAGGATACACTCAATTCCAGTCACTATCCAGCTTATAGAGTTTAAGTTGGCAGTAAAAATTCTGGCCATGATCATATTTACAAGTGTTATAGAAAGTCTATCTTTAAGAAAATGGTAATAGATAATGAGGCTTTTATAACCGTAGTCACAGACTATCAAAGAAAATATAGGTACTACCATAGTGTTATCGGGTCAATCACTCTAGAAAGAAAGTTTACCAGTTCTCATTGCGCCTAATTAGGTCATGAGTTTAAAAGATAATAGAAAATGTCATAGTCAAATACAACTAGGGTGAGATGGTACAGATGAATACATTAGTCACATATCATGGTTGTCGATGAATGGTTCAACAATATGCGTCAAAAGGGTAATATAACTTATTAAGGTGATTAATATTATGCAGAGAGTACAAGAGGACTCAATTTAATGCAACACAAGTGTCATGGACGTAGTTTGGCTCGAGCGGGCTACGAGTATATCAGTGGTTGGGGTAATTGGGTTGCCGAAGTACAAGTTAATTTAATTGCAACAGGGTTGAATATTTAAGTATAGATTTTTAGAAGGTGATATGCCACGAATATTGTGGGGTCTATATGGGCCATGGAAGTGTATATTTTGGAGCAACATTTGGTTCTTGTGTGTAGTAGGTCACATTATACTCAAGAATATCAAAATTGTTGAAAGAATTGAGTCGGTGTTGCATATTAAAATCGACCACAATAGAAAATGATATATGTGTCATTTATGTGTACAACTGTATCGCAAATGTTGTGCGACTAAAACGAAGCATGGGAATGTAAGTTTGTGAGTGAAAGTAATGTAATGGGTGTAGAGTGGCTAGTCTAGGTCATAAAGGCAAAAGTTGTTGGAAAAGATAGTGTTGTGCTCCAATTACACGAGCCACAATGAAGGATATCAAGGTTACAAAATTAAGGTATTAATTTAATCTGTTTCTAATTAATACCAATAAATTTAAATTTACCCTAAAATTCCAAATATAACCCTACACTAACTAGGGAATTACCATCTGTCCAACTTATAAGAAATTTAGTTAGTATTAAAACTAAGGTCATAGTCTTGCTAACAAAAATTTTTGAAGGACCTATTTTCTAAATAAGGATACAAGAATTCTAGGATTTACTGGCCGTAATCAAGAATTTTCTAAGGGAACCTAGAAACTATCAGGGTGCTATTGATCAACAACTTTATAAAAGATATTACTACCCATCCAATACTGCTCTTATATAGGTCAAGCTTCTACAAGGCAGAAGAAAGGACCGAGTCAGATCTAACTAAGGCAAGGTTGTATAGAGACTTCGATCATTGATTGACATTGATGACGAAGAGACAAAAAAAAGAAAATCATAAGATAAAAGAATTTTAGACCACGATAAGAAGAAATTATGATAGTCTACAGGGTTGAATAATGTACAATTAAGCAGATATTTGGAGAATCAAGTCATAGTGACTAGATCAAGGGAATTAGAGTAGAAAAGAACTGATACCTATGGTGAGATGGATATTAACACAAAAAAGTGGTACCAACCAAGGAATTGATATTATAATTAGGGCACGACTAGAAAAAGATGAAGGATCTACTCAATTAGATAATTAGAAGGCTTGTTGCTACAAAAAGAAAGAGGCTTATGTCTGTAAAACAAGATAGGAATTATTATTATGAAGGATAGGAATTCAGTTGATAAAGTAATACAACAAATCCTGATCTCAATACTATATTTTCTATAAATTTTATTCTGTATAACCTTACTCATACTATTGGCAAACCACTTCTAGCTATAGGTAAGCACTATGCAATCCCTATGACTTCGTCTAACTTGTATTTTCTTAACTTAGTAGGTAAGGTTCAAGGCTAAACTAAACATGTACTCAGGTCTATCACTCATGACATACTATTTACTATGGTCACTCTTTAAATCATGGTTGGGATTGGTCATTCCAATACTTATATAACCTTCAATTGGAATGTCTATCTATTCTCATACAACTTACCCTATATACTGTTGTTCTTCTAGTTTCTGCTATCTTAATACATATATTTCTCATGGAAGTTCTCTTGAGAAGGTTACTACCCTAGAACACATGCATGAAGTCATGATCACCTCTTCTAAGTGATAATTTTATCGAACTCAATGAGATGGTAAGATTCTATAAAGGCTTAGGTTTAATCTTAACTACAATGATTATTAAACTATTCTATTTATAATGAGAATCTCAAATTATGTCTTCTAAAGTCTTCCTTAAGGTTGGCCATATTTGTTTATAGAGCTATAACTAATTTCTAATATTTTAACTAGGTATTCTCTCAGATAGTACCCCTAGTGTTCTCAGTCATTACGAAAACTCTATACCTATCCTGGCCAATATTATTATTGGTCAAGCTTCTAGTCCAATACTAACTACGGGTGGGAGTTCGAATATCTATTGATAAGGAAAAGTTCTCTGCTAAGGCTAATTCTTATATATAACTCAAAGCTATCATCTCGTTCTAGTAGTCTACCTAGAACATGCATCTATATATCTTACCCATTTCTAACTTAGATAACCCTTCCTATGAATTATTCTACCAACACTGCTTATATCCTATATTATAATACTGAAAGTCAAGCACGAGTGTTCGTTCTTCCAAAGTAGGGAAGAACGAGAATAAAGGATAGGGAGTTTAAGAAGGGTATCATCGAATACAATTTTTGAGGTTCAAAGGCGATAGTAGAAATCAAAAGAATGTTCAAAGCAATTGTGGATTGAGATCCTAACAAACGTATCCTAGCGCAGGCTCGCTCGGCACAATGACATAACCGAGATGATTTGATCAGGACCTGCATGGGCCACCACAAAAATATGTCACACCCCAGTCCAAAAATATATAGGACTAAGAATACGTAACATGCCAGCTACGCATTTGACCAGACTCTGGTCTGACTCGAATACATATAAGCTGTAATATAATGGTCACTATCTATATAAAATAGTAAATATATCTATGTCTCAATCCACAATAAACATAATACATCAAGAATGAGCTATATATGCTAAAGTCGGTCGCCCAATAACACACAAACTCGAATAGACTCGAGAAAGAAATACGAGTCTATAAAAACTAGGCTATATCAGCAAATGAATCAACAATATGAATAAATAAATATAATGCCGATAGAAATGATATAAGTACCTGGTACCAATGCTCGCATAACAAAGCAACATACATTAGCAACTCCAGGAAGGCTCCACAATGATCTATGCTGCAAAACTGGCAAGTGACCAGGTCCTCAGAGGGACGTAATAAGGTACAATAAATATTATGCTAATATAACACAAAAATAATAAGCAATATCCCAGCGGTAGTAGTATATAACCAGCTAAGTAAATGCAAATTAGAACGTACTCGTCCGCTAAACCACATGGGCCTGTAGGTCTGGATAGACACAACTGTATCTAGTTGTAGTAGTAGCAAGTAGTAGTAGGTACGTACAGGCCCCGTCAAGGTACCTACAGTACTATAGGGCCCGAAGCGTAAGCAATGGTATCAAGTATTGTGTGGTAGCCCAGCGGTATGGTAGTTTCTTCCCAGTCCCCATGTATCTCACGTCTCATGTCCATAACACGCAAGATCAATCACTAACTATATCGCGAGTCAATGTGTAGATATACTCATGTCAACTATCTCAAGTCACGGATCCTAAATCCTGATACAGAAGTCGGGAACCTAGAATCTCTCAACTTAGGCTTCTGTACATGCAAGTTGTGTCCAGTGTCCTAAGGTATATCGGACAAGAATTAGCACGAACAAAGAAAAACGATAATAATGCAATCTAACGATAGCCAATTCCTCATACGGAAGTCGGCACCCGAATACATTTCGAACGCTAAGTATCGCAACGGTTCTAGGATCACAATAACATATATGCAAAGAACTATAAATATAATATCAAAAGCTGGTAATAGCAATAAACACATAATACTGTAACAAAGGCAACATACACTTGCCTGAATATTTTCGATGAGTGAACAAAGATCCTGTTTTGGCAATCCCAGTCGTATCGTCATAAACTCCTACGATCATATGATATATACCGATCAGCTATCATACTAAGGTATGTTACACACAACTATTTCATAGTCATCTATGGTTAAAACTAGGTCACATGATAACTAGTCTAGTTTTAGATTCAATTTGGTACTAAGCTACACCATTAGAGTCACTATGGTGGAGGTTTTGGGGCTGTGGAGGTGGCAGTATGGCCTGAGAAGGGAATAGACTAAATTCGGATTCAGCCTGGGCACTTCTGGTAGAGGGGATATTTTGAGAAAGTTAGAGTGAGTTTTGATAGAAAGTTTGTGAATATAAAATATTTATAACAGGGATAGGAAGAAGCATACTAAATTTGAGAGAAAAATACTTACTGTTGAGGGAGATATGGCTAGATTGGTGGGGTCTTGCTGAATTCGGATTCAGCCTGGGTAGGGGTGGAAAGATGGTGGTTTGGAGGAAAACGGAGAAAGACTTTGGATATGGTTTATGAAGAGAAAATATGAGAAAGAGAGTTAGGAAGAATTTTTGTTTAGGTGTTATGGGGTAATAAGGTGAGGAGAAGTCTATAGGTGGCGAGCCATTAAGGGGGAGGTGAAGGGTTGAGAGGAGAGTAATGGTTGGGGAGTTTTTTTTGTAAGTTATGGAAAGTGAATAGTTAAGGGTACTTGGGGGTTGTGGAAGGTAAAAAAGTGAGGAATGTTGGCTTCCTATTTAGTGTGGTTGACCACCCTTGGGTCCAACCTATAATGGTTAATAGGTGGGGTATAAAGTTGGGTCAAGTCCAAGGTGTGTAGGGTTGAAATAATTTCCTAATGTGTTAAGTGTTAGAGTGTTAGTAGAATATCATGATGTTTGGTGTTTTGTAGAGAGGACAATGGTACATAATGTCTGGCATGAACCATGCGGGGGGGGGGGGGGGGGTTGAAAATGTTTGGGTTGAGTTATGTTGGTGCCGATGGGTCAATTTGGTCTAGTTTGTCTAGTCAAAGTGTCATATATATATATATATATATATATATATATATATATATATATATATATATATATATATATATATATATATATATATATATATATATATATATATATATATATATATATATATATATATAAGGATTTTAAAAATTAATTTTGTAACTAATTTTATTAAATAAAAATAATTATAAAATACCAAATTATCCCTATACTAAAATAAGGGGGCTTACACGACCCATTTTTCTCAGCGAGAAGACTCGTTTGAGGCAAATAATTCCAGATTTGGCCCTTCAGGAGTTCAGACTTAGACTTTTAAAGGCTCGCTCGGAGTATCGCTCGACCGAGGCAAATCATCGCTAAGGTGGGTGGCTACGATGAACTTGTCTTTGCTTAGCCAGCACACTTAAAATATGGACGATACATGCTAGTTGCTAGGTCAATCACTCTTTGCATGCTAATAAAGAATATAACGCACCTAGTTAAGGGAATAATCATTTCTTGTATTGATTGTGTTAGAACATAGAAATAAAACTTGGCTTAGAGTTGGACCCTCCCATGCTACCTTAGCTTCGTGCAAATAGACTCTGCTATGCCTCAAGTAGATCATTATATACTCTTCATAGTGCACTGCTTTACTTGTTTACACTGCTCGCCTTATGGATTATGTCGCTCGATATGTCCCTGTATGGCTTCACTCCTCTCACTACCCCTTAGACCCGTGCAAATGTAAAGGCTAGGCTTATGTTCTAAAGTAGACTATGCCACAAGTTTCCTTATGCTCATGTTTCAACACGGTTTCAATGCTTGCCTGCTTTACATATTCACTATGCTCGTCACATGAATTCATGCCACGAACCCCGGTAACAATATCTTGTCTTGCATTCATCTAAGTTTTCCGTAAGACTATCGAATAGTCATTTCGTACAAGTATGAACTTGAAAGTAGCTGGGACCGTTGGGTCACCAAGGTATCTCCGAATCAGAAGATTGCACCATGTCAAGTTTAACTCTGAACGAGAATCATGTCAAGTAAAGCAAGAATCACAGCTTGTGGAGCATACTCATTCTGAACAAGAATCAAGAATTAACATGTCAGGTCATGAATCCCGTGAATCTGAGACCCAAGACTTGCATGTCGCAGACAACTTATGCACAAGGTATTCAATATGTTCCTAAGGACGGTCTCCAAGGCACTGGGGATGATCTGATCTGGACGGAACATCAGTTAGTATGTCTGTTTTGGGCATGATGGCGTGTAGCGCCTTATGAACCTTCTTTCACGCTATTCTCGCTCTTAGACTAAGTAGTCGTCTGTTCGGGTAGGATGGATGTGATGCCTCCTTCCTTGAGTCGCATACCATTCTCACTCTTGACTACAACCCATCCTCTATAGCTATATCAGTGACTCATGTTCATATAGATAAGTCATCCTCGCTTAGCAGCAATCCGCGTGCGAGTCAATGTATCACATCCAGTAATCTGAAATACCTGAACAATTATGAGTATAAGGCATCTGTACATATTGAACACTTGAACATCTTTTGTAATACTTCTGGATAATCAGTGTAACTCGTGCACTTAAAACAGAATCTCGCTCGTGACACTTGTGTTTGCTTATGCGATTGCCCATGGATTTTATTATATATACCCGTGCTTGATTTAACTTGGTTTTTCTTGGACAGGGAAGGATGGATGTTAAGTTGGTAAGTCTCGTCGTGCTACTCATATATCGCACGGTGCGCTACCACACGAGTTAAGCTTTACATCATTACCCTAAAACTGATCCTAAGACAAGACTAGAGAGATAACTTAATAGATGGTGTACATAACCTTTATAACGTGTTTGGATTTGTCGAGCAGGCGAGAAGCCTCCCCACCAGTGCATTCATGTATTGACAACCCACCAGATTGCTTGCAGGGTGCGGGAGAACCTCGTTCGGTGCAAAAATTCCCTTCGTACGTGCTAAGACGTAGAGTTCGCTCTGGAGCCTTGGAACGTTGTGTCCGGAACTGAAGCACATATATAAGATATAATATTGGAACATCGCCTATCCATCATTCCATAATTATAGCCACTTGGCACGCTTTTATCGTTTCAGAGAAAGAGAGATGATTGAGCAACTTGTAATCTCGGCCTAAAACCGCTTGTAATACTTGTTCAATATCAATAAAGTGCTTATTTTACTTCTATACTTATGTTATTTAATGCTTCCACTATTGACGACTCTGTGAACTTGTTTCCAATCACCTGTTTGTTTTTTATTATGCAATATTTGAACTATCTGTGCGACTCTGTGGCTTAGTCATTTTATCACATGTTCGGATCATGGCCTTGCACGGGCGCAGGTTGTGCTCATTCGGCATCACGTTCAGATGGGAATGATTGCCCCCCAGGAGCACTGGCTCGGTGATTCGTGCCTAGCAGGGACGGCCGATTCCTGCGGGAGATTGGGGAGTGACAATTTATGCCACGGCCGAAAATACGATACATAGAACATGATTCACTTCGTTTGGCCGGAAGACTATCAAATAGTCATTTCGTGCAAGTTTGAACATGAAATTATTCGGCACCGTTAGGTCACCAAGGCAGTTCCCAAACTAGGAGAAATATAGTACGACAAGTTAGGCAAGAGTTATAATTAGATAGCTCGGGGAACAATATTCGTTCAAGACAAGATCAGGCGGCTCTGGGAGCCAATGTATTTGTAAACCTTTTTATGAACATGGAATACGATTTTAATTTGTGAACATGGAATATGATTTAAATTTGTGAACATGGATAAGGATTTGAGCAAGTTCGTGATATATGATTTGGAAGAATTATATTTGCGCGGTCATGGACAACCTGTGCACAGGGTATTTTTGTGGTTCCTACAGACGGTACGCCGGGCCACATGGGCCGATCTGATCCGGATGAAAAAAATTTGATAGTCGTTCATTTCGGGCGTGATGCTGCAGACGGCTCCACGTTACCAACGTTGCAGCCATCCGTCCAAAAGCTATAACTCGTCATTTATGGTTATGCCAGTGATATTTTGTTCATATAGATTAAGTTTGGCTTGATTACGGCAATTCGCGTGCGAGTTCATTTGCATTAAAATGAGTAACATGTACATTTGAACACATCTTAGTAAATCTGAGTAAAACATTTAACACCTATGATAAGAGAATTTGATGCACGCCACTTTGTACTTAGAGATATGGATGCACAATACATTATTTAGGACAAGCGTAACATATTTGAGGCAAGAATTCGTTCGTGACACTAAGCTTTGTTTGAGCACTATTTGTTTCGTTTCGTATATTATATGTTGGTTAACTTGGTTTTATACTTGGGCAGGGAAGCACGAATGGTTAAGTTGGTAAGTTTTGCCGTGTTATCCTTATATCGCACGGTGCACTGCCATACGAGTTAGGCTTATATCTTATGACATAAAACTGATCCTAAGGCAAGACTAGAAAGACAACTTAATAGATGGTACATAAAATTAATGAACGTGTTTGGACTTATTGAGCGGGCGAGAATCCTCCCCACCAGTGCATTCATGTACTAATAACCCACCATCTTGCTTGCAGGGTACGAGAGAACCTCGTTTGGTGCGGAGTATCCCCTCGTACGAGCTAAGACGTAGAGTTCTCTCTGGAGCCTTGGAGTGTTGCATCCGGAGCTGAATCACATATACAAGATATAATTTATTGGAACATCGCTTATATTATCATCTCATGTTGTAAGACGCTTGGCACGCTTTTATTTCTTTGATATATATATATATATATATATATATATATATATATATATATATATATATATATAGAGAGAGAGAGAGAGAGCTTGAGCAACTTGTAATCTCGGCCTAAAGTCGCTTGTAATATTTTTTGATTATCAATAAAGAGATTATTTTTGTTTCATACTTGTGTTCATTCAATTCTTCCACTATGATGACTCTGTGAACTAGTTATCTATCACCTGTTCGGTTTCTTATTCCACTGCATTCAGACAATCTATGCGACTCTGTGACTTAGCTATTTCTTTGCCTGTTCGGATCATGGTCTTGCGTGGGCGCACCTTGTGCTCGTACGGTATCACGTGTCATGCCCCAGTCCCAAAATACCGAGGGACCGGACGCGTGATAATGGCCAGTAGTACGCACCGATGGACAACCCAATTTAATGGATCCATCAGGGCATACTTAAGTTGTAAGATAACAATAAGCAGGTCCAATATTAATAGTCACAGTCTATACTAATCTCATCCATAACAGATAATCACCGATCCATTGCCAGAATAAAGAGTCTCGGAGAACAATCCGAGAATAAGTCTAATACAATAATGCAATAGACTGGAAATAAAGTAAAATAACTAGAAAAGAAATAATGAGTATCTCAAGACAATACTCCGAAGAAGTCCTCTGGTATGATCTCGTCCTCTGGTCCTGGTACTGCTCCAATGTAGGCACCTGCTTCTGCTCCTGCTAATGCTCATGTACTGTACAACTCTGGGTAGATCTCGTCTGCAATATCTGGGGACATAATCCGGATCCAGGTTCTCAGGGGACATAGCAAGGTATAAGAAAGCTCATGCCAAAATAAATAATAATGCAGTACAGCAATAAATAAAGCAATAGGGTAAAAATGTAACCATCTATGTAAAATGCAGGTGAGAACATCACCAGTACTCAGGCTGAGACTACTACAAGCTCTGTGTAGGGGAGCCGGTAGCAGCGATATCATGTAGTTGTCTAGCTCGTAGTGAGACTAAGACGCCGGCATAATATAGTCAACCTGTAGCATGTGTGTCTCTCCAGCAATAAATGGAACAATAGGAAAACACTAAATAACCAGCTAAGTGATATGCAAGATGAGAGCAGTACAAGAACTCAGGCTGAAACCACTACAAGCTCTGTGTCGGAGAGCCGGTAGCAGTGATATCATGTGGTTGTCTAGCTCGTAGTGAGACTAAGACGCCGACATAATATAGTCAACCTGTAGCATGTGTGTCTCTCCCCACCCAATGTAATCACACGTCCCATGTCCATGTGGCCCCATATCCATGTCACGCACAATCATCTCTAATACAACAAGTCATATAATGTCTAGGAATATAATATCAATGTCAAGTCCTGTATCCTATACAGAATTACCATGAATATCTCAGGAAGATCGTGTCTCATGAATAGTGTCAAGTGTCCTGGGTCATGTTGTACTTGATAAGACAAGTACGAGAATATAAAAGTGTCATGAATGTCCATCTCTAGATGACCGTACCCAACACCGCGTACGATGTTGGCACCCGACTGATAATCGGACGCTAAGTACGTCACACGGGCCTAGGTTAAACATGCACAGCAATATAATGAAGCAAGAAAAATATGAAACAATACTGCAGAGTTTGGCAAGGTACACTTGCCTGGGGTCCTGGCTCCAACTGTAGCTCTGGTCTCAGCGGGATCTGCAGGTACCACTCCGGTTGCTGAAATAAACATCACCATTAGATTCAGAAAATATCAAATAGCTAGAAATGCCTGTCCTTAAGTCCAATTTGGACACAAGGGCAAAAATAACATTTCCGGGTTAAAGCGGGGTCCACATGTGGGCTACTTCGCACCGAAAAGCGTGTCAGGGTCAAAGGTCTCTAAATTCGCCAAACTTAGTGTCAACAAGTTAGGAATAATGATATGAACCCAACGGAACTTCCAGAATTAGATTCCGATGAGCCGATCATAAAATCGCCCGTCAAGTGGAGCCGGTGGGGCCCACGATATGCGATTTTGCCAACGTTCTCAGAATCGAACCAAACTTGGGTCACAGGACCAGCGTATCGCTACGAGTCTGATGGCGCAAGTTTCATCTCGATCCGACGTGTGTACACAAAGTTACAGCGTGTTCCAGAAAAGTCGGATACGGGGTGTTGTTCGCGGATACGCGTTGATTCCGGGGTGCACGCACCTACGAATCGACTTCTGCGAAATCCCACACGTCCGTATCAACGACGCGCACATTTTGGTAAAGACCGCGTGCGACCAAGTCGTCCCGTTTGGCGGGGCGTACCCAGTTCCGGGGTGAATCGGGTCGCCGTTTTTCCTGTTTTTGGATCGCGGTGTGCGATCACCACAGGACGCGATACCCCGAGCGGTTTGTCCGAGCACCGAGAGGGTCATACAGGCTTCGCAACGCAATTTACGGAATCGAAATCAGAGCTACGAGCAAGAAGATATGAGTACCTGAACTGGGCTGAAAAACCGTGGATAAAACCGTGTCCGACACGACACAGGACACTGTGTCCTGTGTCCGAATTAGAAATTAGGGTTAGGGTTAGGGATTGGTGGCCGGCGAAGCTGCGACGAAGGGCGGCCGGGCTGAGGCGGAGGGGGCCGGTGGCAGTGGGGGCACGCGGCGGCCGGGGCTCGTCGTCGTCGTCGCAAGCGGCGCGGGGAGCGGCCGGAGCTGCTGCCGCTGCGGTTTGCTGCTGCTGCCGGTGCTCGTCGACGAGGAGAGAAGGAGGGAAGGGGAGGTGATGGCGGCGCTGGCGAGGCGGGCTGGGCAGCGGGGCGGTGGCGGCAAGTCCGTCGACGAGGCTAGGGTGGCACGGCGAGGTCGAGGGGAACTCCGCGAGGGTGGCGGAGGCCGGGTTTTGGAGGAGTCAGGGCCGCGGTTATTGGAGGCTGAGCCTAGGGCGGAGGCGGAGGTCCTGCGAGTCAGGGAAGGCCGGCGAGGCGCTGAGGACGTCGGCGGCAAGGGGTCGGCCGGCGTCGGCTAGGGTTAGGGTTAGGGTTAGGGTTAGGGTTTTTCTTTAGGATTTTCTTTTTCCTTTTTATTTTCTTTTTTTTTGGAGAAAACTAGGAAAGTAAACATTTATACATGCAAAAATTTGGGCTAGGGTTTGACCTAGGTTTTGGGCTGGGTCAACACTCCTTGGGCTTGGCTTCGGCTCTCATGGGGATGTCGGGCGTTGGCACGGGTTTAATTCGGTTTATTTCTAAATTGGTTTTCAGGGCTTTAAAAATGCTTCTGGAGTCCAATAAATTCACGAAAAATTACCCTATGTCCGGTTTTCTATTTTACACCATAAAATATTATTTCCATGATATTTTAATAGGAATTAACCCCAATTAAAAATCATTAAATGACCAAATACCTAGGGTTTTAATCACAAAAATCTCGAAAAATTCCAAAAAATCCAATTTAATAATTACTGAAAATCAGGGGGCTTACAATCTACCCAACTTATAAAAATTTCGTCCTCGAAATTAAAATAGGGTATGGTTCTCTTTATCAAATCTCACTTGATTACAGTCTAAAGAATTCCTCCTAAGTGAACATTGCGGTCTCTACCCAACTTAGAATTTACCCATCTATCATCTAAGGCTATACATCTAATAAAGCTATGCCCTAAATTATTTAATCATGTTATTGAATCCTCAAGTCTTTAACACCCAAAAATATCACCTATGATATTCCCTTAATCATATATAAAGGGTCACCAATAATGCGACCGGCCTGTGGGGTATATCTAGTACTGTCTATATATCAACTTATACCAAGCACGAGGTTTCGTCTTTCCAAAACAAGGGAAGACGAAGGTCAATAATAAAGAGTTCAAGGGAGAGGTAATAGTATAGAAGTATCGGGATCAAGGCGTTTAACGAATTCAAATGGGATTTGTCAAGACAATTGTGGATTAAAATCCTATTCTGGAAATCCTTTGTTCGCCTGCTCGTATTAGTACAGTCATATAACTGATACGATATGCTCAGACATATCTAGAGGGCAAGTATACTAGTCAAATATATATATCTCAATCCACGTAAGGTAGTATTACGAAGGGCGAATCAAGCGCACTAAGGTTAGCTAGACCTTAATATACTGATTCTGAAAAGACAATTGTATTAGTGTATCGACCCAATAATACATATGTCATGAACAAGCTCGATAAAATGATAAGCTTGCAAAACTAGGCTATATTAGCAGCATAAGTCAAGGTAGTACAAATATAAGTACGCTAGATGATGATGAAAGGAGGTACAAATTAATTCAAGTTCACAAAACAACACAAAATAAGCACAACAACAAAAGACTCTCTAATCTCTACAGTTATCAATTATAAGCAAGTTCAAAATTACATATGTTAAGTCTAAGGTCACGAACCAATAGGCACGAGATAAAATAAATCTAAAAACAGAAAACTACGAAAAAAATTCGCGCATTCGCTACTCCATGAGTCTACGCGTCCTCTAAAGTCATTGCTGGAGCTTTTCACGTTCTTGCAGTTGATTCCTCTGCTGTTGTTGAGCCTGCTGGAAGAGCAGTGCCTGGGGTATCAAAGGTGGCCTCGGCTGATACCCTCCTGGAGCTGGTGGTAGGACTTCTTGAACTTCCGTTTATGGTGCTTTCAATGTTGGATAGGTTGACCTCGGTACTGGTAACACTTGTTGGTTTACCGTTGATGCTACTTATCTACGCTCAGGATATTCCTTCACTAAATGCTGACTGGATCCGCAAACTAAACATAATCTCCTTTTTTGTCTGCACTCGATCTTTATATGGCCTCGCTTGCGACAATATGGACAGACAGGTATTGCCCGTGGAGATGCTTCTGGTGGCTGGTGACTGTGAAATCTTTTTATAGCTTCTTCCTGTGGTGCTCCGGCTAGTGCTGATGTGGATGACCTCTTTAGACTGGTCTCTCTCCTGATGACGCGCTCCATGCATCGTGCTGCAGCAAGGACGTCCGAGTAAGATGTAGGTGCAACGGATCCAATTAGTTTCTGTAGCTCAATGTTTAGTCCGTCGAAGAACTTCTCGGCCTTCTCTTCTTCTGTCTGAATCAAGGTAGGGGCAAAACGACTCAGGCGAATGAACTCGGCGTTGTACTCTTCCACCATCATAGTATCCTGAGTGAGGCGATTGAACTTGTCCCGAAGTTCTGATCGAGCGATGGCTGGAATGTACATCTCTTGAAAGCGTCTAGAAAACTCTTCCCAAGTGACTCGGTCTGGTCCGAGCCTGGTCTCTTCAGATAGCCACCAGTGATGAGCATTGTCCGTCAATTGTATTCTGACGGCAGTCATCCAACATTCTCGTGGAATCTCAGCTGCTTCCAATTGATGTTGAGTATTGGTGAGCCACTCATGAACTTCTGTGGGCTCTTCCTTGCTTGAGAAGGTACGGGGCTTCAGCTGGCGGAAATCAGAAATAGAGCTCGTCGTTGACCGTCGTGCTGGTAGATTTGCCTGCTCCAATGCGATTGCTAGGCTGCGACTCAAAGCCTCTTGTTGAGCTTGCATTATTGCGTAGATCATTTGAAACACCTGTTGTCCGTCTATGGCCTGCCCTTGTGGAATTACTGGCATTGGTGAAATGTTCTCTTGGTGGATTTCTGAGGCATGTTGATTCTCTTGACTGCGCTATTGAGCTGGTTGACCTTCTTCTACTGGTGTTACTTCCTCTTCATTGGTTACCAAAATATCCCGTGGTGATCTTGCAGGTGTCTCGTCGCTTGCTCGTGAATCCATAACTCTGCAACCAAAATAAACAATAAGAGGCGCACAAGAATCAAGGCAGGATGCGAGTCAAGAATTTAAATTCGAATCTGATATAGATATCAAGAACGTTTCAAGCAAGTGGATGAGATCCTAGAACTTATCCTATTCTTATTGCAGGCTTGCTCGGTCCCTAAGTTGAAACCGAACAATTTAGTCGTAGACCTGCATGGGCCACCACAAAAACTATGTCACGCCCCAGTCCCAAAATACCGAGGGACCGGACACATGATAATGGCCAGCAGTACGCACCGATGGACAACCCAATTTAATGGATCCATCAGGGCATACTTAAGCTGTAAGATAACAATAAGCAGGTCCAACATTAATAGTCACAGTCTATACTAATCTCATCCATAACAGATAATCACCGATCCAATGCCAGAATAAAGCAGATAAATATAATCTAGCATATCTCAATAAAGAGTCTCGGAGAACAATCCGAGAACAAGTCTAATACAATAATGCAATAGACTGGAAATAAAGTAAAATAACTAGAACAGAAATAATGAGTATCTCAAGACAATACTCCGAAGAAGTCCTCTGGTACGATCTCGTCCTCTGGTCCTGGTACTGCTCCAATGTAGGCCCTGCTTCTGTTCCTGCTAATGCTCCTGTACTGTACAACTCTGGGTAGATCTCGTCTGCAATATCTGGGAACATAATCCGGATCCAGGTCCTCAGGGGACATAGCAAGGTACAAGAAAGCTCATGCCAAAATAAATAATAATGCAGTGCAACAATAAATAAAGCAATAGGGTAAAAATGTAACCATCTATGTAAAATGTAGGTGAGAACATCACCAGTACTCAGGCTGAGACTACTACAAGCTCTGTGTAGGGGAGCCGGTAGCAGCGATATCATGTAGTTGTCTAGCTCATAGTGAGACTAAGACGCCGGCATAATATAGTCAACCTGTAGCATGTGTGTCTCTCCAGCAATAAATAAAACAATAGGAAAACACTAAATAACCAGCTAAGTGATATGCAAGATGAGAGCAGTACAAGAACTCAGGCTGAAACCACTACAAGCTCTGTGTCGGGGAGCCGGTAGCAGTGATATCATGTGGTTGTCTAGCTCGTAGTGAGACTAAGATGCCGGCATAATATAGTCAACCTGTAGCATGTGTGTCTCTCCCCACCCAATGTAATCATACGTCCCATGTCCATGTGGCCCCATGTCCATGTCACGCACAATCATCTCTAATGCAACAAGTCATATAATGTCTAGGAATATAATATCAATGTCAAGTCCTGTATCCTATACAGAATCACCATGAATATCTCAGGAAGATCGTGTCTCATGAATAGTGTCAAGTGTCCTGGGTCATGTTGTACTTGATAAGACAAGTACGAGAATATAAAAGTGTCACGAATGTCCATCTCTAGATGACCGTACCCAACACCGCGTACGATGTTGGCACCCGACTGATAATCGGACGCTAAGTACGTCACACGGTCCTAGGTTAAACATGCACAGCAATATAATGAAGCAAGAAAAATATGAAACAATACTGCAGAGTTTGGCAAGGTTCACTTGCCTGGGGTTCTGGCTCCAACTGTAGCTCTGGTCTCAGCGGGATCTGCAGGTACCACTCCGGTTGCTGAAATAAACATCACCATTAGATTCAGAAAATATCAAATAGCTAGAAACACCTGTCCTTAAGTCCAATTTGGACACAAGGGCAAAAATGACATTTCCGGGTTAAAGCGGGGTCCACATGTGGGCCACTTCGCACCGAAAAGTGTGTCAGGGTCAAAGGTCTCCAAATTCACCAAATTTAGTGTCAACAAGTCAGGAACGATGATACGAACCCAACAGAACTTCCAGAATTGGATTTCGATGAGCCGATCACAAAATCGCCCGTCAAGTGGAGCCGGTGGGGCCCACGATACGCGATTTTGTCAACGTTCTCAGAATCGAACCAAACTTGGGTCACAGGACCAGCGTATCGCTACGAGTCTGATGGAGTAAGTTTTGTCTCGATCCGACGTATGTACACAAAGTTACAACGTTTTCCAGAAAAGTCGGATACGGGGTATTGTTCGCGGATACGCGTTGATTCCGGGGTGCACGCACCTACGAATCGACTTCTGCAAAATCCCACACGTCCGTATCAACGACGCGCACATTTTGGTAAAGACCGCGTGCGACCAAGTCGTCCCGTTTGGCGGGGCGTACCCAGTTCCGGGGTGAATCGGGTCATCATTTTTCCTGTTTTTGGATCGCGGTGTGCGATCACCACAGGACGCGATGCCCCAAGCGGTTTGTCCGGGCACCGAGAGGGTCATACAGGCTTCGCAACGCAATTTACGGAATCGAAATCAGAGCTACGAGCAAGAAGATATGAGTACCTAAACTGGGCTAAAAAACCGAGGATAAAACTGTGTCCGACACGACACAGGACACTGTGTCCTGTGTCCGAATTAGGAATTAGGGTTAGGGTTAGGGATTGGTGGCCGGCGGAGCTGCGGCGGAGGACGGCCGGGCTGAGGCGGAGGGGGCCGGTGGCAGTGGGGGCACGCGGCGGCCGGGGCTCGTCGTCGTCGTCGTAGGCGGCGCGGGGAGCGGCCGGAGCTGCTGCCGCTGCGGTTTGCTGCTGCTGCTGGTGCTTGTCGACGAGGAGAGGAGGAGGGAAGGGGAGGTGATGGCGGCGCTGGCGAGGCGGGCTGGGCAGCGGGGCGGTGGCGGCGAGTCCGTCGGCGAGGCTAGGGTGGCACGGCGAGGTCGAGGGGAACTCCGCGAGGGTGGCGGAGGCCGGGTTCTGGAGGAGTCGGGGCCGCGGTTACTGGAGGCTGAGCCTAGGGCGAAGGCGGAGGTCCTGCGAGTCAGGGGAGGCCGGCGAGGCGCTGAGGACGTCGGCGGCAGGGGGTCGGCCGGCGTCGGCTAGGGTTAGGGTTAGGGTTAGGGTTTTTCTTTAGGATTTTCTTTTTCCTTTTTATTTTCTTTTTTTTTTTTTGGAGAAAACTAGGAAAGTAGACATTTATACATGCAAAAATTTGGGCTAGGGTTTGACCTAGATTTTGGGCTGGGTCAACGCTCCTTGGGCTTGGCTTCGGCTCTCATGCGGATGTCGGGCGTTGGCACGGGTTTAATTCGGTTTATTTCTAAATCGGTTTTCAGGGCTTTAAAAATGCTTCCGGAGTCCAATAAATTCACGGAAAATTACCCTATGTCCGGTTTTCTATTTTACACCATAAAATATTATTTCCATAATATTTTAATAGGAATTAACCGCAATTAAAAATCATTAAATGACCAAATACCTAGGATTTTAATCACAAAAATCTCGGAAAATTCCAGAAAATCCAATTTAATAATTACTAAAAATTAGGGGGCTTACATCACGTCCTTATGGGAACGATCATCCTGTGGGAGTGTTGACATAGTAATTCGCGTTCAATGGGGATGGCCGATCCTGCAGAAGATCGGGGCATGACAATAACCATATGAACCACTCCTCAAATTTTAAGCACGATCCTCTATATTCGCCTTAGCGATAATCCGATAACATCTCTATCGATTTCCATTCTAAGATTGACTTACACTTATCCAAACAATATTTAATCTCTCTCGCAAACTCGTTTGCACCAAAGGTTTTAGGTGCGCGATATAAAACATGACTTAGCCAAAAGGCTGCATGCATAGTCATCCCGTTCGAACATTCTAGTTTCGCATGCTAACCCGCTTAGCATTTTCGTAAGGCTTTCCTGGTTCGTACGTAACTTGCAAATTATAACACGAGTCTATTCCCATAAAGTCCGATACTGCTCGGTACAAAGGCCTTCATATAACTGTCTCATTCAACCAATCATTCGCATGAACTTTTAAAAAATATTTAGACTCATTGTATGGAACATCCCAATAGGACAACGAGAGAGAGTATTTTGTAACATACCCATGAACGAGCTTTCTAAAATGAGAGAATCGATATGAAGTCCAAGGACGTAAAGTTGTGCTCTGAAACAATTATGTCACGTCCCTCGCCCGATAGGGATAGAACGTCCTCGATTGGGCATGATATCGCACGAGCCTGAGTTGCGCTCACACAAGGCCATGTCTAAACATGCGTTTGATAACTAGTTTATAAGGTCGTCATAGCGGAAGCATTAAATAAACGCAAGTATGAAATGAAATCAAAACTCTTTATTGATATTGAATATAATGTTACAAGCGGTACTAGGTCGAGATTACAAGTCACTAATGCTCTATCTCTCTCTCTCTCAAAACAATAAAATGTGTCAAGCGGTTTACAACTTTGGGATGATACATAGGCGATGTTCTAATACATTACGTCCTGTATAAGTACTTCAGCTCCTGCCGCAATGCTCCAAGGCTTCAGAGTTAGCTCTATGCCTTAGCGCGCATGAGGGAATACTCCGCACCGAACGAGGTTCTCCTGTACCATACAAGCAATCTGGTGGGTTATCTGTACATGAATACACTGGTAGGGAGGCTTCTCACCCAACTCAACAAAACCAAACACATTGGATTAGTTACGTGCACCATCTATTATGTTGTCTTTCTAGTCTTGCCTTAGGATCAGTTTTATGACATATAATGTAAAGCCTAACTCATGTTGCAGTGCGTCGTGCGATATAAGAGTAACGCAACAAAACTTACCAACTTACCATACGCCCTTTCATGTACAAGACAAATCAAGTTAACCAAGCACAAATATATATAATGAACCAAAGGGTCGTATAAGAAAACACAAGTGTCACGAGCGTGATTCTGACTTAGGTGAAAGATATAATTAGATTTCTCCTGATTGTTATACTCACATTTGTTTAGATATGTTATACTTAGACTACTCAGGTTACTCAGATTCAGATGTGTTACTCAGGTTGTTCTTAGGTTATACAGATTTCTCATATTCGCTTGTACATAATTACTTGTTTTAATGCAAAGACTCGCAAGCAGATTACCGCAATCGAACCAACTTAATCTGTATGAAACGGGTCGTTGGCATTCACAAGCCATTTATGGACGATGGTAGACGAGACCTTAGGCGGTAGGTACGAGTTACCCCAAAGCGTCGAACTACGTTGTATTATGTGGCACCTCCTGATAGCCCTCATTCCAGCCTGGAGGTCGACGTGATACCTAGTTCCTCGCGTGCCGAATGGTACCAGTGCCTTAGTACTATTGTTCATTCGAGGAATAAAACTTTGTGCACAAGTTGTCCGCGACTATAAAATCTCTTTTCTTTATTATTAACGGGCTCCCAGAGCCATTCTCTTTTCTTATTCATAACGGGCTCCTCGAGCCATAACGGATTATCGACTAGGTTGGAGGCGCTCCATGCAGCGCAGGTAGCTAGCCCTGCTGCACGTCCCCGACATACCCGTCTATAATCTTTCTTTCTTTCTTTCATTCTTTTACATTATGCAATTCCTAGTACGGGAATCGCCTTGGCGACCTTATGATCCCGAATTCTTTCCATGTTTTCATTACTTGGCTTGGAACGATTATTTTGATAGTCTTCCTGCCTCAACAGAGAGAATCATATTTATGTTGTGCATACTGATATGGCATAAACTATGTGAAAGGTATTGCATTAGTGTACAGGTTAAACATTATAAGAGCAAGCAAGATAGTCTACTCAGCACATATGCTACCGTCAAACGATGTAGTACGAGAATCGAGTATCGTTCCATTGTTTCATTCCATGTTCTATGCATACTTAAAAAGAGTAAAATTATTCCCTTGGCTAGGTGCGCTGAATCCTTTTGTTAGCATACAATGGTTATCGCCTAGCGATCTAATAGGTATCGTCCATATTTTAAGTGTGAAGGCCAAGTAAAGACTGGTTCACCGAAGCCACCCACCTTATCGATGAATCGAATCGGCCGAGTGAGACTTTGAGCGCGCATTAAAAAGTCAAGTATGAACTTCTTCTGAATGGCTAAGTCGGAATGCCTTTGCATCAAGCGAGTCATCTCGTCAAGCAAGGCGGTCGGGTCGTTGCACTAGCGCCATTTGAATCAGCTCTCCAGGCTTAGCAGAGCGGGTCGTTACAATAGTGACCAAACATATATTGTGTTCAATCCACCTTGGTGCTTGCGTGAGATAGTGATTCGTTATCTTCGGGTGGGTTGGTGTTATTTCTGCAGCATTTTTCAGCGAACAATTGGTACCAGAGCTTTCAAGTTCTCAAGAGGGAAGGTACAACCATGTCTTTAGAGTAGATAAAAACATATATGGTTACCCTCATAGGGGAACTAGTCGATCTAGAAACCAAAGATAGAGAATTTACTCTGGTACAAAGATTTACATGGTCTATTGGAGGACGACAGCACCAAGCCATCACACAAATCTACTAATGACTGGAAAAAGTTGGATCGGAAGGCCATTTGACTCATCTGTCAATAGCTAGATAATTCAATATTCTATCGTGTGTTCATAGAGAGTTCGACAAAAGTATTATGGGAGAAGCTGCATTCATTTTACGAATAAAAGACAACTAGCAATAAGACGTTTCTTATTTGTCAGCTCGTCAACTCGAAGTACACGTAGGGTTCCTTGGTGGCACAATATCTGAACGAGGTTCAAGATATCTTTAATCAATTGTCGACGATGAAGATGGTGATTAAGGATGAGCTTCAGGCTCTACTGCTTTTGAGTTCTCTGTCAAAAAGTTAGGAGACGTTGGTGGTGTCTGTGAGTAACTCCATGCCTGATAGTGTTGTCACACTAGAGACGGTCAAAAATAGTTTTTTGAATAAGGAGATCCGGCATAAGAAGTCAAAATTGTCCTATGAGTACGCTCTGGTTGCTTCCTACGAAAGGGAAAGCTCAGGTCACAGTCTAGAACATGAGGGAGTCCTTGCGATCTTGCGAGGGTGGACCACAAGGAGGACTATTATCACTATGGTGAATGGGACCATTTTAAATGGGACTGCATAAAGCAGAAAGAAGAGAATGGTAAAGGTAAGGACGATCAGGTAGATTTACGGCTATAGGAGATCTCATCATCTCACCAACCAACATATTAGAATCTTGTAGCACGTGTTATGACAACAATTGAGCCTTAGACACGGGAGCGTCATATCACGCCATTCCACAGAGGAGGATATTTACGTCATATTGAAGTGGTATGTTTGGACGTGTGAAGATGGACAACAATGGGACAATTGTAGTTGCAGACATTGATGACGTGCACTTGACTAAGGAGTTTGAAAAGAAGCTCATTCTCAAGGGGGTTCGTCATGGACCGAGTTTGTACTACAACTTTGTATCAGTAGGGAAGTTGATAGATAATGGTTGTCGAAGTATATTTGGATACAAAGATTGGAAGCTTACGAAGGGTTGTCAGCTACTGGCTCGATGAGATATATGTCGTGGTATGTATAGGTTCAAGCTGCTAAGGTGTACAAACATACCACAAACATTTGATGGAGGCTCAAGGGATATTCGACAAAAACTTATAGATTGTCGGAAGCTTGTTGAGGGGAGTCTTCGAGATGATTTGAGAGATAAGGAGGATTCGGTTCGTCGAGACAAAGTGACGAATAGAGGTGCATCAAAGATTTAGTTTTATCCTGTCAGTCTCATGACAGATGGTCTGTCTCCAGGTGGGGGTTGTTCTACGGATCCAATTTTTTTGACGGATGGTTTGCTAAATCTTAACGGAGAGACATTGATTTCAGCAGTTCGGAGCCAAGATAGAGATCAAGGAATACAGCAAACTCATGCTGAGACTGTTACATCTCCATTTGCACAGTTTGAGGGGAGTTATGATTCTTCGATGGCATGCACAATATATAATAATTTGCTCATGAATACATGTGTACATGAGAGCTTCAGTGGCAGACACAAAGGTTGACAGGTTTATGAGCCTGAATCTCGAGGCAATCGCACCATCCGCTTGGTTGGGACAGCTAAGGGTGAGGAATCTCGATGCAACAAGATCACATTCCGGTAAAAGATGAAAGTCGGGGACAAGCAACCAAGACTTATCGTGAAGCTCAGGAACTTCAATCTTGGACGAATTACTGATGTCGATGAGATTACAGTTGTTAAGAACGTGCTATGAATGACAGCTAGCATCGATGTAGTAGTCGAGGAGTTGGAGACTAAGGAAGATGCAAAGCATCCCGGGAGTTTCGGATCAATGACGAGGGAGAGAAGGAACTCTATCACAGACGACAGTCATGGAGTCCGGTTGAGGAGCCATGGAGTCAACACATCTCATCAGACTGGAGGGAGAGTATGTTGGATTCCAACCCCGATTTAAGGTGTACGGAAGAACATTATAGGCATCGTGAAGCATCGATGAGAGTTGCGGAGAAGGTGACAGAGGATCGGTGGCTAAACCGAGGCTTGAAACATAACCAAAATAGCAATGACGGTATACTACGGTGTATCGTATTTTTGGTGTTTCGTTCCAGAACCTATTCTGACAGTATACCGACGATATACCACCTGCCAGGATTCGGTTCAGATGTGGCCAAGTCAGCATATGTTTTGACCGTGTGATCTAATCTGGACGGCCCGGACTATTACTAGACTAATTTAGGAATTTTCTAATCCTAAATTAGGGGTTTTTAACCTATATAAAGTGACTAAAGGGGTTGTTCAGTAGAAGCTCATAGGAGAGATTCAAGAGAGCAAGTTCCTAGGACTCTAAGAGAAACTCGTAATTTGCTCTTATGGTTCGCTTTGCGAGACAGTTTAAAGGAAAGATCTATTCGAGGGGTCTTCTTCGTTCAGGAAGATCATCACATAATTGAGTGAGTGAGTGATTTCACATTTTAGTCTTCTTTTTTTAGATTGGTGAGAGGTTGAACTTGGGGGCATATAGTTTAACATATTTGCAATCAATCTTATATTAGTGGAATATATAGATCGAAAGTTTTCATGTGATATAGTCACGGAACATATAATATATTTGATTTGTCTTAGTGCTTGCGTGACACAGAGGTCCGTTATCTTCGAATGCCTTTGTGTCATTTTCGCAGTATTTTTTGGCCAACATATTGCTGAAAGGATCAAATATCTATGGAGGAACCAGATAGAGCAAATTGACATCTAAATTCGCAAAACTATTGTCCAGTAAATGCATGTCTCACCCAAAATTAGGTTTAACAAAAATGAATTTCTTTAAATACACCAACATAATACCTTATGTTCGGAACGCAATTGCCATCATAAAATAAGTTGGCCATATTGCCAACCGTCACCAAATAGTTGTTTTTTGTCAAATATAGGACATCATTAAACTCTCAGGAATGTCAGCATGCAACTTCAAGCTGATACTGGGGTGTACATTAATTCGAACTTTGATAAATCAATAGTCTATTTGCAAAAGATTTTGAGAGGATTACAAAAACATTTAATGACATATAAGCAAAAGAGAAACATAATCATCAAGTTACAAGATTGAACTTTCAATATTGTCATTGTCTAGACCAAAGACCATTCTAATGAAGCATAAGTCGAGATAATTGACGGATTGCATTAGCGTAATAAAATTTAATTCCATGCTTACACTTGCATTTCAAATAGAAACAAGTTCAACACCATTTATACATTTTAGAGATATATTCTTACTTACGAGCCTTATTAACAATTCGGCAAAGGAAAAAAAATCGGAACAGCCAAAGTACGAGTTTATATCAGCACAATAAAAGTAAAATACATAAAAAAAAAATTGATCAAATATTCGTCAATGAAAAAATATTCGGATTAGATTTAATTCGTGTTTAGTACGTTTCGTATGAACAAATTTGGCACTAAAAATTCGATATGTATTTTTTAATCCCTAATAAACAAGCAAACAACTCATAAAACACAAAGTATAAGTCTATTTTTTCACACATTTCACAAAATGATCATTGATGCAAGCAACAAGACTTTTTAATTTTTTTTATTGGTTAATTAAATAGGTTGTATGTGAGACTTTTTCTTCTTCTTCTTTTGTATAGATATTTTTTCACACATATCGCCTACTCGTGGTACCATCAGATCCAGAGGCAGAGGCAAGCTGAGTCCGAGGTACATCGGACCTTTTGACATCTTGGACGAGTTGGCGATGCGGCTTATCGTCTTGCATTGCCTCCATCATTAGAAGGAGTGCATGACGTATTTCACGTATCGCAGTTGAGGAGATATGTGGCAGACCCTAGCCACGTGCTTGATCATTCGGAGATTACAGTCGGGCCCAATTTATCTTACGTAGAGCAGCCAGTTGAGATACTCGATCACAATGAGAAGACTTTGAGAGAGCAGACTATTCGACTGGTCAGAGTTGCATGGAAGCATCATTCGCCAGGCGAGTCTACCTGGGAGCGCGAGGATTCCATTCGACAGCATTTTTCGTATTTATTTGAGGACCAAGGTACGAATTTACGTACCGCATTTGATTACCAGTTTGCTTTTAAATTCTCTTAGCTATTATCGTGCTTTACTTTTAATTTCGGGGACAAAATTTTTTTAAGTTGGGAAGGATGTAAACCCCCTCATTTATTTCTATAGATAGTCTGGTATGGGATGGAAAATTTTGGTTTAGCAGCAGATGATTGAGGTTTAGAGTAAGGTTGCAGATGTCTTATTATTTTAATTAAATCCTCAGCGCACACTACCGTTGTTGAATTATTCGGAGTCCAACATCAGCCCATAAATTCTAACAGATTATTGCACTTTTGACTTAACACGCCAATTTAGGCGCTGGACTTTCCCGTCTCTCAAAATCAAATCCATTGTGCCCTAAATTAATTGCACAACTTCCCGTATTTAAAATCCCATATTTAATCCTGTGTCGGACACCTGTGTTGTTACCATCAATTTTGAGACACCAACTTAACCCGTTGAGCCGGACGGACTAAAGGGTCCAAGACTGACTCCAAGCCTACACCATTCTTGACCTTTGAGTCACTCCCAAATTGAGACCCCAGGTGCCCCATTTAATTAAAAAGCACGGGACATAATTTATTCTAATTAAATTGGGGATACCAACTTTGACTAATCTATTTTAATCTCCATTTAATTCCAATGCCCATTTAATTAAACCCATGCAAAATACACAACACCCCCTCACCCTACAAAATACCAAACACCAATTCCCCCACCATTTTTTTATCATTTCATGTGTTTGTGCAAATTTCCAAATTTAAGGGACTTATTCGCAAATGTTGCATTAGGTGTCATCCCCTCATTGGCCCAAGCCAATGAAGAAGGTTCACCCTCACCCTTGACCGATTCAACCCAACCCCACTCTCCCCTTAGAATGAACAAATTTTCTTCATGAGAAATCTTAGCCACTCATTTGAAATGGGCTCATCCACACCATCCATTCTACCCACAACTCCCTATATAATGTCTCTTTCTTCCCTCTTCCCAATGCAGGCCCTAATCCCCAAAACCTAGGGAACCCCACCCCCTCTCTCTCTTTCTCCTCCCTCCTCATAATATTTTAGCCGAACCTATTTCTTTCCTTCCTCCTTCCTTCTTCTTCTTCCTCTCCACTTCTCATTTTCATTTAGCACCACCACCCGACCGGGCTTTCCCTCCCCCTCAGCCAACAACACCCCACCACCAGGACCGGCCGCCTCCACTTGAGCACAACCGCTGTGCCATCACCGAGCCCCCCTCCGGGAGCTACTGCAGCCACCCGCTGAATCCCCGGTTAGCCGAGCTCCACCCTAATCACGACCTCGCCATCTCCAGTCTTCCCCGGCGAGCTCCAGCTCCACGAACCACCACCTCCAGCTTCACGAGCCACCACCGCCCTACCATCGACGACCACCCCGTCGATCCCATTCACTCCGGCCAGCTATTCCTCCCCCGCACCTCCAGTCTTCCTCCCCCGCTCCTCACGGCTACCACCTCTCCCGAGCCTCCCCCTCCGGCAGTCGAGCACTGCCACGAGCTCCCTTCTCCAACAGGCCACCGTTCCACCACCACCTCCAGTTTATACACCACCACCAGCACCATCACATCACCACCTTGGCTGGCCTCCACCCTCTGCCGAACATCCTCACCATCATCGTCATAACCACCACTCCACACCCCCGCTGCACCCTTCTCCGGCCAGCACCCCCATCCGCACACCACCAGCACCATCACACCATTGCCACCACCTCCACACATCATCACCACCACCAGCAGGACCACCCCTCCGGCCAGAGACGGTCACCCCGCCACCTCGTCGAGGTGAAAACACTCCCCCCTCTCTATATTTTTATATATTATTTTGTGTAAATATAGTGCAGTATAAATGACCTTGTGTTAATGATATGTAATTAGTGTTTAATGAGGTGTGTTTAGGGTTTATTTACATAAGTAATAAAATGAAATTAATGGATATGCATGGAGTTAGGGTATGATGTCATAGAATATATACTTCGAGGCTTGGGAATTATAGGTACATTAAAATTTAAGGTTTGAGAATGAACCGATTTTATTTAAGGGTTACATTTATGCATTGAGATTTTTAGGTTATTTTGCAGGTGAGATTTTGCGGTCTATTTTGTAAGTATAATATGGAAATTAATGGTTAAATGCTGATTAGGGATTTTAGTGATATTATATGCAAGAAATGGTAGAAATGCTAAATTAATTATTTAAGGTTTAAAAATAAATTGATTAAGGACATGGACACATGATGGATGGAATTGTGACATAAATAATAAAGTTAGGATTTAATGCCATATGAGATCTTCAGGGTTTTATACATAATGATATATGCATTGTTGGTCGATTGTTTGAGTATAAGTCGTGATCCTTAAATGTTGGACATTTATAAGGGATGAATAATAACAAGTGAATTTAATTGAGGAGAAGTTTATTATGAAATGATAGATGATTGTATATAATTGAGGGTTTAAAATAAATAAATTAATTATTTACTTTGAGGATGATAGTAAATGTACATGTTAACGTCTGTGAGAAAAATTAGAGGATTAAACATACTTGAACTACTGAACATTGTGATAAATATAGTAAGATTGAGGATTTGGTCTAATAATTTTATACAGGTAATTAATCAGATTAGATGTAACATACCTTTAGTCAACCTTGGTCAACCCTCTCGCTTAGTGTCTATGTGACTTGTAACTAAGATTGTAGCATATACTAGAAGTGTGTCGCATCTTATTTTAGCCGCGTGATAGTCTATTGATTGAGCTTGTATCTCGTCTCTAGGTACTATGGGACCTGTGGACTTGGACGTGGTACCGGATCTCCGTCATTAGCAGCCGGACGCAGGCAAGTGTACCTTGCCACCTTGTATTTCAGTTACAGATACTTATTGTTTCATTATATACATTGTACGCGTGTTTGATTACGATCGATACTTCGCGTTCGGACCACAACCAGGTGCAAACGTTCATCGTAACATTGTGTAACGAATGCTAGATGTTCGTAACATCTCGATATACGTACCTGAGTATATTGTCACCCCAGGACACATTCATATACTATTATCGTGCCAGATTTCCTGTATCCTGATACTGACATCATGACTGGAGACTGGGACGACCTTAGGGTCGCGTCTGTTGATAGCTATTTCTGTGTGACGAGACTGTTAGATAGAGGTTCTGGTTCAACGCATAATCGTTGACCGCTTGGGATAGGGAAGACAGTTACTAGACGTTTGGGCTCCTCTGCATGCGCTTATATATGTATATGTACTATTTCTATAGTGATCATGTATCTAGTGTAGTTGTATCACCCGTGTGACTCTTTGCCCGGAGCTGCGGTACGTTCCGTGTATTTCCGTGTCCGGAGTTACGGTTTTATTTTGGATAGCCCACGCGTCGAACATTGTCTTTAAACTGTGTCTCACTTGTTTGGTTATGCTAGATTACCTCGTCGTTGCACTTGTACTTTCTGTTATACTTGGTATGCTGTATTTTTGTACCTTGTTACGTCCCTCTTAGGACCTGGTCCCCTGCCAGTTTTGCAGCATAGACGATTACGGAGCATTTGGAGTTGCTGATGGAGTTGCATGTTTTGCGGGCATTGTACCAGGTACTCACATCATATCTACCGGCATTATGGTTATTTTATATTGATTATTCATCTGCTGTTGTAGCCTAGTTTTTATAGACTCATATTTTTTCTCGAGTCTATTCGAGTTGGTGTGTTATTGGGCGGCCGACTTTAGCACATGCAGCTCTTTCTTGTATATTTCTGTTCATTGTGGATTGAGACATAGATGTTTACATTTACGGGATTTTTAGATAGTGCCCTTTATTATACAGCTTATACGTATTCGAGTCAGACCAGAGTCTGGTCGAATGCGTAGCTGGCGTATCGCGTATTCCTGGTCCTATATATTTTGGGACTGGGACGTGATACCATGTCTTTGGAGTAGATGAACACATGTATGGTTACCCTCACAGGGGAACTGGTCGATCTAGAAACCAAAGATGGAGAATTTACTCTGGTACAAAGATTTACATAGTCCATTGGAGGACGACAGCACCAATACATCACACAAATCTACTAATGACTGGAAAAAGTTGGATCGGAAGGCCATTTGACTCATCCATCAATGGCTGGATAATTCAATATTTTATCGTGTGTTCATAGAGAGTTCGACAAAAGTATTATGGGAGAAGCTACATTCATTTTACGAATAAAAGACAACTAGCAAAAAGACGTTTCTTATTCGCCAGCTCGTCAACTCGAAGTACACGTAGGGTTCCTTGGTGGCACAACATCTGAACGAGGTTCAAGATATCTTTAATCAATTGTCGATGATGAAGATGGTGATTAAGGATGAGCTTCAGGCTCTACTGCTTTTGAGTTCTCTGTCAAAAAGTTAGAAGACGTTGGTGGTGTCTGTGAGTAACTCTATGCCTGATAGTGTTGTCACACTTGAGACGGTCAAAAATAGTTTGTTGAATGAGGAGATCCGGCATAAGTCAAAATTGTCCCATGAGTACGCTCTAGTTGCTTTCTACGAGAAGGGAAAGCTCAAGTCACAGTCTAGAACATGAGGGAGTCCTTGCGATCTTGCGAGTGTGGACCAAAAGGAGGGCTGCTATCATTATGGTGAATGGGATCATTTAAAATGGGACTGCATGAAGCACAAAGAAGAGAAGGGTAAAGGTAAGGACGATCATGTAGATTTACTGCTATAGGAGATCTCATCATCTCAGCAACCGACACATTGGAACCTTGTAGCACGTGTTATGACAACAATTGAGTCTTAGACACGGGAGCGTCGTATCACGCCATTCCACAGAGGAGGATCTTTACGTCATATTGAAGTGGTATATTTGGACGTGTGAAGATGGAAAATAATGGGACAGTTGTAGTTGCAGACATCGATGACGTGCACTTGACTAAGGAGTTTGACAAGAAGCTCATTCTCAAGGGGGTTCGTCATGGACCGAGTTTGTACTACAACATTGTATCAGTAGGGAAGCTGGTATATAATGGTTGTCGCAGTATATTTGGATACAAAGATTGGAAGCTTACGAAGGGTTGTCAGCTACTGGCTCGATGAGATATATGTTGTGGTATGTACAGGTTTAAGCCGCTAAGGTATACAATAATGCCACAAACATTTGATTGAGGCTCAAGGGATATTCGACAAAAACTTATAGATTGTCGGGAGCTTGTTGAGGGGAGTCTTCGAGATAATTTGAGAGACAAGGAGGATTCGATTCGTCGAGACAAAGTGACGAATGGAGGTGCATCAAAGATTTAGGTTTAGCTTGTCGGTCTCATGACAGATGGTTTGTCTCCAGGTGGGGGTTGTTCTACGGATCCAATTTTGGTGATGGATGGTTTGCCAAAGCTTAACTGGGAGACCTCAATTTCAGCAGTTCGAAGCCAAGATAGAGATTAAGGAATGCAGCAAACTCATGCTGAGACTGTTACATCTCCATTTGCACAGTTTGAGGGTAGTTATGAGTCTTCGATGGCATGCACAATATATGATATTTTGATCACGAATACATGTGTACATGAGAGCTTCAGTGGCAGACACAAAGGTGGACATGTTTATGAGCTTGAATCTCGAGGCAATCACACCATCCGCTTGGTTGGGACAACCAAGGGTGAGGAATCTATATGCAACAGGACCACATTCCGGTGGAAGATGAAAGTTGGGGACAAGCAACCAAGACTTATCGTGCAGCTCAGGAACTTTAATCTTGGACGAATTACTTATGTCGATGAGATTACAGTTATTAAGAACGTGCTATGAATGACAGCTAGCATCAATGTAGTAGTTGAGGAGAAGGAAGATGCAAAGCCTCCCGGGGGTTTCAGATCAATGACGAGGGAGAGAAGGAAGTTTATCACAGACGACAGTCATGGAGTCCGATTGAGGAGTCATGGAGTCAACACCTCTCATCAGACTGGAGGGAGAGTTTGTTGTATTCTAACCCCGATTTAAGGTGTGCGGAAGAACACAATAGGCATCGTGAAGCATCGATGAGAGTTGCAGAGAAGGTGACAGAGGATCGGTGGCTAAACCGAGACTTGAAACATAACCAAAATAGCAATGATGGCATACTGCGGTGTATCGTATTTTTGGTGTTTCGTCCCAGAACCTATTCTGACGGTATACCGACGATATACCGCCTGCCAGGATTTGGTTCAGACGTGGCCAAGTCAGCATATGTTTTGACCGTGTGATCTAATCTAGACAGCCAGGACTATTACTAGACTAATTTAGGAATTTTCTAATCCCAAATTAGGGGGTTTTAACCTATATAAAGAGGCTAAAGGGGTTGTTCAGTAGAAGCTCATAGGTGAGATTCAAGAGAGCAAGTTCTTAGGAATCTAAGAGAAACTCGTACTTTGCTCTTATGGTTCGCTTTGCGAGACAGTTTAAAGGAAAGATCTGTTCGAGGAGTCTTCTTCGTTCAGGAAGATCATCACATAATTGGGTGAGTGATTTCACATTGTAGTCTTCTTTTTTGAGATTGGTGAGAGGTTGAACTTGGGGGCATAGGGTTTAACATATTTGCAATCAATCTTATATTAGTGGAATATATAGATCGAAAGTTTTCAATGTGATATAGTCACGGAACATATAATATATTTGATTTGTCTTAGTGCTTGCGTGAGACAGAGGTCCGTTATCTTCGGATGCCTTTGTGTCATTTTCGCAGTATTTTTTGGCCAACATATTGCTGAAAGGATCAAATATCTATAGAGGAACCAGATAGAGCAAATTGACATCTAAATTCGCAAAACTACTGTGTACAGTAAATGCATGTCTCACCCAAAATTAGGTTTAACAAAAATGAATTTCTTTAAATACACCAACATAAGACCTTATGTTCGGAACGCAGTTGCCATCATAAAATAAGTAGGCCATATTGCCAACCGTCACCAAATAGTTGTTTTTTGTCAAATATAGGACATCATTAAACTCTCAGGAATGTCAGCATGCAACTTCAAGCTGATGTTGATGCTGATGCTGAAGCTGAAACTGGGGTGTACTTTAATTCGAACTTTGAGAAATCAATAGTCTATTTGCAAAAGATTTTGAGAGGATTACAAAAACCTTTAATGACATATAAGCAAAAGAGAAACATAATCATCAAGTTACAAGATTGAACTTTCAATATTGTCATGGTCTAGACCAAAGACCATTCTAATGAAGCATAAGTCGAGATAATTGACGGATTGCATTAGCATAATAAAATTTAATTCCATGCTTACACCTGCATTTCAAATAGAAACAAGTTCAACACCATTTATACATTTTAGAGAGAGACATTCTTACTTACGAGCCTTGTTAACAATTCGGCAAAGGAAAACAAAATCAGAACTGCCAAAGTACAAATAAAATACGTTAAAAATTTTGATCAAATATTCGTTAATGAGAAATATTCGGATTAGATTTAATTCGTGTTTAGTACGTTTCATATGAACAAATTTGGCACTAAAAGTTCGATATGTATTTTTTAATCTCTAATAAACAAGCAAACAACTCATAAAACACAAATAATAAGTCCATTTTTGCACACATCTCACAAAATGATCATTGATGCAAGCAACAAGACTGTTGAATTTTTTTTTATTGGTTAATTAAATAGGTTGCATGTGAGACTTTTTTTTCTCTTCTTTGTATAGACATTTTTTTTTTCCTGAATTGTGCCTTCCGAAGTTGTCTCTGTCCTTGTTCCTTTTTTTCTTTACATAACACTTCAGAATATTGGAGATTTGTGGTTAGCTCTTTGTAATAAGATCTAAGAGGAGGTTGAGGGTTCAAATCCCTTAATCTCATAATTCGTGGTCATCAATTTCAGATTTCCTCGAAACTGAAGCTTGTATGGAAGTAATAACAAGTTGTATGATCAAATGTCGTCATTAGAATTTGAATGATGACGCCGAGGATTTCATCAAATAAATGACAAGGGACTGTGACCTACAACATGGAGAATTTAAGATTAAAAAAATAATTACTCAGAGAATACAGATCCAACTTGATAAAGTTCTTAAGTTATGGATAGAGATAAGAATTTGAACAACAGGGTTAAGATAGATTCCTATGTACACAAGATCAGATGGTGATTTTTTTTTTTTTTCAACTTTTATAATTTTGTAGAGTTCGTAAATTAACGATGATGGATTATGGGATGAACATGGACCAGAGGGATTGGCTCGTCTTGACCCACAATCGACCAACCTGCACACGCAGTACTGTAATATAGAGAGTTTTTTCTTCAACAAATATATAATTCGCCAACAGAACCTTGAGATGTGAAGAACCCACCTCCATCCCAAACTACTCGCAGAAAGGCTTACAACAAATAATCTGCACTAGTCATGTAACCATGAACCTGTCCACACAGAATGAAGGCAGTGTGTTCCTATTACAAGAAAATCCCCTCTACAAAAAATTACTAACTGGACTCCTTGGTCTTCTGGCAGCCACAGCATTCTCCCTGTACTTGTTGCTAAGAATTCTTGTACAAAAGAAAATCAAAATATACGACTCCATTATTAATCTATTCCCAGTTTCACCATTTATAAACACTCCTATATATTTATGATTGCATACATTTATAATTGTTTAATAACAAGACCAACAACTGGACAGAAGTCAAACAAATGATAGTCTGATTACAAACTTGAAATGCACAAAAACAAATATCTGGACGAGTTATTTCTTTTCCGTCGTGACTCCAACAACAACATTGCTCACCTGCATCAGATAAGATGAAGAGCATCGTATCAGTAATTACCTATCTACTAGCTTTAATTACATGAATAAACATTTCCACATAACACTAGTTTGCTCACAATGCAGAATGGGAACCGCTTTTCCCCAGCCCAGCCAAGGGAAAATTCTTTCATATAGATCTAAAAGTACAAGTCTTAACATATGGAGGTTCGTAAGGAACTGCATTGCTAAATGGGCTTGACTGCCGAAAAGTGGAAAAAGAAAATTAAGGAAAATGTTCTAACCACCTGCGTCGTCCTATTTGTTAAGGCCCCATTGAAATATACAAGATACAACAGCGGCTGCCTCTAAATTGAGAACGCTCCAGATAGGTACTGACCTCTATATTTCTTCTTTTATTGTTTGAAACAAAAAACGGCATAGATAAACTCTACTTTGCAGTTAGATACCATTTTTCTTTTTCTTTTTTCTTTTACTCTGTTCTTTAAAATGAAACAGTTTTCGTAGCTTCAATGAAAGAAGAAAATTTCGTTAAGAGGGTAACACAAACTCCCACTCATTTTCCATTCATTCTCCAAGAATCCAAGGTTCATAGAAATTGCAGCCAACAGGCACTAGAATTCTTAAAAGCGAAAAGATATATGCATCCATCACTTGGATCCTTTCAAGGGAATGAGTTCCTCGAGATCTATAAAGAAACTAACTAATACTTCCAGAATACACAAACACGGATACATGAAAACTAATATGGATTATGTGTGTAATGCCTAAAACTTGGTTGAAGACCTGAAGGCAAATAAATTTAAAAAAAATCTTCGTCAACCAAATAAGGTGAAGATGGTACCAGTTTGCCACTAGAATTCACAGACATTGGATTCTCAACCACAACAGTTTGACTGCTGGAGTTCGGCAGTGCCTGCACACAATCATAAACAAAAGCTTTAAGGTCTTGATGCCATCACGATGTCAAATAAGAAGAATTAACGTACAGCTGAAGTAGATGGTGCTTCACAGGTTGTACTTCCATTTGGCCTAAAGACAGTGGCTGGCACCCTCATGCTACTCATCTGTCCAAGAAAAAATGAAGGAAATAACATTTATCAGAAAAAATAACTACAAAGTATTATGCAATAGAATGGTGTGGATGATATGATAACGAAGAGGAAACTTGTTAAAGAAGAAAATCCATGTAAAGATCTATCATACCCCCACATTTGTAACGTACTGACATATTGCACATTTAACAGACGGTGCACCATAAGGATACATCAGAGTTGTTCGGCACTGGGCACAATTCACATGAGCAACCTGATTGGCTGCTTTGCATGTATCAAAATACACCATTTTAGAAGTTTGTGTAAACATCACTTGAAACTGATCACTAAAAATAGTAGTAGCAATAAATTTCAATTCTACAGAAAGCCTAAACATGTCTTTTTTTCCATGGGAAAGGATATAGCTCCTATGATAAATAATACATATTGATATTCTACTCATACATGTGCACATGACAAAAATATTGACAAATTGTTCGAAGTAGTTTAGCATAACTTTCTAACGGAGGATGCTTGGATTATTCTATACAAACATGAAAAAACATATCATGAATCACATCCAGACTACTAACGTTTTTCACATCTCACCCAGCAATGGCCAGTGCAATGATGCATTGCTGTAACCTACAGAGTAAAAATGTTTTTTTGTTGTTCTTGGTAGTCCCAGAAATAAAAAATACAAGAGAATTTGGGATCATCAACATGAATACTTTTTTTATTAGCAGCTACCATATCCCCTCTATTAGGGGCCGTCTCCTCGATTAATTGGCAGCTACAGTATCCCTCGATTAAGGGCCCTCTCATCAGTTACATTAGAAGCTACTGTATCCCTCTATTAAGGGTCATCTCCTCGGTTACATTAGAAGCTACCTTATCCCTCTATTAAGGGTCATCTCCTCGGTTACATTAGCAGCTACCATATCCTTATTGCCTCTGTCATCAATTGTCTTCCTCTAGTCCTAGCAACTCCTGCAACTACAATACTTTCACTCTTTGATGTTGCTTCCCTTCGTTACTATTTCCGGTTCCATACTTATTTCTTTGCACTGGAATGTAACTATAAGGATTACTGTATTCTTCCAGAATGACTGTTATCTCATTGTTATCTTATATTTCCAGAGCAAATCTGTTTATGAGTGCGTTAACCCATTTAGTGCTGCCTTTGTTTGGTGGCCCTTCCATTCATGGAATGGAAAAGAATTCAAGTTTGTTGTTGCAATTGGACAAAAAAGCTATAAGCTTCACATAATCTTGTGATTTCTTTCTTTGGCAGATCCTGAACCTAATTAAGAAGAATGGTTGGTCCACCACACAGCCGGGTACTTCTAGGTCAGTTTACCATCACAAAAGACTCCATCGAATTGGGGCTTTGCACCCACTTAGTGTATCCACATTTTCAGGAAATACCATAAAGCTAAAGTCTAAATGGGAGAAAACTCTATATGGGAAATACCACAAAATGGGAAATAACATTGTTAGTTCATAACAATGTCCCATAACTTCAAAAAACTCTACAAATCACATGATACAAAACATGGGAGATGACATACTACAAGAAACAAAGTAGAAGATGAATAAGAGGGCAATAAGAGGCTGGCCTACTTGTCTCGAAAAATAAAAGGGTTGGCCTACTTCCTTGATTTAGGGACTGAGCATATCTCGGTCCAAAACCGAAAACCGACCAAAACCAATACAAGCAATTTGGTTCAGTTTTTCAATTGTGTTTGAGTTGCATTGTCGGCTAGGTCATCCGTCTATCCAAGCTCACCAAAAATTGTGTTCATCACTGGATCTTTGAATTTCTTTTAAATGTGAGTCATGTATTCTAGCAAAATATCATCGTGCACCTTATCCGGTGTGTTTGAATAAAGCTATCTCAACTCTCTTTGATTTAGTCGACTCTGATATATAGGGTCTGACCTGTTCAATCGATGTTGGGATTCAAATATTTTGTTTCCTTTGTTGATGACTACTCACAAGTCACTTATGTCTACCTAATGAAGAATCGTTCCAAAATATTTGATATCTAGTGTAATTTCTTTACTCAAATAAAAATCCAATTTGAAACTTCCATCAAGTATCTTCGAAGCAACAATGGTCGTATGTGTCTCGGGAGTTCAATTCCCATCTTGCTAGACATGGGATTATCCACCAAACATTTTGTCCTTATACACCACAACAAAATGGTGAGACTGAACGTAAGAATCGTCACCTTTTAGAAACAACTCAAGCACTTATGTTTCACGCTAGTACACTCAGAAAATTTTTGTCGGATGTTGTGCTTACGGCTTGTTATCTGATTAATCGTATGTCGTCTCATGTCTTCAGTGGCGCTACTCCTTTTTCTAGGTTATATCCCGATCATATGTCATTTCCTTTACCTCTCAAGATTTTTGGATGATTGTATTATGTCCGTGATACTCGTACTACACTTTTTAAATTGGATCTGAAGGCACTCAGGTGTATTTTCCTTGGTTATCCTAAGGATCAGAAATGGTATCGTTTTTTTTCGACTTTGAGAAGGTATATCGTGTCTCGGGATATTACCTTTGTCAAGACTGAGTTCCCCTCATCCTCTACAGTTAAAGAATATATCTCCAAAACTTACCCAGATGAGAAAAAAAAATTTGTATCTGGTAACTGGTTCAACCACGGCAACCGTCTGTAAGTGTGCCCTCTCCTATCGATCCAGTCTCATCGTCCTACGGTCCGCGAACACCAGATTCGTTAGAATAGGAATCACCAAACATGCCCAAAATCATAGAGCCGGTGTCGTCATCAGAATCCTCCGGCTCCACAGATTCGCCACCACCTGATCTACCGACTCGCCCCCGTCGTGCATGCCGCGACCATCCTTTGTATGTTGACAACTACAAAGGTCTCGCAAGTCACAATCAGTCCTTAGTGGCTATTATTGATGGAATTTAGATCCCACAATCTGCCAAGGAGGGACTTCAACGTCTTAGTTGGCGCGCCGCTATAGAAGAAGAGATGCGAGCACTTCAGGAGAACCATATGTAGGACTTGGTGGATTTACTTTCTGGTAAGAAGGCAGTAGGTTGCAAATGGGTGTTCACTATTAAGATGAAATCGGATGGCGCTCATGATCGTCTGAAAACTCGTCCTGTGGTAAAAGGGTATTCTCAGACTTACGTCGTAGATTATTTTGAGATCTCCTCCCTGGTTGCCAGGATAACCTTTGTATGATTGCTCATGTCGTTAGTCGTCCAATATGATTGGCCCTTACTTCAGTTGGATGTGAAGAATGTCTTCCTCCATGGGAATCTTGACAAGTAGTGTATGTAATGCAACCTCCTGGGTTCGTTACAAGTGATGTAAAGTGTGTCATCTGTGAAAGGGGCTCTATGGTCTCAACAATCACCCCGTACTTAATTTGGTCGATTTACACATGTAGTTAATCAGCTTGGTATGTAACAATCGAAGAAGGATCATTCAGTATTTTACCGACGGATATTAGCCAGACGGATACTACTTGGGGAGTATGTTGATGACATCATGATTACGGGGGATGACAGTCTAGATATTGCAGAGCTGAAAAAGTTTCTGGATAAACAATTTCAGACCAAAGATATGGAAGAATTGAAGTACTTCTTGGGCATTGAAGTTACACGGGACGAGCAAGACATTATACTGTCTCAGAGGAAGTATGTTCTTGATATACTAAATGAAACAAGAATGATGCAAACTAAGGGAGCAACCTCACATATGGATCCAGGGGTAAAGTTACTTCCCGATGAGGGGGATATTGGTGACCAATCCTGATCAGTATCGTCGGCTGGTCGGAGAACTCTATTACTTGGCAGTTATGACTCGTCCAGACATTTCTTTTGTTGTAAGTGTAGTGAATAGGTTTATAGCTTCTTCACGAGTTCCGCATTGGCAGATAGTTCCCAAGATCTTGCACTATCTAACTCATAATCCGGAAAAAAAATCGTATGAAGAATCTGGGGCATGCTCGTTTTGAGTGTTTTACACTCGTTTTGAGTGTTTTACAGATACTGACTAGGGTGCAAGTCTTCCAGATCGACGGTCTATATCCGGCTATTCAATATTTATTGAGGGAAACTTAGTGTCATGGAAGAGCAAGAATCAGAGAGTGGTCTCACGATCGAGTTCAGAAACGGAATATCGAGTCATTGTTCATGGCACAGCAGAGATATTATATTTGCAACATCTTCTAAAAGAACGAGGAGAAAAATCAGAATCAGAAGCAGCAGATATGTGGTGTGACAACTAGTCAGCCATCCACATGCTACCAATCAGGTATTCTATGAAAGGACGAAACATATTGAGATCGATGTCAACTTCGCCCGTAATAAATACCAAAAGAGGGTGATAACATTTCACCATGTGAGAACCGGAGATCAGATAGCAGATATCTTTACGAAATCTCTTTTAGGCCCTCGTGTTCGTTTTTTTTTGTAACAAGCTGGACATGTTTGACATCTATTCTCTAGCTTGAGGGAGGATGTTAAGATATTAGTGTTGTTAAGTAATATCTAAATAAGTATGGACCTATATATAAATGTAACATTCTTACTTCTATATATACGAGTCCAAACCCTCATTAGAAGTTAAGAGGTTCATTATATTTCTACAGAGAAGCACGGTGTAAGAAAACATAATTAGAGATGTCATGCTTTTTCTTTGTGGTAAAAAGAAAAATTCTTCTGAGAGCAATAGGAATATCACTTGAATTTGTGATGATGGAAACGGAAACCGTAGACACGGAAGCTGATTAGTTGAAACTACTCATCTTGCTTCAGTTAGGATGTCTAAGTACTTATTTTCGATGAGACATTACAATGTCTTGCTTTCCCCATGTGACTTCAATGCCCAAGAAATACTTCATTCCAAGTCTTTGGTCTGAAACTGCTCACCCAGAAACTTTTTCCAGCCCGACAATATCCTGATTGTCGTCTCATATAATCACAATATCATCAACATAGACATTAAGCAGTATCCGTCCGACTGATGTCTATCAATAAAATACCGGATGGTCCTTCTTTGATTGGCACATACCAAACTGAGTAACGGCATGTGTAAATCGACCAAACCAAGCACGAGATGATTGCTTGAGACCGTAGAGTGCCTTTCGCAAATGACAAACTTTATCCTCCCTTGCAATGAATCTAGGAGGTTGCATCACATACACTTCCTTTTCAAGTTTTCCATGAAGAAATGTATTTTTCACATCCAACTGAAGTAAGGGCCAAGGTATAGCGAACAACTAAGGACAGAAGCCCTCGCACAGAAGTCATCCTAGCAACTGGGGAGATGTCTCAAAATAATCCTCCATAAATCTAAGAATATCATTTTGCCACAAAACGAGCTTTCAGACAATCAAGGGTGTCATCCGGTTTTACCTTGATTGTGACACCCATTTTCAACCTACCGCCTTCTTACCTTTGGGGAAATCCACCTAAGTCCCATGTATGGTTCTTCCGAAGAGCTAGTATTTCTTCTTCCATAGTGGTTCACCAACCAGGATGTTTGAGTCCTTCCTGGGGATCAGAATCTCATCAATAGTAGCCACCAAGGGCTGAGCGTGGCTCACGAGCCCTCCCTTTGTAGTTGTCAACATACAAAAAATGGTCGCGGCATGCACGACGTGGGCGAGCTGGTATATCATACGGTGGTGAGTCAGTAGAGTTAGAGGAGGACGTTGATAAAGACGTCGGCTCTACGGCTGTAGGCACCATGTGTGATGCTTGTTCTGTCGGAGCTGGTGAGACTGGCGATACCGGTTTTGACTGAGCTGGTGTGTGCGAACCTTTGGACGGTAAGACTGGCTCGGTACGGGAGGGCACCCTTACGGGAGGCTGCTGTGTTTGAACTGGATACAATAGAAAGTTATCATCTGGGTACACCTTTGAAACATAATCTTCAGTTGGAGGGGGTAGGGGAAACTCGGTTTCAACAAAATTAACATCCCGAGACATAATATACCTCTTCAAAGTTAGAAAAAAACAACGATACCCTTTATGATCCTTAGGATACCCAAGAAAATACATTAGAGTGCCTTCGGATCTAATTTATGAAGAGTAGGTCGAGTATCCCGAACATAACACAAGCAGCCAAAAATTTTAAGAGGTAGAGGAAATGACATACTATTAGGATATAACCGAGAAAAGGGAGTAGTGCCATTGAAAACAGTAGATGACATGCGATTGATCAGATAACAAGCTGTAAGGACAGCATCCGACCAAAATTTTCTGGGCATACAAATATGAAACATAAGAGCACGTTTTATTTTCAAAAGGTGATAATTCTTACGTTCAGCCACACCATTTTGTTGTGGTGTGTAAGGACAGAAAATTTTGTACATAATTTCATGTTTAGCCAGATGAGAATTGAACTCACGAGACACATTCACGACCATTGTCGCTCCGAAGACATTTGATAGGAACTCCAAATTGGGTTTTGATTTCAGCATAAATATTGCACCAAATATCAAATAGTTCAAACAAGTACAAGCCTCCGGCCACATGCTCCCTACCGATAGTCTTTTCGGTCTTCGGATCCTGAAAAACGCAACCATCAAGAAAGAATGATACCGAGCATTGCAAGTCACGAGTAATCTGACTTATAGATAATAAGCTGAATGGGTTTCCAGGTGTATGTAATACTGAAGTGAGTGGCAGACCAGGACGACAAAGACGGGTATTTTCTTTTCTAGGAACTTTCAATGAACTGCCATTCTTAACAGTAATATCGGCCACACGACCCACACAGCATACCTACATCGCCTGTTATGTGATCAGATGCGTCCAAGTCAATCACCCATTGCTTTGACTTTACCATACATGTCGTTGAATACGATTGTGGATCCAGAGGTAGAAGCTTCGCCATGAAGTTGAGCTTGGAATTCAACGAATTATGCATAGGACTACCGATATCTGTACATATAGCCCATATAGCCCATTATTATCATGAGCATCCGAAACAACATTAGCGACAGGAGCTTTGGGACATTGTCATTGAAAATGTCCTTGTTGACCACAGTTGAAGCATGTGCGCGATCATACTCCATCACGACTGCCATCACCGCGTCCACCATTTCGACCGACATTCCGGCCACCACATCTACCACCACGACCGCCACGAAATCCACCACAAGTAGCACCCAATGCAGATCAATCAGCAGGTACATCGCTCGTATCAATCCTAACTACCTTCGTTGCCCGGAGTACAAGAAAGTGGACTTTCATCAGGGACGAAACCTCGGTCCCAGCAATAATCTGAGACCGTGCAGAGTCTGTATCAGGACGAAGTAAGGCAAGATACGCCATGACATTGAGCTGCTGACATCAGTCTCGTTGACATACGTAGTCAAGGGTAACCCGTGAGGGCCTTAAAGGCATGGAAGTGGTCCTTGTGTGACTTGTCTCCATGATAAACTCAGCAGACACAACAACCGAGTCATAAATGCAAGACAAATCGTGTTTTCCATCAAACGCAATCGCTAGGACATTCCATAACTCTTTCACCGAATCCGTGTTCTGAACCTATGTCCTCAACCAATAGTTCTACCGATTCATTAACTGTGAAAAAGTCTATTGTCGTCCGTCTCCCACTGCTCGTATGTAGGATCACCCACTGCTGAGAGGTCAGTCAGATGTTTTGACAATCGTATTCCCCGAAACGTCTTCTCGATCTTCTTACGCCATGTTGAATAACCATTAGGACCGTCCAGTCGTCAATTGACAAGTCGAACAAATGAAATCATCGTTACAGTGTTCGGTGTCCCCGCCAATGTATCCTCGACACTAGTGTTGTTAGCACTGCTACTTGCCTCAGTGTTCGTCATCCTTCAAGTTCTTGATTCAATTATCGTTTGATCGTCGTTACCCGATATTCACATCAACCTCGCCATCGCACACATCAATTTTGCAAGTACTAACTCATGCAACCTTGGCAGAGATCGAAGGTGGATCACACAAGTCAGGACAGAGATTCACACAAAACAAATTTGCTCTATTAGATCTTGATGTGGATATCGGGCCAGAAACAGAGATTTACGCAAACAATCAAGTCTGTTAAATTTGATATAGTTGTCGAGGTTCAAAGGGTCCACGCAAATAATCGTAGTTTGCCCCCTAAAGATCTCAACTCCGACATTTTCTTTACAGCAGTAGGTTTAGGGTTGGCAGCAGTAGGTTTGGGGTTGGCATCAGTAGGTTTAGGTTTGGCAGCTGGAGATCTAGGATTTGCTTTTGGGAAAAACATGTGGCGGCTATGAAAAATAGGGAAGCTAGGTTAGGGTTTTGTGAAGGGGGGGAGGTCTGGGTACTGTGCAGGTGGAAGGGGGGCTGGTCGTCAGCTACGGGGGGGGCCAGAGGGGTCGTCGGCTGCGAGCCAAGGGGGTCGTCGTGGAGGCGGGGCGGTGGTCTACGGAGACGATAGGGGATGGAAGGCGGTGGTCCGCGGGGAAGGCGAGAGGCTGCGGAGAAGCAAAGGCATTGTTGTAGAGGAGGTAGAGCAGAGGCGTACGGGCGGGCGGGGGGAGGGGGGCGCTGGGAGGTTAGGATTAGGGTTTGGATTGAGGGAGAAAAGAGATGAATAGGGAGATGGCTCTGATACCATATATAATGGGAATAATTGGATGAATTCATTGATATGAGTGAGTACATACTTATAGGAGAGTTATTCTTTCTTTATTAGTTCTATCCGATGTGGGACTAAAGCCCAATGACTAATACTCTTAACAAGGAGGTAAAGAAAAAAGGAAAGACATGGATGCAACATGGAAAATGGGACTTGGTTATTAATACAGATGATGGCCAGTATCAGCACTATTAACCTCGCCAGAAAATTCGATCTCCACCATACTTACAGATGTCACATAAAGACAATCTCTGGAACCCAAGATCTCACAACGACCGACAAGAAACAACCAAGAAAGATCTATAAAAACCCTAAATCTCACAACCAAGAAAGACTATCAACCATGAACACCGAGATATATAGAAATACTAAATCTCAAAAACAAACCACGAACAACGAACAACAAATCATGAAAAACGCAACCACCAAACGCCCAAAAACTCCTGATACCAAGTGAAGTTTGAAAATAAAAGGAAAGGAAGAGAAGGAGTAGAGAGTGCATGGGCTTAATCCATGTGTATTTATATTAATATGCCTTGTGATAAATACATCCACAATAACTTCATTGTACCCACATAAGATAAACAACAATTCTAACATTTTATTGAGTAAAAGAATTAACATTTATAATGGTAAAGTGTTAACAGTTATTTTTTAGTATTAAACATGGTAATTAAAAAAAATGGAAACAATATTTAAACTCCCTTTCAAAATATAAAGCATTTAATTACTGCATATGGGCATTAGTTTAAATACAGAATGCATTTTTGGAAACTACAAATAATTAATGCAGTAATTAATTATTGAATTTTTTCGAACTGCATTTAAACTCCATTTCAAATAGTGATTTTGTTTTTTTTGGGAAAGTACATTTTTGTCAATATTTTAAATGCAACAATCAAGATTTCTTAATTCTTTTATTACCAATTTACTATTTTTTAATAACATAATAATTTATATAATATATACTATATATTTGAAAGAAGCATTGTATATATATATATATATATATATGGAAAACGGGATATGAACCATTTAAATGCAACAATCAAGATTTGTTAATTCTTTTATTACCAATTTACTATTTTTTAATAACATAATAATTTATATAATATATACTATATATTTGAAAAAAGCATTATATATATATATATATATATATATATATATATATATATATGGGGGGGGGAGGGGAGGGGAGGGTAAACGGATATGAACCATTGGCTCAAATTCCTACATTAGCCATGCACATGTAGACCAATAGGAATTAAATGTACTAGTACACATGGCATATAGGAGTCCATTTCTATTGGTCCACATGTGCATTGCTCATGTAGGAATATGAGCCAATGGCTCATATCCCATTTTTTTCATATATATATATATATATATATATATATATATATATATATATATATATAAAAGAAACATTAAAAATATGAGGCCTTTTTCCTGTGTGAGGCCCAACGCAGCCGCAGCCGGCCTTGTTCATATACTTTATTTGTTTGCTAGTGGAGTAAAGGAAGTCCATGATTCTGTTCTTAGCATTTGTAATGTTGTGAGTAACGTGAGATATTCACCTTTCAAGAATGCAAAATTTTAAGGCTTGTGCGGAGCATGAGAAGTTATCTACTAGTGGCATGGTATGTCTCGATGTACCAGCTAGGTGGAATTCATTTCGGCAAATTCTATAGGCACTATGTTTTTTGCTTAGGGCGGCCCATTACTTTACCGAAACTTTTGTAATTTTTACTGAGGACAGTCCAAAATTTACTTAGGACAGCCCAACCCCCCCCCCAACCTTCCCAAAACCCTCCATTCTAAATTTCTATTCTCTTTTCAAATTTTCAAACCTCTTTCTCTCTTTCCTTATTCAAATTTCCTTCCCCCTTTCTCTCCAACTCCTCCATTAGGGTTTTGATTCCAAGCAATGGCACCCAAACCTTCTTCAAAATCTATGTATGTATCTAATATTCTTCCTCCATTAGAGTTTTGATTTATTTATGTATAAATTTGATTTCACTTTCATGAATCATTGTTAATGCCTAAAATAGTTAGATAAATTTGTTTAGAACTAATTTAGGGTTGATAAACGAACTGATGAATATTAAAAATTAGAATTGTGGTTTCAAAAAATCAAACAGTGCCGAAAGTCGGACTATTTGCCTACAGGACTGTAGGCAAATTCTACAGTCCTAATAGTATATATAGGACCGTAGAAAAACATACGGTCCTATTGTATATTTAGGAATGTAGGTAATAATACAGTCCTATTGTATATGTAGAACTGTAGAAAAGACTACAGTCCTGTATTATATATGGACTGTAGGATTTTCTACAGTCCTGCATATAAATTGGAATGTAGAATTTTCTTACAATCCCAGTTGTTTATTTGTATATCTGAAATTATTTATTTCTTTTTCAGTAAATCGGTAGCTGTGAAAAGAAAACGACCCACAACAATGTCGCGTAAGGAACGCGATGTGGACGTATGGTTGAGAGACCACTCAGTATCGCCGAACCCGAGCCACATAGACAAGTCACTGCACCACTGCGCAAGTCTCGTTTGAAGAAACAGGCTTCCTCCTACTCCGTCTTCCGAGGAATACATTAAAAATTGGACTCACAGTTTGTTGACAATTCTACTTATTTATAGGACTGTCACAGTTCTACGACGGAAAAACACAAAATTAATTTGTCAAATTCTTTACCAAGAGTGCTTCGGAAGAACCGAGGAGTTCTTCGGACGTAACGGAAAGAGAATTTAGTGTATTAGATAACCCAATTTCTTCGAGATGCATTTCTCCTACATTAAACACATATAATTCAATATTTATGTGGACCTAATGTTTGAAAAACCTAATCATCATGTTTATCGATGACATACCAAATAACGGTTGAATATTGTAACTTTTTTGTAGTGGGACTAGGATTTGGACCACTAATCTACACTTCAGGGTTTAGGGTTTCAAGAATTGAGAGAAATAAGATTTTGAAAGAAGAGAGCATAGGGAGAAGAGAGAAGAATGAGAAATAAAAATTCATTGGCTTTTATACAAAATTTTGGACTACCCTCAAGTAATGAAATTGAATGGCAAATTTGTAAATAAATTGAAAAAAAAATTGGGCCGCACTAAGCAAAAAACATAGTGCCTATAGAATTTGCCTTCATTTCTAATGCTAGAGCCAGCTGTAAGTTTCAGAAAGCTTTTGAACGTTTGGGACGACTAGGATGGACACTATACCTCTTACTTTATAAGGGATGAGAAGAAGGTACGGCCACCTAAGATAATTGATTGGGAGAATGCTCGGGTATTTCTTAAGTTTTTACGTATTTTCTATGACGTGACAGACAATTTTAGGGTCTTCATATGTGACATCCAATATTTTTTTTAATGAGCTTTCCTTGCTTCAAAGTGAATTATACAGGTTGTGTTCTAGTGATGATTCTTTATCGATATCCATGGCACTAAAGATGAAAGCTAAATTTGATAAATATTGGGGCCATCCCAATAATATCAATCAAACTCTGTTCATTGCTACTGTACTTGATCCTCGATATAAGCCAGTCATTGCTTGAATGGTATTATGATGATGTCAATAAAACAAAGGCTGCCAAAGTGACTTATAAGGTGAAGGGTATTATAAATTGCATCTATGATGAGTATAGGAAGAAGAATGTTGGTTGTATGTTGCACAAGAAGCAGGACAACAATCATCTGGTGTCGATGACAAATAGAAAGACGTTCGTTCTCTCCGTGATCAAATTGTTTCAACAGCATAAGAAATCAAAGGATAGCTTGGAGAACAACTCAGAGGTTGAAAGATACTTAGCTGAGGAATTTGTTGATGATGATAATGAGCTTGATGTATTAGCTGTGGAAGGCCAATACCGCTAATACATGATTTCGTCACAAAAAGCTTGTGAGGTTTTGGTTGTTCCAATTTCTATTGTGGCATCAGTCTGCTTTTAGCACCAGAGGTCATATTCTTCATTCTTTTAGGAGTTCTCTATCTCCTAAATCTGTGGGGGCTTTGATTTGTTGTCAAGATTGGTTGCGTGAAAAACATATATCCTTTGAAGACGAATAGTTAGCACAAGAAGTTGAAAATTGGCAAAAGATAGAAAAAGGTATACTTTTGTTTTTAGACTGTTTAGTTCTTTGACAATAATATATGCTTAAATTTGATTACTTCTGTTTGATGTTTATATATTTCAAGTTCCTTGGGGTACTTCGAGCTCGGTTGAAGCAAGTTAGAAGTCTGAAATATAATTGACTAATGTTAGTTTTTTGTTGTTACATTTATTGTTTTCCATTTTCTATTCATTACTTCTTTTTTATCCATATTTCTTAATTTTTATTGTTTCCTTTGGTATAAAAGGATTGGTATTTGTTTTCTTTGTGGAAAGCGATCGGAGATTGAAGATTGAACTCACATTTTGAAGGCTTAAAGAATGATTAAGAGCAATTTTCTGTGTTGTTCTAAAGATATTTTGAAGACTTAAAACTGACCTTTATTTATGATTATGCTTTTGAGTAATTTGATGACTATGGACTTAAGACTATGATTGTGATTGGATAAACAATCATTTTACTTGTGTTTTAAGACATTATTAAACTGCATTTCATTCTGATTTATATTGGTAACTTTGTATATGAATGAATCTATTACCTTTCTTCTTGGGTAACTTTTACGAATTCTAAAGTCAATAATAAGCTTTGTTATTTGAAATTTTAATAACAACCAAGCAATGTTTAAAGCTAAGTCATGACTTGGAATTCCTGTAAGAAATTTGATTTTAGTATATTTTTAAATCAATGCACTGAGTAAAATTGTTGTATGAAATCAAAACTTGATGCTCACAGATTCTGTTTATGTTTATGAATTAAAAAATCAATGTACCAAGTTATTTGTTTATGAATTAGAAAATGGTCAATGGTGGGAGAATGAACAACTGGACATGCATTAATTTTGCATGAAATGTTGAAGAAGTTCTTCTTGGCGATTCTGTCATGACCTAGCTCAAATGTGCCAAATATATGGAATGGTATGGCTACCTTATTTAGTGCTCATTTTGGGCAACCTCTGAATGAATTTGCTACAGCCAATACCATTAGTAGTTTTATCATATTTTAATGTTATAATTTTTTTGATTTCATACAGCAATTTAGAACCTGTCCTCCCTGCACGAAATGTTAAAAAAATATTTTTTAAATGTGTGGAATCGAGTAAAAGAACCGAACCAAACCGGGATTAACAGGTTGGGTTGGTGCGGTTCCCTAGGTCGGGATGGTCCCGTTCTTAATTTTAGAGAACCGAGGGATGACGGTTTGGTTCTAGGTTGGCTTAATAACCAAACCAAACAGGACCATGGTCACTATTATTTCATTGTGTCAGTTAATTTTTATTGTATACCTCACTTTAACCCCTACATCGTTTGGGCTAAAGAAGGATGTCATGACTTACTCCTATAAATGTACCAAGACTACTCATGTTTTATTCATATCAATAATCTAAAAGTTACCTTTGAATTTTACGATATCAAAGCTATGAAAATTAGGAGAGAATCCTAACTCCAAAAAAAAATATGTCGTCCCAACCCTAGCCCCCCTACAATTGTCTGGAGCTGTCACCACGTGCGTGGTTTAACAAATTCAGCAGGGTCTTGCAACATATTAGGTTTGTTCGTAGCAGCACAATTATGTCCTTATTTACACATCAAACGTCTCATGACATAGTCATCTTGTTTATGTGGATGACATAATCATCATCAGAGATGATTCTGGTAGCATTTCCAAGATGAAAGACCACTTAGCCTCTCATTTCCATACAAAGGACCTTCGACCATCTAAATAGTAAATACTTTCTTGGTATTTAGGTATCGCAGCTATGTTGTATTAAGCGTGAGGCGAGCGCCTCAATTTTTTTTTTTAATTTTTTGTTCTCCCCACATGTAAAATACTCTATATACACATAAGCTTTATATTTATATACACACCTTTATAGATATATTTATATACCTAGATATTTATACATAGATATTTATACATAAGTTTAAGCTTTCGGTTCGGTTTATACATAGATACATAGATATTTATACATAGATACATATATATACATGTACATAGATATTTATACATAAGCTTCAGCTTTCGGTTCGATAAAAAAAAATATTCAATCCGTGAGGTGAGGCACCTAAGGCGAGGCGAGGCTCTACTAAGCGCCACTTAAGCGCCCAACGCTTTTCTGGAGCGAGATTCTCCTAAGCGAGGCGTCTAGGTATCAAAAATCGCTTAAGCGCCGCTTAAGCGCGCTTTTTAAAACATAGTATCGCGGAGTTCCGAATGATTGTAACTTTCTCAGCACAAATATGTATTAGATCTTCTATCTAAGACAGGAATCCTAGGTTGGACACACCTAGAATTCCACAATCAACGTATCCAGATTGAGCTCTCTATTATATCCTCCTCTATCTAACCCAAGACGTTATAGTTGACTTGGTGAGAAGCTAATTTATCTTATTATCACTTGTCCAGACATTGCCTACACTATAAGTACGATGAACTAGTATATAGAGAATAATTTGACCTCTCATCTTCATGTTGTTGAAATGATTCTACACTACATAACAGGATCTTCTCTAAGAACTTCTACATTGTCGCACATAACCTTTGTACATGCTGACTTTGCTACATTAGTTGATGATCATCGCTCTACGGACAGTTACCTCGTCTTACTGGGAGAATTTGGTTACATGAAGGAATAAGAAACATAATATAGTTGCTCGTTCTTCTGCTGAGGCCGAATATAGAGCCATGGCATATGTTATCTCTGAGTTGATTTAGCACAACTTACTCCTTAGAAATCTTGTTGGAGTCATCCCCTCTTCTCGAGTTGCTCTATTGTAACAACAAGGTTGCGATCCATATTAATGAGAATTTGACCTTTCATAAAAGGAATAAGCACATCGAGATAATCTAACACTTTATTCCAGAGAAAATGACAGAAAAGAAAGTTATCTTACATCACGTGTCTTCTTCAGCTCAGCTGGCAGAAATTTACACCAAACCACTGGCTCGACCAGACCTATGTTGTTTGATTGTTATCCAAGCTAGGAATTATTGATATATATGATCCAGCTTGCGGGGAATGTTAGTTAACTATTATTATATACCTCATTTTAGCCCGACATCTCCCGGGCTAAAGCAGGATGTCATAACTTGCTCCTATAAATGTACCAAGGCCTCTCATGTTTTATTCATATATCAATAAACTAAAAGTTCTGACTGATTTCACACTTGCAATGATAAAAAGTAGCATACTATTATCTTTTTACGCCTGCTCTATTGGCTTATTAGTTGTGACACCACTATCTGCCATAGAAGCTATGCAAACAACAAGAAAATAAAAAACTCCGTTCCTAAATGTGGATTAAAGAAAACCATGATGAAAATTAACCGACTGCCATGAAGTTACTATTTTTACTGGAATAAAAATACAAGGTGAAAGACTGTAAGAGTCATTTTTGTGTTTGTTTTCATTCGGTCATGTTTGTCTTTTTTGGCTAGTGACCTTTTCATCAAGATACACAAATAACAACAATGAAAGACTGAATTATATAGGTTCAGCTGCAGATTCCATATTCCCTATGAGACTCAATTCCACAAAAGACTCCGTAAAGTTTCAGGTGTCCATCGCAACCCTCTCTCATTAAAGTATGAATAGAGCGTGAAAGATAAGATATTACGTGAATCATTGACAGACAATTAAAGTGTTCCATTTTCACAATATAACAAGGAGCAGAAGTTGTCCTAATATAAGAAAGAGTACAGGATGCATACTTGAACTGAAATGTATTATAGGCAATATTAACTACACCTCTATTATTTTTAGGAACAGAAAGTATCTTAAGAAAATCTGACCAAAGTCGGGTCCAGTGCTCTATAAAAATAAATCTTTGATCTCTTTGATTAAGAAATGAAACAACCAAGAGGACTTTTGATACACAAGTTGTACTTTTAGCAATGAAATCAGGATGACTGCTACGAAAGTATGATAGGGACTTGAAACTGTATCAGTAATTAACTGAAAGGCAAATTCAATAAGAGTGGGTTCGCTTCAAAAAAACATATTAACAATGCTATAAGACCTGAATCATGCACTCTGTTTATTCACCAAAAAAAAAAAATTTGTACCAGAAGTTTCTTGATAAAGACAGTGCTGTTTATTCAGATAATGATATTCAAAGCTATGCATAGACCATTCCACACAATAAAATCTAAGTACATAACCATACCTGATCTAGCAAGATTCATGGTGTTACAACAGGAACATCTGACACTTGTCGCACCACGAGTATAATATAACAACGATCGGCAATGTCCACATACAAGTTGGGCCATATCCATTGCTGCAAAAGGGCCATTATTACATATATTAGAAGTCGAATATCTTCAATAAAAATCATTGTCTTCAAACCAGCCATCCATATTTATATTTTCCAATTCTCTCAGTGTCAATGATACCGGAGACGAGAAAAAAATAACAAAGCAGAAAGTATTAAGGTGAAGAAAGGAGACTTGCTACGGATTGAGATCCCCTAGTGCCAATATCTCGTAATGCCGTGCAAATATGCAAGAATGCATGAGATATGGGAATCTCTCTTGACCAATATCTCATGCATTATTCTATATTTGTTTGGCATTATGAAACATTAGAAGATTTTGGCATTAGGAAATCCGAACTCGTATAATTTAGGATCTAGGATCTATGTTTCTTCCTAGAACTATTTAAGCCTATAAAATACCATGTAATAAGTAGCTTGTGTTTTTGGATTATTGGAAACTGACATGTTATATTGTGTCGATAATATTTGTGGAAGTTATATATTTATAAATTCACGGCATTTATCCATCTAAAATAATCAGTGTTCTAAATGGCGGTTGAGACGGCCGCCTAGGCGGTAGACGGTCTCTCTCCGCACCTCTTTGCGGTAGGCAGTGGAGTAGACGGCAAACGGAGGTTTGACAGCATAGGCGAACACCTAGCCAGAGTAATACATAACAATATATTTTGGCCAAAAAAATTTGCAAGTATAGGCCTATGGTTCACTTTTACAAGAGTAAAACTTCATAAATCTTTGTTTACAACTTAGTTATGCATGAAACACCCTTAAAATATACATATTATGCAGAAAACTGTGATAAAATAGTAAAAAAATGTCCAAAATGTATCAACCGCCTATGCGGCCTAGGCGGTAGGCGGACTACTCTCTCCGCTGTGCACCCACCTACCGCCATTTAGAACCTTAAAAATATTCCATTTAAAATTATTCATTGAGGGTGTACTTCGTCTAGAAGCAAGTAAATAAAGAGAGTCTATTGTGGGTGAAGGTTTCAACAATGTTCAATATTATTCCATTCTATTATAACGTGGGTTACTAAATGGTTGGATTCCCACTTTGTATTTTAGTCCCACATTGGTTAGAGATTAGTATTACACCTTCATTGGGTTGTATAAATAAGGCCTTTGTCTCCCACTATGAGATTACACGAATAAAAGATCTTCTCTCCTATTTTCTTATTTCTTCTTCTATGTTTATTCTAAGACGTTATCAGCACGAAGCTCTAACGGGAGAAAATAAACTAGAGCATCTCAGTGAAGCCGCCATTTGCGGATTCTCCACTTCGGTAATAGGTATGGTTATTTATGTTTATTTTTTTCTGCATATGCATACCCTAGGCGCAGCCTGATGTTGATGTTTATACATTTCTTGGCATACCGCTAGGACAAAAAGAATAATTTGTATCCATTCATCCCACTTCTTTTAGTTAACTCTGATAGCACTCCGATGTTAATCGCATATAAATCTCTCGGAGAGAACTCTGGAGTTATTCTTTATTTATTTCTTTATTTTATATATATTAATACATTCAGATCAAAACCATCAGAGATCTGATGACCATGAACATGAATTGTTTGGTCTATATATAAAAGACTTCTGGAACATCATTGTTCGAAGCATATCATATATGGTATTTTTGAAAGACTTTTTGAACATAATCATTGTTCGAAGCATACCATAAACATCTAGTGTTTGGTATTTACCTACGACTTCTGGAACATCATTGTTCGAAGCATACCATGAACAAGATTTGTTTGGTATAAATATACTTCTGAAACATCATTGTTTGAAGCATACACCATGAACATGAATTGTTTGGTGATTTACCAAGTTCTTATGTTAACTTGTTATTATTGATCTTATACAGCAATATGTCGAGCCTCACAAAGCATGATTTCAAGCCTCTAAACTTAGAAGGCCAAAACTTTCTCAACTGGAGACTGGATGCTGAATTGCACCTTCAAGCCAAAAGCTTAGGTGACGCAATTGTGACTGATAAGCCAATATCTGCACAAGATAAAAGAAGGCTTTAATTTTTCTAAGACATCATATTCATGATGATCTCAAGGCTGAGTACTTAACCGTCAAGAATCCCTTGGTGCTATGGAATTCTCTAGCTGAGATACGATCACCAGAAAATGGTCATACTACCAGGTGCACTATATGAATGGCTCAATCTACGTTTCCAAGATTATAAGACAGTTGCAGCCTATAATTCAGCTATGTTCAGAATTACTTCACAATTGAAGATGTGGTGAAGAAGTGACAGAGCATTCCATGCTAGAGAAAACATTAACCATATTTCACGCGACTAATATGACCCTACAACAGACGTATAGGAAGAAATTTTTTAAGAAGTATTCCGAACTCATTGATGTCTTACTCGTGGCTGAGAAAAACAATTAGTTATTAATCAAAAACCACTACTGGATCTGCACCAATTCTAACTGAAGTGAATGCGACTAGTGCTCGAAAAAATGTGACCAATAATAGGGGTCGAGGAAATCACAATAGAGGGCATGGACGTCGTGGAAGCCAAAAAAATGGCTACAATCCGGGTCCAAGGAACGATACACAGTTCAAAAATAAGAAATTTAATCCTCAAAGAAACAATGTCCATATTTCCAATCCAGCATCTCCAACTGATATTTGCAAACGTTGTGGAAGAGCTGGTCATTGGATGAGAAACTGTCGCACCTCACAAAAGAAAGTGGACGATTATGAAGTCTCAAAGGGTGTGGAGACTAATCTCATTGAGGGTACAATACACATGGATTTTAATGATTTCTTCCAAGATAAGAATGGAAACGCAATTTCGGAAGACCAGTTCAACGCCATGATAGGCAAAGTCAATGAATAGTTTTTGTATGCTTATCTAAGTTTATTTACTTTCCACTTTGAATAAATTGGTCATTATATGATCAATAGTCTAGGTAGTTTACTTTCTTTGAAGCAGTTTCATTTAGATTTAGATCAAGTTATAATAATTGACAATATGCCAAGTTTAACCATTTAGTAGCATATTAATATATTATTAATTTTTGCTTTTGAAAGGTATGGACAATGATAATGGCAAATGCTTGATAGATAGTGCAACAACTCACACTATATTGAAAACTAGAAAGTTTTTCACAACATATACCTCAAACACTGCCGAGGTGACCACCATTGCTGGACCCGTGCAGATTATAGAAGGTTATGGTAAGGTCGATGTTGTGTTGCCAAATGGAACACATTTAGTCATTCGAAATACTTTATTCTCTAGTAGATCTAATAGAAATCTACTCAGCTTTAGAGATATTCGAATGAATGGGTTTCATGTTGAAACCATGAACGATGATAGCAAAGAGTATCTTTGCATCACCTCTAATGTTGGAAGCAATAAGCTCAAATTAGAAAAGTGCAAGTTAATCTCCTCGGGGCTATATCAAACTACTCTGAAGGTAGTAGAATCTCACCCCATCACTAGCAAAAGGCTAAAGGATCCAAGAAATCTAATCATTTGGCAAGACAGATTGGGTCATCCAGGATCGACTATGTTGAGAAAGGTCATCAATAATACCAATGGGCATAATTTATTAACAGGGTAAACTCATTACAAGACCTTCACTTCTCAAAATAGCTTCTGAATCACCACCATTTCTTCAGAGAATACAAGATGATATTTGCGGACCAATTGATCATGCTAGCAGACCTTTCAGGTATTTTATGGTTCTAATATATGCTTCTAGTAGATGGTCAAATGTTTTCTTACTCTCATCAAGAAATTTTACCTTCTCCAAGCTACTTTCTCAGTTGATTAAGCTTGAGACTCAATTTTTTGACCAACATGTTAGAACAATTCGACTTGATAATGCAGCTAAGTTCACTTTTCGTACTTTTGATGATTATTGTGCTTCCGTAGGAATAGAAGTTGAACATTTTGTCCCTCATGTTCAAACCCAAAATGGTTTAGCAGTATCCTTGATTAAGCGTTTTTAGCATATAGCAAGGCCTTTACTCGTGCAATCAAACTTACCCGTTTCAGCTTGGGGGCATGCCATATTACATGCTGCTAAATTGATCATTATTAGGCCAACTTCATATCATGAATTTTTACCATCACAACTTGTGACAGGTCATCAATCTAACATCTCTCATTTGCGTAGATTTGGTTGTGCTATTTATGTTCCTATTTCCCCTCCTCAGCGCTCTAAAATGGGACCTCAGTGCCATTTAGGAATTTATATTGATTTTGATTCGCCCTCAATCATTAGATATTTGGAACATTTAACTGGTGATGTTTTTACTGCTAGATTCGCAGACTACCATTTTGATGAGACTAAATTACCGCCGTTATGGAGAGATAAGAAAGAAAAGAATGTTCTTACAGAACCATTCGCCACAAATAAACGACATTATCGTGGGATAATCCCACTCTGCCTCATCCAGATCCCCGTACTAATCAATGTGAAACTGAGGTACGAAGGATATTGCATCTACAGGAGATTGTAAATCAAATGCCAGATGCATTTACTAATGCAGCTAAAGTGATTAAATCACATGTGCCCGCTGCAAATGCGCTAGCTCGAATTGATATTCCTGAAGAAGAAAAATAGCAGGGTGGCTAATGAATCTACTGCACGTCAGAGGCATGGTAGATCTATAGATCCGAAGGACTTAGCCCCTAGAAAGAGAAAATGCCCAAGTAACGCTCTTAAAGAAGTTACACATAACGCTCAAGAAGAGGTTATGAATGACAGATCCATACTCTCTGAAAACCCAGAAGAGGTTATTGTCTTAGAAAAGACACAAGCCCAAGAGGAGGCTCAGGTACCTGAAAACAAAGATATCTCTATGTTTTATACATATACAAGAGAGGTATGAGATCGCAAAGATATAACAATAGATCGCAAAGATATAACAATAGATGAGATATTCTCATTCTCAGTAGCTACTAAAATATCTAAGGGCATTGATGACACTGAACCACATAGCATCGATGAATATCGGCAAAAAAAAGATTGACCAAAATGAAAGGATGTTATTCAAGCATAATTGGATTCCCTTAATAAACGTGGAGTGTTCGGACCTATAATACAAACACCAAAAGACGTCAGACCGGTAGGTTACAAGTGGGTGTTTGTAAGAAAGAAATAAAAAGAATGAAATTACTCGATTTAAGGCACGATTAGTGGCACAAGGGTTTTCTCAGAGACCCAGAATTGATTACGAAGAGACGTATTCTCCCGTAATGGATGCAACAACGTTCCGTTATTTGAGAAGTCTGACAGTTGAGAAAAAACTGGACATGAGACTTATGGACGTTGTAACAGCCTATCTATATGGTGATCTAGATAGCGACATCTATATGAAAATCCCAGATGGATTTAACCTACCCAGCTCAAAAGTAAGAACATGCATTCCATAAAGCTAAGACGTTCATTGTACGATTTAAAACAATCCGAAGGGATGTGGTACAATCGTCTTAGTGAATATATGAAAAGGGAGATATATGAGAATAATCATATATGCCCATGTGTCTTCATAAAGAAATCTAAGGAGGGTATTGCTATAGTTGCAGTATATGTCGATGACACAAACTTGATTGGGACGACATGAAATCAATGAAACTGCAAACTATCTGAAAAAGGAGTTCGAGATAAAAGATCTCGGAGACACAAAATATTGTCTCGAATTACAAATTGAACATTGCACTAATGAAATTTTAGTGCATCAATCCAAATACACAGAAAATATATTGAAACAGTTCAATATGGATAAAGCTCATCCCCTTAGCACTCCAATGGTTGTTCGATCTTTAGATATCAATAAAGATTCATATCGTCCTAAGGACGACAATGAAATGGTGCTAGGACCCGAAGTATCGTACCTTAGTGTCATTGGGGCATTAATGTATATATCACAATGTACAAGGCCAGACATATCATTCTCTGTCAATCTGTTGGCTAGATATAGCTCGCCGCCAACTAGCAGACATTGGAATGACATTAAACATGTGATGAGATATCTTCGTGGAACTACCGACATGGGATTATTTTATACTTATGGTTTATCTGACATCGCGAATCTAGTTGGCTTTGCAGATTCAGGTTATTTATCTGATCCCCATAAAGGTCGTTCACAAACTGGATATGTATTTCTTAATAGCAATGCAGCTATTTCTTGGCGTTCAACAAAACAGACAATGGTTGCTACCTCCTCAAATCACTCAGAAATATTGGCTCTCCGTGAAGCAAGTAGAGAATGTATTTGGCTGAGATCGTTGATTTAACACATTCGTAGCTCTGTCACCTTTCCCCTACCACAGATACTCCAACTGTTATTCATGAGGATAATGCAGCATGCATTGCACAAATTCAAGGTAGATTCATTAAAGGAGACAGGACCAAGCACATCTCACTGAAGTTTTTCTATACTCATAAGCTTCAGAAGAACTTTGATATTGACGTCCAACAAATTCGCTCAAGTGATAATCTTGCAGACTTATTCACTAAATCGTTGCCAAAGTCAACTTTTCAGAAACTAGTTCATGGAATTGGAATGCGATGTCTTCATGAGCTGACTGTTCAGAATCAACATCATCGGGGGGAGTGATTGTTTTCAGGAAGAGATACATTTTGTATGGACTATAACACACTCTTTTTCCTTAGTCATGAATTTTTTTTTCATTGGATTTTTCCTGACAAGGTTTTAATGAGGCAACATTAAGCGTATCTAACACCTATCTAAGTCATCCTAAAGATTATACTATTTTCTTTCGAACAGGTTTTGTCCTAATAGATTTTTCTGGCAAAGTTTTAACGAGGCAATAGGCTTAAGAGATTGTGGTCATCAAGGGGGGGTGTTATAACGTAGGTTACTAAAGGGTTGGATTCTCACTTTGTATTTTAGTCCCACATTGGTTAGAGATTAGTATTACACCATCATTGGGTTGTATAAATAAGGCATTTGCCTCCCACTATGAGATTACATGAATAAAAGATCTTTTCTCCTATTTTTTTCTTCCTTCTTCTACGTTTATTCTAACACATTCAAAACTAACAAGAAACAAACAACAAATAATACACAAAATTATGCCTAGATATATTCAAGTATTTTTTTAGTTCTTAAATAAATTTTTATTCCAATTTGGCTTAAAGAAACAACGAACTCCTAAACTCTGATCCGAAACTTCCGAAGTCACCGATACTCATGAGAAGTGCCCAAACCAGTTTCAGTACTGATACTACGTACCTTAATTTTACAAGGTTCAAGAATTCATTTGTGCCAATATCGAGTGTTTCAGTGGTTTTAAATCAGTCTATTTCAGTACTTTCCACAATTTCAATCCAGGCTTAGGACAAGCATTGCTAGGACCATAATTAATACTAACGCTATTATTTATTAAAATCCAAGATACCAAGTTGGATGCAAGCTTGAGGTCTGGACAATGGTAGGCTATGTTGCATGGATACAGATTTAATGACACGATACTCATACAAGGACACAAAACTTCAAAAAGTAGGATATAATATAGCGGGGAGACATCAACAAGAAAATACATAATAACAAATTAAGTCAGTCTCTATCCACAATAGAAAGAAAACACGACAAAATGAGAGGTTTAAAACATGAAATCAAATTTTTTATCGAAAGAAACGGAATAGAGGATGCTACAATGATTAGCAGCCGAAAAAGTGAAGGAACCTTTTTTAAATAAAAAAAACTAGGATGAAAATGCATCCTTACTAGACATATTTCATTTTCCACTATAACTCTTTGTTTCAATTTTCCTTCAACTCATAAACATTATTAGAAGGCTTCATTGTTAAGTTTGTTGAGTTGTGGAAATTTTACATAATAATATGACCTCAAACAAATAGAGAAGGAATATTCTCTCGGAATTTCAAAGTCATGGGACTTAAGATACTAGTAACCTAACTTTGTTATACAAGCATCCCTAAAATATATGTGTTGTGTTCAATTGTGTCTTGTACAAAGGGCAATTGATACCCAAAAAATAAAAATTGGGCAGCTCATATGAGTGAGTGTAAGTGTTGCAGTTGATAGACAAGTTGGCAGATTATGTCATTTCGTAATGGAATGCTCCTAGTTGACAAAAAATATAGGAAGGGAGGGAGATATATAAGTAAAGTACCGGGAGGGGGCGCGGTGGTTATTGCGTTGCATATGGAACAACGAATATTCGTGGCACCCCTAGGATAGGCTAGGACACTCCTACAACCACTGCACACAACTTGACTTTGGCTCTGCATCCTCCTGATAGAACAAAATAACATCAATGATTAGACAAAGAGTGATACATAAGCTCAATAATCATAATAGTGCATGTGCATAAAAGAAGATGGACAAAGGAATTCATATTTTATAGAACAGATCAATGGACACATAACCATATATTACCTAATTAACAACGAAAACATGTTGTTGTTGTTATTGTTTTGGCTCTTTCTTTCTTTTCTTTTTTCTAGGATAAAGTTAATAAAAGCATCAATACCTTTTTCTCTGAAAAAACATTACATTCTTGAAATAAATAATGAGTGATAACAGTAACAATAATAATAAGGGCACACGTTAACACATCTGAATGTACATGGTACATTAAATAAAGCAACCTTTCACTTAAAATATAAATTTATGCTGGTAAAAGTACTTATTTAAAATGCATATTTATCGATATATTACCATTTATATATCTATTGATGTATTATCATGTGCCTTAGGGCATGCTAACATAACCCTAATAATAATAATAATAATAATAATAATAATAATAATAATAATAAACTGTGCGATTAAAAAATTGCAAAAAAAAATAAAAAATTAGGACGATCGACCGACGAATCATCCATCCATCCACCACCAATTTCCCAATTTCGAACCAAATAAAGGAATTGAGGATAAAGAGAGGACGAAGGAAGAGAACAACCTCTTCAGTGCGAGCGAGCGAGCCAACGAGCGATGGGATTCGGCACAGCAACTCACTCGGTCAATTCTTCTTCCTCCTCTTTCTTGTTCAGATTATTTCTCTCTCTCTCTCTCTCCTCTCTCTCTCTCTCTCTCTCTCTCCAAGTCTGAACCGACGTTGAAAAAGAGAGAAAGAAAAAAGAGAGACCCAAACCAATCTCTTCTCTATAACATAATAAACGCGCTTTTCTTTTTTTTATTGAAGGATCGGATCGTCAATTCGGACACCCACAAATTCTTTATTGAACGGCTTCGGCCCAAATTAGTAGGGCTGGCCAGAGCCAGGCTGGCTATTTCAGCAGATAATTACTGGAGTCGTTCAATATTTTCCAATATTGTTTTATTCTCTTTTTTGGAAACTTATTATATTTCTCATGCAGAGATTCGTATAACTTGGCCACAGAGAATAACAACTTCAAAAGGATCAATACAATAATCAAACTATACTCCCAAATTATTGCCAATGTACGTTTAATATGCGACACCCATGTTTCTTTATTATAATATGGAATTCCTCCTCATCTCAATCTGTTCTAATGCCTTTGCACCATTTCCTTTTTTTAACAGGTTTGACACTTGTGGATCATTTTGATCTCACCAAAATATATATATATATATATATATATATTTTATTCGGATGGTTTCATATTATGGAACCATTCTATATTATATGATTTGGATTTGGATTTGATATTTGAGATTAAAATATGATATTATTATTATTATTATTATTATATATATTAGAAGAAGGTAATTTACTCTTCTAAGGTCCTGCTTATCCTTTTGGTTTCAGAGCCATATGACTCAGAACTAAGGTACTTTGTTATTTCACTTCTTCTACTATGTGAAAGTTGTTAGCAATAATTAAACATTTTTTCTGTTTCTTTCAGCAAATATGCAACTAAAATAAAAATGAGTTCAAAGTTACCGGCCTATGGGAAAGTCGTGTTGAACGCACTGCCCTAAAAGTTGATCCGAGGTCTGTGTGCAGACTGTTCTCAGATGCTCCTAGTGGTAAAACCCCCAGTACTACCGGCTTCTCGTTGTCGCACACAACTTCGAGATATGCGACCCGAACTTAGCCTTGCCCAGAACGAAACACGGAAGAGAATGGAGGTGGAACAGATGTTTGCTTTTGATTTTTGGATCAAAGGAAGAGTAAACTTTGAAGGCCTTTTTCTATCTCTCTAACTCATCAATTGAGAGGAGGGTGGTATAAATAGGTTACCAACCTCAACTAAAGGCTAAGTTTGAGCAACAATTCATGAGTCACCCTCCCAATAAGGAGCCAACATGAAAAAATAAGTGGCTGGGAATAGTTCAAGAGGAAGAATAGGTTGAGAAAAAAGTGGATCAAGAGCATGTCTTTAGGAAGTTGGGTTTGCTATCTATGTGTGAGAACACACAGTCAACAATCCCCCCCCCCCAAAAAAAAAAAATCAAGTTCTGAAAACATAGGTAACAAGGAATGCGAATAGAGAATTTCTGGGCAAGTATATACTATGCATAGATGAGATGGACTACAGCCTTGAATCTCACGTAGTGACTATTGTCTTTGTCTGAAGAAGTGCTTGATGGACTATGCCTTGAATCAGATTTCTTGAATCAAATTCAGAGAATAGCACACATAATACGCTAGAGGTTCTTGGGTCTATCGGGGCGGCGCTTTGATTGGCCATGCGCACTTTTTCCATATTCATGAGAGTTGTCTGGGGTCGCCCTGACCCATAGTCGCGGCCTTCACGACCTCTCATATAGGTAAGTCCTCAAGGGTTGGTGATAGGTATCAACCCTGCATATAATGCTTGGACTTATTAAGAGTTTGAAACTCATCCTGACCATATCACACCGGAACACTGTCACCATAGGTGTCACGCCCCAATCTCTCGCAAGCTCGATAGTCCCCGCTGAACGTGAATCACCACATTTACAGCTCTCCCGCAGGACAATCGTTCTCATCGGGACGTGATGTCGTCCGAGCCTAGAGTTGCGCTCGTACAAGGCGATGTTGTCAAACACCAAATGTTATCATTGAAACAACCAAGTTGCAGCGGAAGTCAAGTATTGTGTACCAAGCACACAATCAGAGTAATACGCAGCGAAGCTCACGATAGGGTCCAAATGAAATGCCCCGAAGGCAATGCCACAAAGGCGATGCCACGGAGACGATGAAATGCTCTTACTCTTTTCTCTAGCCCACAAAGGTACTTACAGTTCATACATCATGCCTCGTATATCCAAGCAGCGCCACTACGCCTGTGTACCTAAAATAATGCCCACAAACGTGGGTCAGTACACAACCGTACTGGTGAGCGGGGTAACCCACTCGCCTAAGCCGACACTAAGTAAAATAGTGAATGCAAACAGTTATATGGTGATCTTTCTAGTTGAATCCTAGATTCTTTTCATGGCATAGGGATGACATGTTAAGGAAAGATGTAAAGCAGTTTAAGCATGCAAGCATTCAACTCAAACCAAACGACAAGCAAATATATAAGCAACCCGAAGTAAACTAGCATGCAACCGTCTTGCTCAAGTCCAAGCAACACGATAACATATCGAACCATTCCCAAGCCTAAATATCCATCCTCAACCAATATTTACAATCCAAATCTCACAGTGCACACTCTTGCCGAGGCAAGGTGGCCGCGCCTACACGAAAGCCAAACCAACAAAAGAAAAGCAAGCCAACTCTTATCTATATGAAGTCACTGGCAAAGCCATAAAGGACATATTCCAAGCATTAACGGTGCGCCCTATCAGCCGAGATGCAAGCCCCGCTGGAGGTCCCGCAATGCATCGTGACTAGCACGAATCAGTATTTCCCTCCGGATCGATACGGTCCCAGTGCCCCGGGAAGCCGTTTCGAGGAAATGTCAAACCCTGTGTACACAGGTTGTCCGTGACATGCAGAAAGTAGGTATGACGAGAGGATCGAACATTCTCGCCCCACCAAGCGATCCTAGACTCGTTCAACCGAATATCCAACCGAAGCATCCATAACCGAATATCCAACCAAAACATCCATAACCATTCTTCCAACATACCCAACCAAAGAATCCAAATCTCGACCTCAATATATATAGCCCAAGGCACCAAAATATCAAGTGTTTCCATAGGCAAAATGTCTCTTCTCAACACAGTGTTTCCAATGGTGTAACACCCATGCTCAAAGCTAACCCATGGCACAATGCCTTTTCAGTGACACAATGCCCCATTCGAGGCACGATGCCCCATCAAGCGGCACAACACCCTCGCCGATGCAGTTGTTCGGTTTCGAACCACAACTGCTCGCTTTGCAAGACAAAGCGACCAAGTGATACTCGTACACGGATGTATGCTCGCCCGCCCAGATTCCCGATATTCCCAATGCATCAATGACTCATTCCAGCTGTCCAAGCATAATCCCACTCAATCAACCAACTGCCTCAAATGCAATATCCAACTCTAGCTCCAACTATCCAACGCGCAAACCAAATCAAGCCACAATCCTACCAAGCCAACGACGTCCACTCTATGCACGCCTCAGTGTAGTGATTCCCAATATTTCAATCCAAGTGTTCAAGCCTTTACGTGTTTTCCATATTATTAGGCATGAAGGAGTAGAGGAGAAGGGAAAGAGCCCACTCACAATGTTGATCCCGTTAGGCATCCTGTCCTGCCGATACGGCCAATCCCTTGAACCCGTGGTCCGATGCAAGCGCGATCTACTCAACTGGTATGACCGTGCGAGCAGGCCATGCTCTACAAATCATCCGATCGATCGGACTAAGGAAGATGGCATTATCATTCCAATCCAGCTATCTCAGTACTGCTCTGAACGAACACCTGATTTCCATCGAACCTGCTAGCCATCTGCACATGAAACAACTCAATCAATACTTATTTCCAAAATCCAACAAATCAAATATAACCAGCATTTGTTTCATTCAATCCGACTCAGCGTAACGCACCGTGCGGTTGCGGGCGTTACATAATATACCACTTAGAATCAGGTTCGTCCACGAACCGTGCTGGTACTCATTCCTTACTTAGTATGCCACAATCCAATTCCATGGATCTGCTCTATACAACTCACATATTCAGGATTTCTGACTCAGCATCTCGCTCTGCTGAATACTCGTACAAATTCCATGAATTCCCACATCCTCCTTGCAGCTCAATACGAATTCTTCGTATCGCTTAGTTTTGGATCGTACACATATTTAAGGCGTCCCTAAAATACATGCATTTCAGCCAAGCTTTGCGATAGCGAATTTGGACAAGTTACAAGGGTATCTTTATGTCCGAGGTCTCCATTTGCTTTACTCCCAATTGAACCAAATTTCGATTTCCATTCCAACATATTCGCTCAAGCAATATTCTCAAATATGATGATTTTCCACTGACTCAATCAGTTCGTATTCCAACTCAATCCATCCAACTATTTCTGAATCCGCACTAGCAACATCTCCAAATATATCTCATGCACCGAACGATCAACACAACCAATACTACCCAAGCTAGGCGACTTACCCAAATATCAACTTTGCTCTTAATCAGCTCAGCCAAACACCTCTTCCTCAATCTCAATACCTCGCTGGGTGAACATCTATATTGAGGTTCGTATGATCCACGAAGATCTCGCCGCCACGCCAAAGGGATAGTGTCGCCACGATTTTAACGTGGACACACTCGCCACAATTCTTAGGTTGCGCATGGAATAGTTCTCCGTGCTGCTTCCACTGCCTCGAAGCATAGGATATCACCTTTGCTTTCTGAACGAGCACGCTTCCCAGACTAAGTTCCGAGACATCTTGTAAATCTGAAGCAAATCTGTCCCTTCCAGTATTCGCAAGGATTTGATCTGAACAAGCCGCTGCTTTAACTTCACGAGCTAGTTTCACAGTCGTCAATTCATATGAATGCTATTCCCTTCCAGGGCACGATAAGTCAGGGGCGATGCCATCTACAAAAATCTGTGACTCTGAATCTCATCAGTTGACTTAGGCCAATCCCACCATCGTGTAATACCCCGTTCCGCTCAAGCGGACTGCCGTCTCAAACGGCAATCGTGCAGCTGTCCCGACCTGCTTTGCCTCGATCAAGAAGCAAAGGATATCCAGACTTGTCCCTAAAGGAATCCGGCTTGGACTTTCAGAGGCTCGCTCAGACGTATTACTCTACCGAGGCGAATCGTCGCTAAGGTGGGTGGCTACGGTGAACTTGTCTTTGCTTAGCCAGCACACATAAAATCTGGAATATTCATGCTAGTCGCTAGGTGATAACCTCCTGCATGCTAATAAATCCAACGCACCTAGCTAAGGAAATAATCCCAACTTGTACTGCTTGCTAGAAAATGGAAAATGAAATACTGCTTATATTCAGACCCTCGCATGCTAAGTCCCTTAACGGTTTCAACTATCGGCTTACCTTCGGGTCCGAGCAACGTGCCTGCTTACGTTCCTTAGAAACGCATGCTTGTCTGCTTGATAGTTACCGTGTTTTCATCCAAACCCCGGAAGACTACTAAGTAGTCGTTCTGTGCGTGATTGACCCTGCAAGTATCCTGGACCGTTAGGTCACTAAGCAGCCCCGAACCAGGGGAATGCATCAAGACAAGTTATTGTACAGAATCATGATTCAAGTATCTCTTGTACTCGTGTTCTTGTGTGCACTCGTGTTCTCTTGTTCTAGTGCACTCTTGTTCTCGTGTATCTTGTGATAATAGGAAAGACCCAACGATTGCATGTCGCGGACAACTCGAAAATGAGGTATAGTTCCACGGACGGTCACCGGGGCACTGGGACCAATCCGATCTGGATGGAACTCACGTTATTGTACAGTCCATTGTGCTGGACGGGATGGCATGTAGCGCCCCTTATTCTTTCGCTGCATACATTCTCTCCAGTGACTGAACCGTATTGTATAGTCCATTGTGCTGGACGGAATGGCATGTAGCACCCCTTATACTATTGCTGCATACCATTACCGCCAGTGACTATTGTCCTTTATGGCTATGCCAGCGACTCCTGTTCATATAGATAAGTCATCCTCGCTTAGCGGCTATCCGCGTGCGAGTCACTGCATCGCATCGACTGAACACCTGAACGATCATATTAAAACGACCCTCCTGTTTGCATATGCTTGCCTCCTGAATGCTTATACTTGCCCGTGCTTGAATTAACATATTTGCCTCAATGTTTGCCTTGGACAGGGAAGGAGATGGTAAGTTGGTAAGTCTCGCCGTGTTTCCTCTAACATCGCACGGCGCACTGCCCGACACGTTAAGCTATTCAATGTTTGCATGAAAATGATCCTAAGGCAACTAGAAAGACAACTTAATAGTTGTGCACGGAACCTGTATTACGTGTTTGGATTTGTCGAGCGGGCGAGTAGCTTCCCCACCAGTGCATTCAATGTACTGATAATCCACCAGTTTGATATGCAGGGTGCGGGAGAACCTCGTTTGGTGCGGACGCCTCCTTCGTGCGTGCTAAGGCCAGGAGTTCCCTCTGAAGCCTTGCAACGGTGCGTCCAGGACTGAAGCACATATACAAGACATAAGTTGTGAACATCGCCTGACCATCGCCTGTACATTCATTCCACAGTTGTAGCCACTTGGCACGCTTTTACTGTTTCAGAGAGAGAGGCTTGAGCGACTTGTAATCTCGGCTATACGCCGCCTGTAATACTTGTTCATATCAATAAAGAGATTACTTTACTTTGTTTCAATGCTTCCGCTATATTGTCGACTCAGTGAACCTGTTACCGATCGCTATGCGTTCCTAAACTCCGCTGCACTCGGACAATCTGTGCGACTCTGTGGCTTAGAACTCTTGCCGCCAGCCAATGAACCATGGCCTTGCACGGGCGTGGATCACGCTCGTGCGGCATCACGCCCGGATGGGTTAAGCGATCGTTCTGCGGGAGCGCTGGCGAGGGTGATTCCCGCCTAGCGGAAACGGCCGATTTGCCTGCGGGAGATCGGGGCGTGACACATCGCTTCGGTCTTCTGGCTGCTTCTTCAGCTGAAGGCTATCCCAAGGGTCTCTCAAATCCAACACTCAGTCAATAAGCCAAATCTTATTGCTCACATCTGCCCTCGACACATTCCCAAATACGCCGCCTCAAGGGTCCTCCTATGGGTTTACCATATTCATCTCCGATTCAGCGGACAAGTCGCTAGGGTCAGCTGTCCCGAAGTTACGCTCGATAATTGTAATCATCACGATGGACAATTACTATAAACCATGCTATATCTCATCTGCCAATCCAAATCAAAATCCAACCATTCCATCCGAACGAACTTCCGAATCCGAGAAATTTTATGCACTACCTCTGACGACCTGTCAACCGATGCTGCTTAACCACTTAGAGTCTTGCTATCTATCCAAGCCAACAATTCGAGAACTGCGCTCGTTGAAACCGTCTTCCATCAATCCGCTGTTCTGCCCTGAATCCATCAAATTTCCGAACTGCCATGTTCGACTTCTCGCACTACCACTTGCAATTATTCTCGAGACCAAAGACTTGCTCCCAAATTCTTATCCGTTTGTCACGTCCCACAATGCATGTCCAACTTGCTCAAATAGCACAGTGATTTGCTCAATTGTTGCTCCCACATTTAGCTATCTTCAAAAGTCTGTCCACCACAATCTTTTTGCCTTCTGTTGTTGCCACAATTCGTCCACGTCTTCCGGAGAATCCGTCTATGCTTGTTGCACCATCTTGCCCAAACTTCTACTTCCGCTAAACCTGAGTCAAACTTCTTGAGCAGCAATATCCAAAATCTTTCAAGTTTGTGTGAATCCATCTCATTGTCCCTCCAAACCAAATCGTGTTTCATTACTCAACCAACAGCTCAAATGTGTTGCCCAAAATCGTAGTCCGTGCTCGCTATCCTTCAATTAACCAATCGCTTCGCTCAAGCGTAACCCAGTTGTTCATTCCGATTCCCTCAATCTTGTCAAGTCCAACGATACTTCCATTTGTACCAATCCGTTCTCGATATACTCAACTCAATATTCGCTTGCTCCATTTTTATTCTTTCCAACTCAATCGACTTGTACCAACCAACATGTATTCTCAATACCCGAGTTCGTTCAGGCAATTTCCATTTGACGTCCAAACCAAAATATTTTCAGTGCCTTGCTCAATATGTGGTATCCCATATACCACTCCGAATCAAGTCGCTACTCGCATTACAATTTTCTTGCACTGATCCAAGATCCGTTCGAACCATCCCTCATGCGAGATCCTGCCATTCTCAACTCAAGTCTGACACAATACTCAGCCAATTCTTTAACCATCAATCTCGTTAGGCAACTTGTGATATATCCCGTTCTCAATGTTTCCAGCTATTCTCAAACCGTCTGATACTTTCGCAACACGAGCAATCGTGCAACGATTATCTTCCAAATATTCCAACCCAATACCTAATGGTTCCACACATTTGCTGTACGAGCAACTCGTGCAAACTTATCCTGATATTCCCAAGCCAAACTCAAACATGCTCAACCGATGCGCCATAGCCGAAATTCTAATTTCTATCCAACACAGTTGCTAGACGAGCAACTCGTGCAACGATCCATTTCCATCGAATGTTTCTACTCACAATATGCCGCATGACCAAATCTCGTATGCCAACCAACTGATCCACTGATGCAATCAGAAACTCCCGAACGACAAGCCAAGCCAACCCAACGAAAGCTCTCAACTTGTTGCACAAATGCAACAACGCCAACCAACTTGCTGCACGAATGCAACAACGCCTAACGAGGCTAAGCGATCTAACGAAAACCAACCAAGGCAACACAACCAAGAATAACATGCAGCTACAACCAGCAATATATAGACTTATTGCATGAAACATCCAATGCGGCACCGAATAGAGTCAAGATCTAGACGACACGCGGAAGCTATTTAGAGTTTGTGATTGTCACGCCCCGATTCCGTGGAATCGATAGTCGTCCCCCGGGCGTGACCGCCGTGCGGGCCTAGGTTGCGCACCGCACAAGGCTAAGTATTTTTGTTTCGCATAGCGAGCACATATTCAGAGTACGCAGATAATTGAACACAGATTGAAACATGGAAAAGTTCTCTTTTATTGATAATATGAACATCTATTACAAACTCCCTGAACTGAGTCATATGGATTGCCTCTATGGGCTTACAAAAGTGTTGACACAAAATGAGATAGCAGTCCTGTACATTACATCCCTTACTAAACTCAAAATATAAGACCTTGGGACGGAACGACTGCCTTGCCACGAAGCTGCATGATTGCTTTGGTGGCTAGTTTCTTCTTCAAAAAGGCTTCTTCTTCAAAATGCGTCAAAGGTGGCACGGTCGAAGCGTGCCTACAGCTGGACTGGATTGGGGATTGTCTCCTGCTCCTCGCTTGGTTCTCCTAGCGCGGGGAACCTGTTTCAACGAGGGTCAGTACATCGAAACGTACTGGTGAAGGCAAGCTAACCCAACTATACCAATCAACACGTTGTTTTAATGAAGCATTCATATTTCTTGTGGGTTTCTATCTTGCCTTAGTTCATTTTACAACAAGACATAGATATAGAATTTATTGAAATAACCCGTCACCGTTCGGTGACATTTACCTGTCCGTCTGAACCACCTGCACAATACTTACCTTGCCTTCCCTGTCAAGAAGACACAAGTTAGTAGCAACAGGTTTAAATATACGAGGGGATCACTGGCTTTGATGCCATAATGGACGGTCTTAGTCTCAGGCTAAGGTGACGGAGGCACATGTATCGCTGCACGCCATCTCGCCTATGGGAGAGACTAATCTTGAGGTTCCGTCCGGATCGGATCGGTGCCAGTGCCCCAGCGACCGTCCGCAGGAACCGAGAGGCCTTGTGCACAAGTTGTCCGTGATCAACGGCGTTTGTGTTAAGTTTGCATTTATGTAGCTGAGGCATTGAAATCAGGGGATATGTAGCATTGTGTGATGTATTTTGCATAGTCTCCCTGAATAATTGATGCATGGCAAGGGTGTTCTACATAAAGCATATTTATAGAAGAAGAAGTAAGCATTCTAACTTGTATATATGCATATGGTAAACATTTTGAATAGGCAAGCACGTAGTAAGTAACCATTCACACGTTTTAATGACAAGCATACAGATCCAAATCTATTTCCCTTATCTTGATATCTTTTAGTTAATACTTGGTATCGTTTGATCGGGGCAAGCACGAACGCAAGATTTAGATGTGAAGACTAGCAAGTAGGGCTAGCTAATCGGGTTGGTAGCCACTCACTTTTAGTGGTTGGAAGGAGGAAGGAAGGAAGTGATTTAGGAGTCCGCTTGAGCGACGCCTAGTGCTGGATCACCTGTATTGACACGAACAGCTGATCAGTACTTCTTCCTCTCTTTCCATTATCGGAATTGAAGTGCAGTCCTAAGAACGAAAGCAATGAAATCCATCGAAACCGTTCAAGAAAACCCAAACAAATCCGAAATCCAACTCAAGGCACGAAAGCAACAAGCGACAGCGAAAACTAGGCAACAAAAGAATGCAGCGGAGAGGTCCCTCCTGACTCTGCCGCTAAGTCGATCCTTGGGGCACGGTCCACTGAATATGGGAATCGATTCCGAAGAAACAAATCCATAACGAGGACGAGTTCTTAATTCAATCTATTCCGATCGAACGATACCGTCTTAGTATTTCTTAGCCGCGCTCCCCGAATAGGGGGAACGGGGCACCACATCCTACCCAACTAATTGGAAGTTTCGTCCCGAAACTTAAAGAATAGAACCTACCACTAGGAAATAGTGAGGGGAACCTTTCCCTCATTTCGGATTCAAGCTCCCAAGTAGATTCTTCAACGGAGTGATTCCGCCAAAGCACGCGCACTAGAGGAACCGAACGGGTCCGAAGCAGCTTTTCTTTTCTATCCAAAATTTGCACAGGCTGTTCTACATACGTCAAGTCGGCTTGTAGGTTCAGTTGGTCGAGGTCTACCACATGGCTCGGGTCGTACACATATTTCCTAAGCTGTGAAACATGGAATATATCGTGTACGTCGGATAGGGATGGTGGTAGAGCAATCTGATACGCAACTGAGGCAACTCGCTTTAGTATTTCGAACGGGCCGACAAATCTCGGACTCAGCTTTCCTCTTGCTCCGAACCTGCTGACTCCTCGCATGGGCGAGACCTTGAGGAATACTCGGTCGCCTACTTGGAACTCTAGCGGTCTTCGATGTGTGTCCGCGTAGCTCTTTTGGCGGCTTTGAGCTACCTTCAATCTATCCCGAATCAGCCGGACTTTCTGGACGGTCTGCTCGACGAGCTCAGGGCCAAGTATTTGTCGTTCCCCAACTTCGTCCCAGCAGATAGGAGATCTACACTTCCGCCCGTATAACGCCTCATACGGCGCCATTTGAATGCTTGATTGATAACTATTATTGTAAGCAAATTCAGCTAAAGGTAGATGAAGGTCCCAACTCGTCTTCAAGTCCAAGGCGCAGAGTCGCAACATGTCTTCGAGGATCTGGTTGACACGCTCGGTTTGGCCGTCGGTCTGTGGATGGTAGGCGGAGCTAAACTTCAACTTCGTCCCCATTGCTGACTGCAGGCTTCCCCAGAAACGTGATATGAATCGACCATCTCGATCGGAGACTATGGTTACGGGCACGCCATGGAGTCGAACGATTTCGTTGAGATATATCTGAGCCAGGCGGTCGGCACTCCAAGTAGATTTGATAGGCAGAAAGTGAGCTGACTTGGTGAGTCGATCGACGATAACCCAGACTGCATCATGTCCCCGTTGCGTCCTTGGCAAACCAACGATAAAATCTATCGTTATATCATCCCATTTCTACTCCGGAATAGCAAGGCTCTGCAGTTCTCCGCCTGGTTTCTGGTGTTCGGCCTTTACTCGTTGACAAGCCATGCAATGCGACACAAACTGTGCCACATCCTTTTTCAAGCCGTGCCACCAAAACGTCGTACGAAGATCCCGATACATCTTTGTGCTACCCGGATGAGAAGTATAGCTAGAATAGTGGGCTTCCGTGAGTATCTCTTCCCTGAGGGCCGCATCGCTTGGAACGCACAGTCTTCCCTTTACTCGAAGCATCCCATCCGTGCTTACCGCAAAGTCGGACGCCTTCCCTGCTGAGATAAGAGCATGAATCTTTTGCAGGAATGGGTCGTCCTTCTGAGCGGTCTTTACTCGTTGTAACAAGTCGGGTTCGAGGCGCAGTTGTGATACTTGCGCCCACCTTGTGTATCTGATTTTCAAAGTAATGCCCAGTGATTCAAGATCCCGGCGCAGCCTATCATCAATAGCCAAACTTCCTGCAAACACTCGACTCAGTGCGTCAGCTACGACGTTTCCTTTGCCAGGCGTGTATCTGATCATGAGGTCGAAGTCGCTTAGGAGTTCAAGCCATCGCCGCTGCCGAAGATTCAAATCTTTTTGAGTGTACAAGTATTTCAAACTTTTGTGGTCCGTATAGATTTCACACGGCACACCATAAAGATAGTGGCGCCATAGCTTTAATGCAAACACTACCGCGGCAAGCTCGAGGTCATGCGTTGGGTAGTTTTGCTCGTGAGGCTTTAGCTGTCTAGACGCGTAGGCTATGACTTTGTCCCGTTGCATCAGGACACATCCTAGTCCCCTTCCTGATGCATCGCTATATATTTTGAAGTCATCTGGTCCGTTTGGCAAAGTAAGGACCGGGGCGGAGACGAGGCGCTGCTTTAACTCCGTAAACGAAGCTTCACAGTCGTCTGTCCAAGTAAACTTTGCACCCTTCCGTGTGAGCTGCGTCAAGGGCGAAGCAATCCTAGCAAAATTTTGTATAAATCTTCGGTAGTACCCTGCTAGGCCAAGGAAACTTCGGATGTCGCTAGCTGACTCCGGTCGTTTCCACTGCGTGATTGCTTCTACTTTCTTCGGATCAACTGAGATGCCTTCCGAGGAGATGATATGCCCCAAAAATGAAATACTGTCCAGCCAAAATTCTGATTTGTTTAATCTGGCATACAACTTGTGGTCTCGAAGGGTTTGCAACACCATCCGCAGGTGTCCTGCGTGCTCATCCCTTGTCTTCGAGTACACTAAGATGTCATCGATAAACACCACCACGAATTTATCGATGAAGGGCCTAAAGACACGGTTCATCGTATCCATGAATGCAGCAGGAGCATTCATCAGTCCAAACGGCATCACGGAAAACTCGTAATGGCCGTAGCGGGTTCTGAAAGCAGTCTTGGGTACGTCTTCTAGCTTAATCTTCAGCTGGTGATAGCCCGAGCGAAGATCTATTTTTGAAAACACTGCTGCTCCTTGTAGTTGATCGAACAAGTCATCAATCCGTGGCAGAGGATATTTGTTTCTGATTGTGACCTTATTCAATTCTCTGTAGTCAATGCATAGGCGTAGAGTTCCGTCCTTCTTCTTCACGAAGAGCACGGGAGCGCCCCAAGAAGACACGCTTGGACGGATGAACCCACGGTCAAGTAATCCTTGGAGTTGGCACTTTAGTTCCTTCAGCTCTGCAGGGGCCATTCTGTATGGAGGTTTGGAGATCGGCTGCGTGTTCGGAAATGTGTCAATAGTGAATTCAATCTCTCGATCGGGCGGCATGCCGGGTAGTTCGCTCGGAAACACGTCGGGGAACTCCGCCTCAACGGAATTAGGCTCGACGTTTGCGTAGTCCTGCCGCGCGTCCCGAACTGATGCTAGAAATCCCTCGCAGCCTGTGTAGAGCATTCGCCGAGCAGATTTTGCCGAAATCACCATGCAGGCCGTGGTCGCATCGTTCGCTGGACTACTGGTGTAACAGAACACGGCTTCTCCGGGCAGACGGAAAACGACTCGCTTCTCTGCACACTCAATGGTTGCCGCGCATGCGCCTAGCCAGTCCATTCCCAAGATGATATCATAGTCCCTAACATCTAGAACTAAGACATCGAGCGACAGCTTCTTCTCCCCAATACAAATGTAACCACCTAGGCATACTGAACGAACAGGAATTTTTGTACCAGAGGGGGTGCTAACATTTAAATCTAAGTGCAACGGAGTCATTTTTACATTGTTTTCCACGGCAAAATTTGTGGAAATAAAACTATGCGTTGCACCTGAATCAAATAGAACGCGAGCAGGTATATTATTGAAAAGTAAGGTACCTGACACGACGGTATCCGAAGCTAATGCTTCTTCCCGTGTCATGGTGTAGACTCGGCCTTGAGCTTGATTACGCCCTTGCTGAGGCGCCGCTCGATTCGCCTGAGGTGCCGGAGTCTGATTTTGTTGCAAAGGACGGCGCTCGGTGAACTTTGGACAGTTGGGAAGGGCGTGATCGGAAGCTCCACAAATGAGACATAACCCGTGCTTCCGGCGACATTCACTTTCGACGTGCCCTGTCCTCCTACAGAAATCACATCGTTGCCCCGAGTTTCCCTTTTTCGAACCGCCGTTGTTAGGGCGCTTTGCAGCTGTGTTTCCTCTGTCGTTGCCTTGGCGTTTGTGATTGGGGGTTTGCACAGCGCCGGTGGCAACGTGAGGATACTGCGGCTCGAGGGAGAGGGCATGGTTTAAGACTTCCCTCATCGTCTGATACTGTGGAACGGATACGTGCCCGTGAATGCCAGGACGTAGCCCTCCTTCGAATCGTCTGGCACGACTCGCTGCATCCGGTAGGTAAGCGGTGGCAAATTTGGCCAGTTTGTTGAATTCTGCCGAGTATTGCTTCACCGTCATACTGCCCTGCCGGAGCTGAACGAAATCATTTTCCCGTTGTCGTCGTAGAGGCGGGGGTATAAACTCCTCCTCAAACGCGGCACGAAAGGTCGTCCACGCGATCGCCTCCTCTCCATGGCCAAGTTGAAGAGATCGTCGATGCACGTCCCACCAGTCGTGCGCATTGAAGCGAAGTAGCAGTTTGGCACAAGTGACGTGCTTGTCTTCCGGCACGTCCAGGAGAGAAAAATGATCTTCAAGCTCGGCGAGCCAATCTAGGGCCACGATTGGGTCCTCAGTCCCCTTGAATGGCGTGTTGCAGACCTTCTTGAAGTTTGCAAAGGTGAAGGTAGTCACTTCCCTCGTCCTTGGCACAGGCGATGGTTCGACTTCAAGCGCTGGCTGCTCCACTGGTGTAGCTGTCGTTGCGGCAGAATGGTTGGAGGCCAGGGTCTGAACAAGCTGTTGCAGGGTATCTACCTGCTTTTGTTGGACTGAGAGCCTTGCCTCTAGGTTGCTCTCGAACTTGGCTTGGCGGGCATCATCCCTCTGTCGTTGCTCGGTTAACATTTGCATCACTTGTTGAATCGAGTCTGTTTGAGACATGCCTCGTTGGCTCCGAGAGCTTCCTGATGTTCCGGAGCTGCTCTCCTGAGTCCGAGGCTCGCCTGGTGCTAGCGCTGATGGTTGCGCTTGCGTCGTTCCTTGAAAGGAAGGTAAATTACATCAGGATCATAATGTATTATGGACTTATTGCATGAACGTATCTCATTTGGCCTTAACGAGTTCAGGAGTTCGCATAGGCGAGTTATCGCTAAGGGAACTTTTCCGTTTCATGAATCAAAGGAACTTTGAAGCTGTGCTCTGATACCAACATGTCACACCCCGATTCCGTGGAATCGATAGTCGTCCCCCGGGCGTGACCGCCGTGCGGGCCTAGGTTGCGCACCGCACAAGGCTAAGTATTTTTGTTTCGCATAGCGAGCACATATTCAGAGTACGCAGATAATTGAACACAGATTGAAACATGGAAAAGTTCTCTTTTATTGATAATATGAACATCTATTACAAACTCCCTGAACTGAGTCATATGGATTGCCTCTATGGGCTTACAAAAGTGTTGACACAAAATGAGATAGCAGTCCTGTACATTACATCCCTTACTAAACTCAAAATATAAGACATTGGGACGGAACGACTGCCTTGCCACGAAGCTGCATGATTGCTTTGGTGGCTAGTTTCTTCTTCAAAAAGGCTTCTTCTTCAAAATGCGTCAAAGGTGGCACGGTCGAAGCGTGCCTACAGCTGGACTGGATTGGGGATTGTCTCCTGCTCCTCGCTTGGTTCTCCTAGCGCGGGGAACCTGTTTCAACGAGGGTCAGTACATCGAAACGTACTGGTGAAGGCAAGCTAACCCAACTATACCAATCAACACGTTGTTTTAATGAAGCATTCATATTTCTTGTGGGTTTCTATCTTGCCTTAGTTCATTTTACAACAAGACATAGATATAGAATTTATTGAAATAACCCGTCACCGTTCGGTGACATTTACCTGTCCGTCTGAACCACCTGCACAATACTTACCTTGCCTTCCCTGTCAAGAAGACACAAGTTAGTAGCAACAGGTTTAAATATACGAGGGGATCACTGGCTTTGATGCCATAATGGACGGTCTTAGTCTCAGGCTAAGGTGACGGAGGCACATGTATCGCTGCACGCCATCTCGCCTATGGGAGAGACTAATCTTGAGGTTCCGTCCGGATCGGATCGGTGCCAGTGCCCCAGCGACCGTCCGCAGGAACCGAGAGGCCTTGTGCACAAGTTGTCCGTGATCAACGGCGTTTGTGTTAAGTTTGCATTTATGTAGCTGAGGCATTGAAATCAGGGGATATATAGCATTGTGTGATGTATTTTGCATAGTCTCCCTGAATAATTGATGCATGGCAAGGGTGTTCTACATAAAGCATATTTATAGAAGAAGAAGTAAGCATTCTAACTTGTATATATGCATATGGTAAACATTTTGAATAGGCAAGCACGTAGCAAGTAACCATTCACACGTTTTAATGACAAGCATACAGATCCAAATCTATTTCCCTTATCTTGATATCTTTTAGTTAATACTTGGTATCGTTTGATCGGGGCAAGCACGAACGCAAGATTTAGATGTGAAGACTAGCAAGTAGGGCTAGCTAATCGGGTTGGTAGCCACTCACTTTTAGTGGTTGGAAGGAGGAAGGAAGGAAGTGATTTAGGAGTCCGCTTGAGCGACGCCTAGTGCTGGATCACCTGTATTGACACGAACAGCTGATCAGTACTTCTTCCTCTCTTTCCATTATCGGAATTGAAGTGCAGTCCTAAGAATGAAAGCAATGAAATCCATCGAAACTGTTCAAGAAAACCCAAACAAATCCGAAATCCAACTCAAGGCACGAAAGCAACAAGCGACAGCGAAAACTAGGCAACAAAAGAATGCAGCGGAGAGGTCCCTCCTGACTCTGCCGCTAAGTCGATCCTTGGGGCACGGTCCACTGAATATGGGAATCGATTCCGAAGAAACAAATCCATAACGAGGACGAGTTCTTAATTCAATCTATCCCGATCGAACGATACCGTCTTAGTATTTCTTAGCCGCGCTCCCCGAATAGGGGGAACGGGGCACCACAGTGATGAAGCGAAGGACCAAGTCCGAAGAAATGAACCAGGTGCTCTGATACCAATTTGTCATGCCCCAATCTCCCGCAAGCTCGATAGTCCCCGTTGAACGTGAATCACCACGTTTACAGCTCTCCCGCAGGACAATCGTTCTCATCGGGACGTGATGCCGTACGAGCCTGGAGTTGCGCTCGTACAAGGCGATATTGTCAAACACCATGTAATACCCCGTTCCGCTCAAGCGGACTGCCGTCTCAAACGGCAATCGTGCAGCTGTCCCGATCCGCTTTGCCTCAATCAAGAAGCAAAGGATATCCAGACTTGTCCCTACAGGAATCCGGCTTAGGCTTTCAGAGGCTCGCTCAGACGTATCGCTCTACCGAGGTGAATCATCGCTAAGGTGGGTGGCTACGGTGAACTTGTCTTTGCTTAGCCAACACACATAAAATCTGGAATATTTATGCTAGTCGCTAGGTGATTCACCCCTGCATGCTAATAAATCCAACGCACCTAGCTAAGGGAATAATCCCAACCTGTATTGCTATGCTAGAACATGGAAAATGAAATACTGCTTATATATGTTCAGACCCTCGCATGCTAAGTCCCTTAACGGTTTCATCTCTCGGACTACCTTTGGGCCCGAGCAAAACGTGCTGATTATGTTCCTTAGAACGCATGCTTGTCTGCTTGATTGTTACCGTGTTTTCATCCAAACCCCGGGAGACTACTACGTAGTCGTTCCGTGCCTGAATGAACCCGCAAGTATTCGGGACCGTTAGGTCACCAAGGCAGTTCCCGATCCAGGGGACTGTATCATGCCAAGTAAAAGAATCATGTTCCTGTGGCAAGACTCATTCAGGTATTTGGATCTCCCTGCAAGTCTCCCTCGTGTGCGGGCTTACAGCAGCCCAGGAGACTGCATATCCAATAGCTAAATGAATCTCGTATGCTCGTGTGTAAATTAACAATCGTGTTCGATCATGGACAACTTGTGCACAAGGATATAAGTTCTGCGGACGGTGCTGGGGCACTGGCACCGATCCGATCCGGGCAGACTTCGTGTTTATAGTCAATCGTGTGCGGACTGGGTAACTTGCAACGCATCGTGTTTTATGAGCTCCTCGTGTTTTCTCGTTGCATGTTATTCACGTCCTTGACTAGTCCATTATGGCATCAGCCAGTAATCATCGTGTGTATATGCTTGCAATGCCTCGTGTGATTATCGTGTGAATATGGCTTGCAATACATCGTGTGTTTATCGTGTGTATTTAACTTGTTGCGTGCTTGCCTGTGAAACAAAAGATAACAAGTCATCCTCGCTTAGCGGCTATCCGCGTGCGAGTCATTGCATAGCATCAATGAATAACTTAACACCTGAACGATCATGTTATAAGAACCCTCATGTTTGCATATGCTATGCCTCCTGAACGTTTATGCTTGCCCGTGCTTGAATTAATCATGTTTGCCTTGGACAGGGAAGGAGAAATGGTAAGTTGGTAAGTATTGCCGTTCGCACGGCGCACTGCCCGACACGATAAGCTATTCAATGTTTGCATGAAACTGATCCTAAGGCAACTAGAAAGATAACTTAATAGTTGTGCACGAAACCTGTATTATGTGTTTGGATTTGTCGAGCGGGCGAGTAGCTTCCCCACCAGTGCATTCAATGTACTGATAATCCACCAGTTTGATATGCAGGGTGCGGGAGAACCTCGTGCGGTACGGACGCCTCCTTCGTGCGTGCTAAGGCGTGGACAACACTCCGAAGTAACTGTGCGTCCGGGACTGAAGCACATATACAAGACATAAGTTGTGAACATCGCCTGACCATCGCCTGTACATTTATTCCACAGTTGTAGCCACTTGGCATGCTTTTACTGTTTTAGAGAGAGAGAGGCTTGAGCGACTTGTAATCTCGGCTATACGCCGCCTGTAATACTTGTTCATATCAATAAAGAGATTACTTTACTTTGTTTCAATGCTTCCGCTATATTTGTCGACTCAGTGAACCTGTTACCGATCGCCTATGAGTTCATGACTCCGCTGCACTCGGACAATCTGTGCGACTCTGTGGCTTAGAACTCTTGCCGCCAGCCAATGAACCATGGCCTTGCACGGGCGTGGATCACGCTCGTGCGGCATCACGCCAGGATGGGTTAAGCGATCGTTCCGCGGGAGCGCTGGCGAGGGTGATTCCCGCCTAGCGGGAACGGCCGATTGCCTGCGGGAGATCGGGGCGTGACATGTTGGTATCAGAGCCTGGCTTCTACGCCTTTGGACTTCAATTCGATATCTCTGTTTCGAAAGCTCGTTCGTGGGTTATGTGCACGCTCTCTCTCAATGCCTCGATGGGATGTTCCAACAATAAGTCTAAATACTTTCAAAATACGTTTTGAATGATATGCTTGCTTATCTGGTTGTATGCTGCGAGTGGCCTTTGAGCCAACCTGTGCGAACCCTTGAGAGTATCGCTAGTAGCTTGTCCGAGATTTCACTAACTCTAAGTTTGGTTGAATGCATCTATTCGAGGGACGCCTTGAACTAGTGCACCATCCAAGACTTAAGAAAAGGTGAACTCGAGTGCTGAGACTTCGCTATCACTAAGCTGGTTGACGTGTTCACGCTAGAAGCGCGTTTTGAAAGTGCGCACGATCCAGTCTAAGCGATATACTGATTTCGACGCTTGTGCAAGTGAATATCCAAATGAACAAGTACAACGACTTGTCTAGGATTGCCTCAACCCTAGATTACTGCTTGTCCTCAGTAAGTCTCGAGGACGAGACTTCTTCTGAGCTGGGTAGGATGTAATACCCCGTTCTGCTCAAGCAGACTGCCGTCTCAAACGGCAATCGTGCAGCTGTCCCGACCCGCTTTGCCTCGATCAAGAAGCAAAGGATATCCAGACTTGTCCCTACAGGAATCCGGCTTAGGCTTTCAGAGGCTCGCTCAGACGTATCGCTCTACCGAGGTGAATCATCGCTAAGGTGGGTGGCTACGGTGAACTTGTCTTTGCTTAGCCAACACACATAAAATCTGGAATATTTATGCTAGTCGCTAGGTGATTCACCCCTGCATGCTAATAAATCCAATGCACCTAGCTAAGGGAATAATCCCAACCTGTATTGCTATGCTAGAACATGGAAAATGAAATACTGCTTATATATGTTCAGACCCTCGCATGCTAAGTCCCTTAACGGTTTCATCTCTCGGGCTACCTTTGGGCCCGAGTAAAACGTGCTGATTATGTTCCTTAGAACGCATGCTTGTCTGCTTGATTGTTACTGTGTTTTCATCCAAACCCCGGGAGACTACTACGTAGTCGTTCCGTGCCTGAATGAACCCGCAAGTATTCGGGACCGTTAGGTCACCAAGGCAGTTCCCGATCCAGGGGACTGTATCATGCCAAGTAAAAGAATCATGTTCCTGTGGCAAGACTCATTCAGGTATTTGGATCTCCCTGCAAGTCTCCCTCGTGTGCGGGCTTACAGCAGCCCAGGAGACTGTGCATATCCAATAGCTAAATGAATCTCGTGTGCTCGTGTGTAAATTAACAATCGTGTTCGATCATGGACAACTTGTGCACAAGGATATAAGTTCTGCGGACGGTGCTGGGGCACTGGCACCGATCCGATCCGGGCAGACTTCGTGTTTATAGTCAATCGTGTGCGGACTGGGTAACTTGCAACGCATCGTGTTTTATGAGCTCCTCGTGTTTTCTCGTTGCATGTTATTCACGTCCTTGACTAGTCCATTATGGCATCAGCCAGTGATCATCGTGTGTATATGCTTGCAATGCCTCGTGTGATTATCGTGTGAATATGGCTTGCAATGCATGGTGTGTTTATCGTGTGTATTTAACTTGTTGCGTGCTTGCCTGTGAAACAAAAGATAACAAATCATCCTCGCTTAGCGGCTATCCGCGTGCGAGTCATTGCATAGCATCAATGAATAACTTAACACCTGAATGATCATGTTATAAGAACCCTCCTGTTTGCATATGCTTTGACTCCTGAACGTTTATGCTTGCCCGTGCTTGAATTAATCATGTTTGCCTTGGACAGGGAAGGAGAAATGGTAAGTTGGTAAGTCTCGCCGTTCGCACGGCGCACTGCCCGACACGATAAGCTATTCAATGTTTGCATGAAACTGATCCTAAGGCAACTAGAAAGATAACTTAATAGTTGTGTACGAAACCTGTATTACGTGTTTGGATTTGTCGAGAGGGCGAGTAGCTTCCCCACCAGTGCATTCAATGTACTGATAATCCACCAGTTTGATATGCAGGGTGCGGGAGAACCTCGTGCGGTACGGACGCCTCCTTCGTGCGTGCTAAGGCGTGGACAACACTCCGAAGCAACGGTGGGACTGAAGCACATATACAAGACATAAGTTATGAACATCGCCTGACCATCGCCTGTATATTTATTCCACAGTTGTAGCCACTTGGCACGCTTTTACTGTTTCAGAGAGAGAGGCTTGAGCGACTTGTAATCTCGGCTATACGCCGCCTGTAATACTTGTTCATATCAATAAAGAGATTACTTTACTTTGTTTCAATGCTTCCGCTATATTTGTCGACTCAGTGAACCTGTTACCGATCGCCTATGAGTTCATGACTCCGCTGCACTCGGACAATCTGTGCGACTCTGTGGCTTAGAACTCTTGCCGCCAGCCAATGAACCATGGCCTTACACGGGCGTGGATCACGCTCGTGCGGCATCACGCCCGGATGGGTTAAGCGATCGTTCCGCAGGAGCGCTGGCGAGAGTGATTCCCGCCTAGCGGGAACGGCCGATTGCCTGCGGGAGATCGGGGCGTGACACACCAAATATTATCATTGAAACAACCAAGTTGCAGCAGAAGTCAAGTATTGTGTACCAAGCACACAATCAGAGTAATACGCAGCGAAGCTCACGATAGGGTCCAAATGAAATGCCCCGAAGGCAATGCCACAAAGGCGATGCCACGGAGACGATGAAATGCTCTTACTCTTTTCTCTAGCCCACAAAGGTACTTACAGTTCATACATCATGCCTCGTATATCCAAGCAGCGCCACTACGCCTGTGTACCTGAAATAATGCCCACAAACGTGGGTCAGTACACAACCGTACTGGTGAGCGGGGTAACCCACTCGCCTAAGCCGACACTAAGTAAAATAGTGAATGCAAACAGTTATATGGTGATCTTTCTAGTTGAATCCTAGATTCTTTTCATGGCATAGGGATGACATGTTAAGGAAAGCTGTAAAGCAGTTTAAGCATGCAAGCATTCAACTCAAACCAAACGACAAGCAAATATATAAGCAACCCGAAGTAAACTAGCATGCAACCGTCTTGCTCAAGTCCAAGCAACACGATAACATATCGAACCATTCCCAAGCCTAAATATCCATCCTCAACCAATATTTACAATCCAAATCTCACAGTGCACACTCTTGCCGAGGCAAGGTGGCCGCGCCTACACGAAAGCCAAACCAACAAAAGAAAAGCAAGCCAACTCTTATCTATATGAAGTCACTGGCAAAGCCATAAAGGACATATTCCAAGCATTAACGGTGCGCCCTATCAGCCGAGATGCAAGCCCCGCTGGAGGTCCCGCAATGCATCGTGACTAGCACGAATCAGTATTTCCCTCCGGATCGATACGGTCCCAGTGCCCCGGGAAGCCGTTTCGAGGAAATGTCAAACCCTGTGTACACAGGTTGTCCGTGACATGCAGAAAGTAGGTATGACGAGAGGATCGAACATTCTCGCCCCACCAAGCGATCCTAGACTCGTTCAACCGAATATCCAACCGAAGCATCCATAACCGAATATCCAACCAAAATATCCATAACCATTCTTCCAACATACCCAACCAAAGAATCCAAATCTCGACCTCAATATATATAGCCCAAGGCACCAAAATATCAAGTGTTTCCATAGGCAAAATGTCTCTTCTCAACACAGTGTTTCCAATGGTGTAACACCCATGCTCAAAGCTAACCCATGGCACAATGCCTTTTCAGTGACACAATGCCCCATTCGAGGCACGATGCCCCATCAAGCGGCACAACACCCTCGCCGATGCAGTTGTTCGGTTTCGAACCACAACTGCTCGCTTTGCAAGACAAAGCGACCAAGTGATACTCGTACACGGATGTATGCTCGCTCGCCCAGATTCCCGATATTCCCAATGCATCAATGACTCATTCTAGCTGTCCAAGCATAATCCCACTCAATCAACCAACTGCCTCAAATGCAATATCCAACTCTAGCTCCAACTATCCAACGCGTAAACCAAATCAGGCCACAATCCTACCAAGCCAACGACGTCCACTCTATGCACGCCTCAGTGTAGTGATTCCCAATATTTCAATCCAAGTGTTCAAGCCTTTACGTGTTTTCCATATTATTAGGCATGAAGGAGTAGAGGAGAAGGGAAAAAGCCCACTCACAATGTTGATCCCGTTAGGCATCCTGTCCTGCCGATACGGCCAATCCCTTGAACCCGTGGTCCGATGCAAGCGCGATCTACTCAACTGGTATGACCGTGCGAGCAGGCCGTGCTTTACAAATCATCCGACCGATCGGACTATGGAAGATGGCATTATCATTCCAATCCAGCTATCTCAGTACTGCTCTGAACGAACACCTGATTTCCATCGAACCCGCTAGCCATCTGCACATGAAACAACTCAATCAATACTTATTCCCAAAATCCAACAAATCAAATATAACCAGCATTTGTTTCATTCAATCCGACTCAGCGTAATGCACCGTGCGATTGCGGGCGTTACAATAGGGATAGGATATCATTGTACAACCTCGTACAGCCACTTGGGTATTAGTTTATGAGAATTTAATCTCTGAGTCAGTGTTCCATAATAGTCACCGAAGTTCAGCTTGTTTCTACCCATTGAACCAGCTTCTTGGGATCTCCAGTCACACTCGGTTGGGTTGCCACTGCTGGTGATTTACTTATGGGCTTAATCCCATCCCCCTCGATGATTCTAGGATCAATGTCCTAGACAGACCCTTTGTCAAGAGGTCTGCAAGGTTCTTTTCTGACTTTATATAGTCAAGAACCACATATTTGCCTAATAGGCACTTGATTGACTTGAAGCGCAGCTGCAGGTGCCTGTTCATCTTAGCATTCACAGAATCATGTTTTAGTAGTTCTATAACAGATTTATTATCACAATTTATAGAAACAGCAGGAACATGAGCAACAGCTATTTGCATAATCAGATTTCTAAGCCATTCAGCTTCTGTACAAGTAGTATCCAAAGCTATCATTTCAGAATCCATTGTACTCCTAGCTATGATAGTTTGTTTACATGAGCCCCAGGAGATTGCAACTCCTCCTAGAGTAAACACATATCCAGTAGTGGATTTTACATCATGTGAGTCAGTAACCCAGTTTGTATCTGAATAACCTTCTATGATATCTGGGTGTCTAGTATAATGAAGTCTATTATCTATAGTACCCTTAAGATATCTAAATACTCTTTCTAATGCTGACCAATGTGATTGGTTTGGGTTACTGGTATATCTACTCAGTCTTCCAACGGCAAATGCAATGTCAGGTCGGGTTCTATTCATTATATACATAAGAGAACCTATCATCTGAGAGTATTTATGTTGTTCTACAAGTGAACCTTCATTCTTCTTGAGAATGATACTGCTGTCAAAAGGAGTAGGAGCAGGTTTCTTATCAAAGTACTGAAATTTTTTCAACATTTTCTCAATAGAGTGTACTAAGGATAGAGTATAACCCTCTTTGGATTTAGACACTTGCATTCCTAGAATCAGGTTGACTTTACCTAGGTCTTTCATGTCAAACTTGCTAGATAAATAATCTTTAGTATTATTTATCAACTCAAGTTTTGATCCTAAAATGAGGATGTCATCTACATACAAGCATAAAATGACACAACTTTCATCAATGTTTTTAGAGTATATACATTTGTCATACTCATTTGGCAAGAAACCAAATTCTAGAATCACTTTATCAAATTTGCTGTGCCATTGCTTGGGAGCTTGCTTTAGGCCATAAAGTGATTTTACTAATCTACAAACTTTCTTTTCTTGACCTTTAGCAATAAAACCTTCAGGTTGCTCCATATAGATTTCTTCCTCTAGATCTCCATTCAAAAATGCTGTTTTTACATCCATTTGATGGATTAGCATGTTATGAATGGATGCTAAAGCTAGAAGTGTTCTGATAGAGGCAATCTTGGCTACAAGAGAGTAGGTATCAAAGTAATCTAATCCCTTTTTTTGAGTGAAACCCTTGGCTACTAATCTAGCTTTGTATTTCTCTATAGTACCGTCAGTTCTAAGTTTTCTTTTGAAGATCCACTTACAACCTATGGGTTTACTACCTAAGGGTAGGTCTGCTAAATACCAAGTACTATTCTCCATGATGGAGTTGTACTCATTGTTGATGGCTTCTTTCCAGAAAGGTGCATCAGGAGAGAATATTGCTTCTTCGTAAGTTGTGGGATCACCCTCTATTAAATAAGTAAAGAAACCTTCCCCTAAGTTTCTTTCAATCCTTCCTCTTTTGCTTCTTCTAGGTTCTAAATCTTGTTCAGGTTGTGAACTATATGGCTGAAAATTGGAACTAGTAGAAGGAGCAAGAAAAGAGCTGGTGGGGTTGGAGGAAATTCTATTCTTAAAAGGAAATATATTCTCAAAGTAAACTGGATCTCTAGCTTCTATATTGGTATTGTTAGAGATTTCATTTACTTCAGAATGAGTCACTAAAAATTTATTGGCATTGCTATCTGAGGCATATCCTATAAACACATAATCTACTGTCTTAGGTCCAATCTTTCTCTTTTTAGGTTCAGGAATTCCTACTTTTGCTAGACATCCCCACACTTTGAGATAATGGACTCTAGGAGTTCTACCTTTCCATAGTTCATAGGGAGTCTTATCCTTTGATTTACTAGGGATCCTATTTAGGATGTAGTAGGCTGTTAATAAGGCTTCTCCCCATAAATTATCAGGAGCACCTGAGCTGAGAAGCATGGCATTTACCATGTCTAACAGAGTGCGATTCTTCCTTTCAGCAACTCCGTTGGATTGTGGTGAATAAGGAGCAGTCACCTCATGAATTATTCCGTGTTCTTCACAGAAGTTAGTCATATTATTTGAGGTATACTCTCCGCCACGATCAGATCTAATGATCTTGATCTTTTTCTCTAATTGGTTCTCAACTTCAGATTTATAAACCTTGAATCTATCTAGAACTTCATCTTTGGTTTTGAGAAGGTAGGTATAGCAATACTTTGAACAATCATCTATAAAAGTGATAAAGTATTTCCTACCTCCTCGGGTCAAGATTCTATTGGAATCACAAACATCACTATGAACTAGTTCTAGAAGGTCAGAATTTCTTTCTACAGATTTGAAAGGTAGTCTAGTATGTTTTGCTTGAACACAAATCTCACATTTGTGTTTATTATCTACAGGAGACTTGGGAATAAGATCTAAGTTCATCATCCTTCTAAGGGAACCTAGATTCACATGACCTAGTCTATCATGCCAAATATTTGAATCTTCTACATTAGAAACAACAAGAGAATGATCCGACACTTTGTTTATAGTACTGAGAATAAAAAGACCATCCTTTACAAATCCTTTTCCAACAAAGGACTCATTCTTGGAAAATACAACTTTATTGGCTTCCATTACAATCTTGTATCCAGATGCTACAAGAAGGGATCCACTAACTAAGTTTTTCCTAACTGACGGCACGTGAAGAACATCATAAAGAGGCAGAATTTTCCCTGATGTCATCTTTAGATCTATTCTTCCTTTTCCTACAATCTGTGCCGAAGAGCCATCTCCTAGGGTTATGCCTCCTCCACATGATTCCTGATAGTTTGAAAAACAGGAGCGATCAAATAAAACATGAACATTAGCTCCAGAATCCAACCACCAGTCATCAGAATGGTAAGAAATATTAACTAAAGGTTGATAAGTCACAGACCTGAAGGAACTGGTAGGCCCATTCAGAATCATGTTAGCTTCTAGTTTGGATGGACCTTTCCCCTTATAAGGAGTCTTGATAGGTTCCTTCTTTCTTTGGAAACAGTTGAAGGATAGATGATTTGTTCTCCCACACACCAAACAAAATTTCTGTTGATCCTGAGTCTGACTGAAATTTCTAGGTCTATGGTTTTGCTGGTGTTGATGGTTCTGATGATGAGGGTGAAAGTTCTTCTTCTTCTTGAAGATGTTCTTCTTGGGTTTGTGAGGATTATTAGACTTGGATTTTCCTTGGGATGTTTCTACTAGGTTTACCTTAGCCTTAGACTCAATCTTGGGATTAGACCTTAGCCTAATTTCTTCTTCTGTTCTGATTTTCTTTGAGACTTGAGCAAAGGTAAGGTCACCTTGTGTATGAATAAGCTCATTTTTAACATCAGACCAAGAAGGGGGGAGTTTATCTATCAGGCAAGCTATCTTATATTCAGTAGAAAAGGTTGAGCCTTTGGCTTGGATATGCCTCATATATTCTTGGAATTCATGGATCTGTTCATTCATTGGTTTATTATCTACCATAAAGTACCTATTAAATGAGGAAGAATTGAATCTTTCAATTCCGGCATCATCACAGCCATATTCATCTTCCAAAGCATCCCAAAGTTCTTTAGCGCTCTTATATTCAAAGAATATATCATAAAGAGAATCAGATAAAGCGCTTAGAATTCGATGGAAGAAATGAAAGTCTATTTCCTTAGGAGTTTTTGGTTTTGAGGAGATAGAGGGTTTAGACACTCCTACGTCAGACTCAGTGTCATCAGAATCATTTGAGATGGGTGTGGACCCATCAATTGCTGAGATCAATCCTAAAGTGGTGAGCCAAAATTTTATCTGACTCTGCCACCTCTTGAAGTGAGTGCCATCAAATTTAGCTGGCTTAGCAGTCGAAATCTCGTCTTTGCCAGTCATGGTAACTAGTAAGGCGGTCTAAAGTCTGCAAGAATAGTGTTGCTACTCAATGAGGGTGCCTGAGGCTCTAAAAATACTAGTTCAGTGATCTTGCTGATCAACCTTAATAAATCTTTATTCTATCAAGTTTTGATTAACTTAGGTTAGCTGTTAGGGCCGGTTCCCAGCTAGCGGTGGTCCGAAGATACTTAAATACCGTGTCGCTTAGGGCTGTTTACACCCGTTTGACAGAAGGACCCTTTCAGTTTGTTCCCAAGCTTATCTCTACTTTTTAGAACTTTAGATTTAAAAGAATTTGCAAGGTCAATAAACTAATTCCTTAAACTTAAAAAATATTGAATGTATCAAAAGAAAATTTAATGACACAGGAGTAAAAGTTAGGTTCTATGTTCCAACAGAATAAATAAAGTATATTAAATAGAATATACTGATCAATAATTAAAGCTGACAATGATTTATATACTCTAATTCTTAAAGCAGCAAGTAACAACAACTGTATTGATCTAAATAATGAACAAGCAGTTTTGTAAATTTGTAGCACTATATGTTCAACAATTTCTTTTCTTTTTCTTTTTCTTTTAATTTTAAATTTTTCCAACAATGAACAAAGGAACTTTAGTTAACAACACTTTGTTATGTAATAGTCTTAAAATTGTTAAGTAAGCAATTAATGCTGTTCTAACAAAATCGTTAACAGTATATTTAAAAAAAAATTATCCGTGTATTAGCACTTTCCAACCAATTTGCTAAGTATTAGAAGTAACAACTTTAACACAGATATTTGCTGATAGTGCTAAACTATTTAACAGTTAGGCCACGTTAACAATTCTCTTATGCAACACTAATATGACAGTATTCAAAAAGCAAGTTTATGGAAAATCAAACTTTGCTGACAAATAAAAATATTTTATAAATGCAATCTTGAGAAAGAAGATTTGGAAACCAGTATGTTCAAAATAGGTCCACTACTTGTTTTACAACAGTGTGAAGATTTGTTAATACTAACAAATGCAATATAATGATTGTCACGCCCCAATCTTCCGCAAGCTCAATAGTCCCCGCTGAACGTGAATCACCACGTTGCAGCTCTCCCGCAGGACCATCGTTCTCATCGGGACGTGATGCCGTACGAGCCTGGAGTTGCGCTCGTACAAGGCGATGTTGTCAAACACCAAATGTTATCATTGAAACAACCAAGTTACAACGAAAGTCAAGTATTGTGTACCAAGCACACATCAGAGTAATACGCAGGGAAGCTCACGATAGGGTCCAAATGAAATGCCTCGAAGGCAATGCCACAAAGGCGATGCCACGAAGACGATGAAATACTCTTGCTCTTTTCTCTAGCCCACAAAGGTACTTACAGTTCATACATCATGCCTTGTATATCCAAGCAGCGCCACTACGCCTGCGTACCTGAAATAATGCCCACAAACGTGGGTCAGTACACAACCGTACTGGTGAGCGGGGTAACCCACTCGCCTAAGCCGACACTAAGTAAAAATAATGAATGCAAACAGTTATATGGTGATCTTTCTAGTTGAATCCTAGATTCATTTCATGGCATATGGATGACATGTTAAGGAAAGCTGTAAAGCAGTTTAAGCATGTAAACATTCAACTCAAACCAAACGACAAGCAATTATATAACCGACCCGTCTTACTCAATGCCATCGCTTGCACGATAACATATCGAACCATCAGTCTCGCCTCAATATCCATCCTCAACCAAAGTTTATATATTCCAATCTCAAGTGCACACTCTTGCCGAGGCAAGGTGGTCGCGCCTACACGAAAGCCAAACCAACAAAAAAAAAGCAAGCCATCACCTATACTATATGGAGTCACTGGCTAAAAGCCATAAAGGACATTGATTGGACCAAGATCAATAGGGCAATCCTACCCGATCCAGGGTTGGGCAGCTACTCCCGCCTGGTGGTATCGGACTACCAGCACTGCTCCCAATAGCGCGATGCCTATTGTTTCCTCCATGTCAGAACGGTTCCGGTGCCCCGGTGCCTCATCCCGTTCCAGGAAACCAAACCCTGTGCCACACAGGTTGTCCGTGACAATGCAGACACAGTAGGTATGACGAGAGGATCGAAATATTCTTGCCCCACCAAGTGATCCTAGACTCGTTCAACCGATATCCAACCAAATATCCATAACCATTCTTCCAACATATCCAACCAAGGATTCCAAATCTCGACCTCAAAATATAGCCCAATGCACCAAAATATCAAGTGTTTCATAGGCACGATGCCTCTTCTCAACACAGAGTCCGAATTGGTGCAACACCCATGCTCGAAGCAAATCCCATGGCCCAATGCCATTTCAGTGGCACAATGCCTCATTCGAGGCACGATGCCCCATCAAGCGGCACAACACCCTCGCCGATGCAGTTTTTCGGTTTCGAACCACAACTGCTCGCTTTGCAAGACAAAGCGACCAAGTGATACTCGTGTACGGATGCACGCTCGCTCGTCCAAATTCTCGATATTTCTAATGCCTCAATGTATCATTCCAACTGTCCCAGCATAATCCCAAGTATCCAACTAACTGCCTCAAATGCATAATCCAACTAACGCTCCAACTATCCAACGCGTAAATCATATCAAGCCATAATCCTACCAAGCAAACGACGCACACTCTATGCACGCCTCAGTGTAGTGGTTCCTAATGTTTCATCCCAAGTGTTCAAGCCTTTACATGTTTTCCATATTATTAGGCATGAAGGAGTAGAGGAGAAGGGAAAGAGCCCACTCACAATGTTTGATCCTGTTAAGCATCATGTCCTGCCGATACGGCCAATCCCTTGAACCCGTGGTCCGATGCAAGCGCGATCTACTCAACTGGTATGACCGTACGAGCAGGCCGTGCTCTACTAATCATCCGACCGATCGGACTAAGGAAGATGGCATTATCATTCCAACTCAGCTATCTCAGTACTGCTCTGAACGAACACCTGTTTTCCAACGAACCCGCTAGCCATCTGCACATGAAACAACTCAATCAATACTTCTTCCCAAAATCTAACAAATCAAATGTAACCAGCATTTGTTTCATTCAATCCGACTCAGCGTAACACACCGTGCGGTTGCGGACGTTACATAATATACCACTTAGAATCAGGTTCGTCCACGAACCGTGCTGATACTCATTCCTATCACATGCCACAATCCAATTCCATGGATCTGCTCTATGCAACTCTCATATTCACGATTCTGACTCAGCATCTCGCTCCGCTGAACGCTCGTACAAGTTCCATATTCCCACTTCCTCCTTGCAGCTCAATACGAATTCTTCGTATCGCTTAGTTTTGGATCGATACACATATTTAAGGTGTCCCTAAAATACATGTATTTAAGCCGAGCTTTGCGATAGCAAATTTGAACAAGTTACAAGGGTATCTTTATGTTCGAGGCATCCATTTCTGTACTCCCAATTGAACCAAATCATCATTTCCATTCCAACATAATCGCTTGAGCACTATTCTCAATTATGATAAATTTCTACCGACTCAATCAGTTCGTGTTCCAACTTAATCCATCCAACTATTTCTGAATCCGCACTAGCAACATCTCCAAATATATCTCAAGCACCGAACGATCAACTCAACTGATACTACCCCAGCTAGGCGACTTAACCAAATATCAACTTTTGCTTAGATCATATCAACCCAACACCTTTTTCTCAATCTCAATACCTCGCTGGGTGAACATCTATATTGAGGTTCGTGTGATCCACGAAGATCTCGCCGCCACGCCAAAGGGATAGTGTCGCCACGATTTCAACGTGGACACACTCGCCACAATTCCTAGGTTGCGCATGGAATAGTTCTTCGCGCTGCTTCCACTGCCTCGAAGCATAGAATATCACCTTTGCCTTCCGAACGAGCACGCTTCCCAGACTAAGTTCTGAGACATCTTGTAAATCTGAGGCACATCTGTCCGTTCCAGTATTCGCAAAGATTTGATTCGAACGAGCCGCTGCTTTAACTTCACGAGCTAGTTTCACAGTCGTCAATTCATATGAATGCTATTCCCTTCCAGTATTCGCAAAGATTTGATTCGAACGAGCCGCTGCTTTAACTTCACGAGCTAGTTTCACAGTCATCAATTCATATGAATGCTATTCCCTTCCAGGGCACGATGAGTCAGAGGCGATGCCATCGATAAAAAATCTGCGACTCTGAATCTCATCAGTTGACTAGGCTACTTCCACCATCGCTTCGATCTTCTGGCTGCATCTTCAGCTGAAGGCTATCCCAAGGATCTCTCAATCCAACACTCAGTCAATAAGCCAAATCTCATTGCTCACATCTGCCCTTGACGCATTCCCAAATACGCCGCCTCAAGGGTCGTTCTATGGGTCTACAATATTCATCTCTGATCTGGCGGACAAATCGCTAGGGTCAGCTGTCCCGAAGCTACGCTCGATAATTATAATCATCACGATGAACAGTTACTATGAACCATGCTATATCTCATCTGCAAATCCAATCAAAATCCAACCATTCCTCCGAGCAAAGTTTCCGAATCCGAGAACCACGCTCGTTGAAACCATCTTCCATCAATCCGTCGTTCTGCCCTGAATCCATCAAATTTCTGAATTGCCATGTTCGTCTTCTCGCACTACCACTGCAATGATTTCCGAAACCAAAGACTTGCTCCAATTCTTATCCGTTTGCCGCGTTCCACAATGCACGTCCAACTTGCTCGAGCAGCACAGTGATTTGTTCCGACATTGTTCCCACATTTAGCTATCTTCAAAAGTCTGTCCACCACAATCTTTTTGCCTTCTGTTGTTGCCTCAATCCGTCCACATCTTTCGGAGAATCCATCTACCATCGGTGCACCATCTTGCCTAAAATTTTATTTCTGCTAAACCTGAGTCGACTTCTTGAGCAGCAATATCCAAAATCTTCAAAGTTTGTGTGAATCCATCGCATTGTCCCTCCAAGCCAAGATCGTGTTTCATTGCTCAACCAACAGCTCAAATGTGTTGCCCAAAATCATAGTCCGTGCTCGCTATCCTCCGATTAACCCATCGCTTTGTTCAAGCGTCTCCTAACTGTTCATTCCGATCTCGTCCATTTTGTCAAGTCCAATGATACTTCCATTTGCACCAGTCCGTTCCCGATTGCTCAACTCAATTTTTGCTTGCTTCATTTTTATTCTTCCCAACTCAACCGACGTGCACCAACCAACTTATATTCTTGTTACTCGAGTCCGTTCAGGCAATTCCCATTGATGTCCAACCAAAATATTTTAAATGCCTTGCTCACAATGTGGTATTCCATATACCACTCCGAATCGAGTCGCTACTCGCATTACGATTTCCTGAACTGATCCAAGATCCGTTCGAGCCATCCCTTATGCATGATCCTGCCTTTCCTAACTTAAGTCTGACACAAAACTCAGCCAATGCCTGAATCCTCCAAATTTTTCCATCAATCTCGCGATACAACTCGTGCTATGTTTCATTTTCAATACTTCCAGCTATTCTCAAAGCCGTCTGATACTTTCGTAACACGAGCAATCACATGCATCGAGCTCTTCCAAGTAATCCAACCCAATACCCAACTGTTCCTCACATTTGCTGTACGAGCAACTCGTGCAAACTATCCTGATAATCCTAAGCCAAACTCAAATATGCCCAACCGATGCGCCACAACCAAAATTCTAACTTCTATCCAACACATTCGCTAGACGAGCAACTCGTGCAACGATCCATTCCCAATGAATGTTTCTACTCAAAACATGCCGCATAATCAAATCTCGTTAGCCAACCAACTGATCCACTGATGCAATCAGAACTCCCCGAACGACAAGCCAAGACAACCCAACGAAAGCCCACAACTTGTTGCATAAATGCAACAACGCCACCCAACTTGCTGCACGAATGCAGCAACGCCTAACGAGGCTAAGCGATCCTACGAAAACCAACCAAGGCAGCACAACCAAAAATAACATGCAGCTACAACCAACAATATATAGACTTATTGCATGAAACATCCAATGCGACACTGAGTAGAGTCAAGATCTAGACGACACGCGAAAGCTATTTAGAGTTTGTGATGAAGCAAAGGACCAAATCCGAAGAAATGAACCTGGCTTTGATACCAATTTGTCATGCCCCAATCTCCCGCAAGCTCAATAGTCCCCACTGAACGTGAATCACCACGTTGTAGCTCTCCCACAGGACCATCATTCTCATCGGGACGTGATATCGTACGAGCCTGGAGTTGCGCTCGTACAAGGCGATATTGTCAAACACCAAATGTTATCATTGAAACAACCAAGTTACAGCGGAAGTCAAGTATTGTGTACCAAGCACTCATCAGAGTAATACGCAGGGAAGCTCACGATAGGGTCCAAATGAAATGCCTCGAAGGCAATGCCACAAAGGCGATGCCACGAAGACGATGAAATACTCTTGCTCTTTTCTCTAGCCCACAAAGGTACTTACAGTTCATACATCATGCCTTGTATATCCAAGCAGCGCCACTACGCCTGCGTACCTGAAATAATGCCCACAAACGTGGGTCAATACACAACCGTACTGGTGAGCGGGGTAACCCACTCGCCTAAGCCGACAATAAGTAAAAATAGTAAATGCAAACAGTTATATGGTGATCTTTCTAGTTGAATCCTAGATTCTTTTCATGGCATAGGGATGACATGTTAAGGAAAGCTGTAAAGCAGTTTAAGCATGTAAACATTCAACTCAAACCAAACGACAAGCAATTATATAACCGACCCGTCTTACTCAATGCCATCTCTTGCACGATAACATATCAAACCATCAGTCTCGCCTCAATATCCATCCTCAACCAAAGTTTATATATTCCAATCTCAAGTGCACACTCTTGCCGAGGCAAGGTGGTCGCGCCTACACGAAAGCCAAACCAACAAAAGAAAAGCAAGCCATCACCTATACTATATGGAGTCACTGGCTAAAAGCCATAAAGGACATTGATCGGACCAAGATCAATAGGGCAATCCTACCCGATCCAGGGTTGGGCAGCTACTCCCGCCTGGTGGTATCGGACTACCAGCACTGCGCCCAATCGCGCGATGCCTATTGTTTCCTCCATGGCAGAATGGTCCCGGTGCCCCGGTGCCTCATCCCGTTCCAGGAAACCAAACCCTGTGCCACACAGGTTGTCCGTGACAATGCAGACACAGTAGGTATAACGAGAGGATCGAAACATTCTCGCCCCACCAAGCGATCCTAGACTCGTTCAACTGATATCCAACCAAATATCCATAACCATTCTTCCAACATATCCAACCAAGGATTCCAAATCTCGACCTCAAAATATAGCCTAATGTACCAAAATATCAAGTGTTTCATAGGCACGATGCCTCTTCTCAACACAGAGTCCGAATTGGTGCAATACCCATGCTCGAAGCAAATCCTATGGCCCAATGCAGTTTTAGTGGCACAATGCCTCATTCGAGGCACGATGCCCCATCAAGCGGCACAACACCCTCGCCGATGTAGTTGTTCGATTTCGAACCACAACTGCTCGCTTTGCAAGACAAAGCGACCAAGTGATACTCGTGTACGGATGCACGCTCGCTCGCCCAAATTCCCGATATTCCCAATGCCTCAATGTATCATTCCAACTGTCCCAGCATAATCCCAAGTATCCAACCAACTGCCTCAAATGCATAATCCAACTAACGCTCCAACTATCCAACGCGTAAATCATATCAAGCCACAATCCTACCAAGCAAACGACGCACACTCTATGCACGCCTCAGTGTAGTGGTTCCCAATATTTTAGCCCAAGTGTTCAAGCCTTTACATGTTTTCCATATTATTAGGCATGAAGGAGTAGAGGAGAAGGGAAAGAGCCCACTCATAATGTTTGATCCCGTTAAGCATCCTGTCCTGCCGATACGGCCAATCCCTTGAACCCGTGGTCCGATGCAAGCACGATCTACTCAACTGGTATGACCGTACGAGCAGGCCGTGCTCTACTAATCATCTGACCGATCAGACTAAGGAAGATGGCATTATCATTCCAACTCAGCTATCTCAGTACTGCTCTGAACGAACACATGTTTTCCAATGAACCTGCTAGCCATCTGCACATGAAATAACTCAATCAATACTTCTTCCCAAAATCCAACAAATCAAATATAACCAGCATTTGTTTCATTCAATCCGACTCAGCGTAACGTACCGTGCGGTTGTGGGCGTTACAATGATAACAGCAAGTTGTAAAGAAACTCGTTGAACAAAATTATTTTGAACGACAGTAAACTAAACGACAAGTGCTTCACTAAGGATCAACTCTTAGATTGTTAGCAATAATTAAACATTCTTTCTGTTTCTTTCAGCAAATATGCAACTAAAATAAAAATGAGTTCAGAGTTACCGGCCTATGGGAAAGTCGTGCTGAACGCACTGCCCTAAGAGTTGATCCGAGGTCTATGTGCAGACTGTTCTCAGATGCTCCTAGTGGTAAAACCTCCAGTACTACCGACTTCTCGTTGTCGCACACAACTTCGAGAGATGCGACCCAAACTTAGCCTTGCCCAGAACGAAACACGGAAGAGAATGGAGGTGGAACAGATGTTTGCTTTTGATTTTTGGATCAAAGGAAGAGTAAACTGTGAAGGCCTTTTTCTATCTCTCTAACTCATCAATTGAGAGGAGGGTGGTATAAATAGGTTACCAACCTCAACTAAAGGCTAAGTTTGAGCAACAATTCATGAGTCACCCTCCCAATAAGGAGCCAACATGAAAAAATAAGTGGCTGGGAATAGTTCAAGAGAAAGAATAGGTTGAGAAAAAAGTGGACCAAGAGCATGTCTTTAGGAAGTTGGGTTTGCTATCTATGTGTGAGAACACACAGTCAACAAAAGTTGACATGTAGACTGTTATTATTAATTGTTACTATATCTTGCTATTAGTAATCTTCTATAGAAGGGTTGATATCAGTGATAATGCTATGTTAATTAGGATTAGTCGATGTGGCGTGTCTTAGGTCTGGAATGGCATTAAAGTCGCGTAGGTGTGTATTGACCGAGAGGGTCATAATTTACCGTAAATCGTTGACATACATGGTAGATATTTACTACCATTAGATTAGTCTGAAATACTATAGCAAAGCTACTGTAGCAATTTTACTGTAGCAGTTTCTGTAGCAACATAATACAAATTGATAACTAGCATAATAGAGAAAGTGGAATAGCTACATTTCAAAAATGAGCAACTCATTAGTAATTGGAACTAATAAGAAAGCTTTTAACAAGAACAAATGAATAAAGAATGCTCAAATGCATGAATACCCTTCTGAGGCAGAGGAGCTAAATAAATGGACAATTCCTAAAGTTCAGCCCAAAGAGATCTACTAAATTGGTACTTTTGATTTCAAATCATCCATTACAATAAAGACAATGGAAAGAACTGTTCAAGTAAGTGATACTGAACATATCCTAAAATTACTCTCTGAAGAGGATATAAATCCTTACAGAGAAAAATATAATTTTGTGCATATATGATTAATCCATATAGCCCTTAAACCTTTAACCTTTAACCCTGCAAGGTTTGAATGCCTCTTTAATAACATTACTTAGAGATGCACGATGTTTAAACTGGAGTCAGTCCCTGATGGGAGTTATGCAGACTAGTCTCTACTATGGCCCTGTTTATTTTAATGTTTATCCAAATCTTAGTATGTCACTAACAGACTCAAATATATTGGAACGAGTATCATTAAATCTAAAAACTTGTGTGTACAATTTTCTATCTGGTTCAGAGACTATAGCAATAATCTATAGGATCCATTATAAGATATTAAATACTTTAGCCCCTAAGGCTAAACATATAACCAAATAATTTCATCCACTTGTTGATTTGTTCTTTACCTCTATATCGACTTCGAAATAATTTTTTGACTTGCATCATGTCTTGATTCCTCTGTGCCATTCTTATAGTTTACTTTAAATGCAGAGTAATGGACTCACAAGCCGGCGACGAGACTCCCGTAGGTACACCACAAGGTGTTGTGGTCACCTACGACGATGGAGTGAAACCATTGGGTGTAGATCTATCCGCTCAACAAAGCAATCAAGCAGATCAGCATGCCTCGAGGTTCCGGCGAGACGATATTCCACCACCGCAGCAGTTTACTCCGCTAATGCCTATTTTTCCACCAGGACAGGCTATGGACGGACAACAGATGTTCCAAATATTCTATGCAATGATGCAAGCCCAATAGCAGGTTCATCAAGAGGCTCAGCGTTACTAGAGACAGAAAACTTGAGGAACAGCCTAGTAACCGCACTGGAGCAGACGAACCCACCAGCTAGGCAACCATCGACGGGATCTATCACTGATTTTTGCCAGCAGAAGCCCCTTATCTTTTCTGGCAAGGAGGAGTCCACTGAAGTTCATGAGTGGCTCACAAACACTCAATACCAGTTAGAAGCAACTGAGCTTCCGAGGGAGCGTTGGATGGCTGCCGTCAGGATGCAGTTGACGGGCAATGCACATCATTGGTGGCTATCTGAAGAGAGACGACTAGGACCGGATTGAGTCACTTGGGAGGAGTTCTCTAGACTCTTCTAAGAGATGTATATTATATCCATTGCCAGAGCGAAACTTAGAGATAAGTTTAACCGCCTCATTCAAGGCAACATAACGGTAGAAGAGTACAATGCAGAGTTCATCTGTTTGAGTCACTTCGTCCCTACTCTGATTCCGATAGAAAAGGAAAAGACGAAGAAATTCTTCGACGAACTTAGCTTTGAGCTACAGAGATTGATCAAATTTGTTGTACCTACTTCATACACGGATGTCCTTGCTGCAGCACGACGCTTGGAGCACGTCACCAGAAGAGACTCCAGCCTAAAACGGTCGTTCACACCAGCACCAGCTAGAGCACCACACGGAGAGTCTGCAAAGTGACCCAAGAGGAATTCACTGCAGAGAGCAGCATCAAGAGCCCCATCCCTTCCTACTTGTCACTACTGTGGCAATGTAGGCCATGTTGAGAGGGAGTGCAGACACAAGTTGGGACTATGCTTGATTTGCGAATCCAACCAACATCCAGCCAAGGACTGCCCTGAGTGTCGAGAGGGAGCACCGATGGTAGATCGACCAGCTTTACTAGCACCGTGACCAGCCCAGCAGCCACCTAGGCCAGCTTATCCAGCATTGGGAGCACCACAGACGAAAGTTGGAGGAGTCAGACCACCAGCTCCAGGAGGGTATCAGCCGAGGCCACCTTTGGCACCACAGGCAATACTATTCCAGCAGGCTCAGCAGCAGAGAGGACCAGCTCAGGGACGAGGACAGACATTTGCATTGGCTATTGAAGAGGAAGCTACTGCAGGAAAGGTCATAGCAGGTACTATATTAGTAGCTCAATTACCTGCTGTAGCTTTATTCGATTCTAGAGCATCGCATGCATTCATAGCTGCTAGCTTCATAGCCACACATAGAGTAGCTATCGCACCCCTTCCGAAGACTAAGAGAATTCTTACGGGAGGCAAAATTATCCCAGTTAGTGACATTTGTAGATCTTGTTCGGTAGTAGTCTGTGGGAGAGAGAGATGCGAGCTCAATTCTTGATCTTTTCTATGTCAGATTATGATGTTGTACTTGGTATGGACTGGATGAGTCAGTACCATGCGACTCTAGATTGCCGGCTTGGACGGGTTATATTTAAACCACCTGGACATCCGGAGTTTGAGTTTCTTCGGGGAGCCAAAGTACAAGGAGTTCAGCCTACACTTAAGGTACTCTCTACAGAAGGGGAGCCTGAGTACCCAAAGGTTGTATCTGAGTTTGTGGATGTATTTTTCGATGACCTTTCAGGCTTATCACCTAATCGAGAAATAGAATTCACAATAGACTTGACTCCAGGAGTGGAGCCTATCACCTTATCAGTGTACCGGCTAGCACCTAAGGAGTTGGTAGAATTGAAGAAGCAAGTTGATGATCTTCTGGAGAATGGTTTTATTTGGCCCAGTGTTTCACCATGGAAAGCACCCATACTATTTGTGCCGAAGAAGGATGGGATGATACCTCTGTGTATTGACTACAGGGCACTGAATGTTGTAACCATCAAGAATCGGTATCCCTTGCCACGCATTGATGATCTATTTGATCAGTTGAGTGGTGCTAGTGTATTCTCAAAGATCGATCTTAGATTCGGTTATCATCATATTAGAGTGCGAAAAGAGGATATACCGAAGACAGCCTTTAGGACCAAGTATGGACACTATGAGTTCTTAGTTATGCCGTTTGGTTTAACCAACGCGCCAGTTGTGTTCATGAGTTTGATGAACAGAGTTTTTCATCAGTACTTGAACAAGTTCATGGTTGTGTTTATTGATGACCTCTTGATATATTCCAAGAGCCACGAAGAGCACGAGGAGCATCTCAGAATCGTGTTAGAGACGCTGAGACAGGAGAAGTTGTACGCCGAACTCAGTAAATATGAGTTTTGTCTGGATAGGGTGCCTTTCCTGGGATATATCATCTCGGGAGAAGGACTTTTAGTTGATCCGGAGAAGGTTGCTGCAATAGAAATTTGGCCCACACCTATATCAGTTGCGGAAGTGAGAAGTTTTCTCGGACTTGCTGGATACTATTGGAGGTTTGTGGAGAATTTCTCAAGGATTGCGGAGCCTATGACGCGGTTGACGCGTAAGGACCAGGAGTTTACATGGACGGAAGATTACTAGTGCTTATATATATATATATATACTTAACTCACTAACAATATATACATAACTAACTATCAATATAAACTAACTTAGCTTATTAACTAGCTTAACTTAACTTATCTACAACTTAATTTCTAATCACTCAAACTACTGCTGATTATTGCTACTGCACTGTAACTTACTATTTCTGCTTGCTGCAGCTTGCTGCTTATCGCTGCTACTGCTTCTGCTGCTGCTTATCGTTGCTGCTGCAGCAGCTTCTCACTACTGCTGCTGCTGCTTGCTTCTGCTTATCCGGCTGTTGCTACTGCTTATGCTCACTACTTCTCGCTGCTTCTCGGCCTGCTTATCACTGCTTATGCTTATAACTCCCCCCTCTAGCTCATATGCATACATCTATACACACACACACACACACACACACACACACACACACACACACACACACATATGTAGAAGCATAAAAAATACGCTGGATAGCTCTACGCAGCATATTGATGCAAAGCAGCGTAAACAGAGGTCTTCAGAGCCTTCAAACATGCAGACAGATCTTCTCCGTCGAGCACCAATAAAATACTGGCTCAAGGACCATCCACGTAGGGCAGTATGCCCAGACTGCTTCAGCGTAAACGGGTTGCTTCATCGCCTATATGGCGTAAAACTCATCCTCTTTTCAGTACAGCATTGAAGTGTACGAGGGATGCTTCGTATTCTCCGAAGTAAACCTGTCAGATGTCGCGCCCCGCTCCCGTAGGGGCCGATCCCGTAGGGCCGATCGTCCTCGCTTGGTCCCTATGGAATCATTCGTCCTCGCTTGGTCCCTACGGAACCGTTCGTCCTCGCTTGGGCGCGATGCCATGCAAGCCTAAGTTGCGCTTGCACCAGGCAAAGTACCTGCACAAGACATAAGGAAGACGAAAATATACATATATATAGTCACAGAGTAAAAATGCAGAGAACCAAAGTTGAACACATTTGATAGCACACAAAATACTTCCATTTTATTGAATACTGAAGATTTGGATTACAAATGCTTGCTTGGCTGAGTTACAAAATATGCCTTAGAAGGCTTACAACTCTTTTTACATTCCCAAAACTAGCCACAACGCCCATTACATTATGCCCTTATAGTAGGACCAAAATAACCAAAACATCTAGCAGAAGGAGAGTAGCCCACTGGAGAGGTAAGCAGCGAAGGAAGCAGCACGAACACAGTCCTAAGGAAGGGTGCGCACACGTTGATTCAGGTTCAGGATGCTTGCCAAACTCTCGCTCCCAGCACCTGGATATTTGCCCACAAATGTGGGTCAGTACTACCACATGTACTGGTGAGCGACCGTGGCCAAACTCATCTTAAAAATCCACACTAAGTAAAGCATATGAAGCTAGCATTATTAAGTGGTCTTTCTGGTTATCTAGTTTCTTTTTAACAATTCATGCAAGGAAATATAGACAATATAAAGCATATGCATATGATATTTCTTATCCACGGCCGAGCGGTTATCCCTGCAGCAGACACACAAGTTAGCCACAATTTGTATATGAATAACTTATGAATCAATAAAGGCATCAAGTGTTAGGTATGCAAGAAGGTAAACCTAGCATGCACCCTAACTATATGATGGTCCCCTCGACGGGATTAGTAGTTGGGACGTACAAGCCCATCTCACTAATAGACGAGTCTCGGTCTACCCAAGGACGTACAAGCCCATCTCACTAATAGACGAGTCTCGGTCTACCCAAGGACGTACAAGCCTCAGGTTCTAGATCTCTTCCGGCCGAACGATCCCCAGTGCCCCAGGGACCGCTCGAGAGATAAACCTTGTGCACAAGTTGTCCTGACCAAATGCATGAATGCAAGCCCTATCAGAAAAATATGCTATCATGCAATTGATGAACAAAGCACAACAAGTCTATCTCTTTTTCTCATTTTCAAGCTCAAGTCCAGAGTCTTCTCGCCACAATACTCAATGCATAGCATACAAGGAACAGTTAAGCATTCCATAAGCAACTAGTAAGTTAGCAGTTCTATACTTGAAGCATGCAATACTTTCTTTCTCTTTTAGCTTATCTTTTTAGTGAGGTAGCATATTTATGTGAACTAGAGATTCTTTATTAGGCATGCAGACTTAAAGGATTCATCGAAGGGCCTAAGCCACTCATCGAATGAATCGAACGAGAGGATGGGGAAGCCTTAAGCGACGTTCACTCTTTGGTTATGCGTGTAGCGCCCCGCTCTGCGACGACGCTATGTACAAGTGATTCGCCTTGCTTGCTCGAACGGAAGTCTTCTCGGAGAGTTCCCGACCGATTAATCAATGTGAGTGGGCAGAACTGCATTCTCTGATTCTTGCACGACTTAATAATGAATCTGAGTTTTTGAATGCTTGTTTGCTTAAGAAGATTTGTTTCATAAGAGATTGATATAACCGACTCAGTATGCTAAAAAGAGAACTCACATAGCTTGTCATCGAAACGAATCTGCTGCTTTACTAAGAGAATATGAATGCTTGTCAGAATAAGATAGAACCATGCTATGCTAAAGAGAATAAGTAATGTTGCATGCTTAGAAACACTGACACAGTTATTGAACGAACCTTCGCTATGCTAAGAAAGTTAAGTAAGTGAATTATTCGAATATGTCCCTTGAATATGCGAAGAATGAGATAGTTTTTGCGTACTAAGATATGAATCAATCGTGCTTGCCTTTATATGTTTCGTTTGTCTGTCTGCTATATCGATCTGCTAAGAAAATGTGTGAGTGCTGTGACTAATAGTACACCCTGAGGATACGGCTCGCAAGGGTCTAGTGGGGTATGCTATTAGTATTGTGATAAGATGTGCTTCGTTTCGATAAGATGTGTTTCGCTAGACTGCATATATTTTGCTTGATCATTGTTTTGCTTGAACTATGTGTTTATGTCATTGCATTGGTCTCGGACAACTTGTGCACAAGGTCTTGTCTCTCGAACGGTTCCTGGGGCACTGGGAACCTCTCGGTCCGAAAGAGATTTTTGGATCGCCCTGAGGTATACGGCTCGTAAGGGGGTCTAGTAGGGCGATATGTCTATTAGTGTTGTGCAGAACCCATGATGTCACAGCTGCTTGCACTCGGGTGTGTTGGTGAAGAGCTGAACCTTGGGTCACAGCTGCCGACACCCGCGCGTGCTAGTGAAGAGCTGAACCTTGGGCAACTGCTGCTAATCATGGGGCAACCCATGGACCGTCATATAGATAGGGCGCATGCTAGGTTTACCTTCTTGCATACCTATTGATTTATGACACCAAGTGTTTTGATACATAAGTTATGAATATGCAAATGTGGCTAACTTGTGTGTCTGCTGCAGGGATAACCGTTCGGCTATGGGGTAAGAAATATAAGTTTTTGCTTAAGTCTGCTCGTTCATTTTGTCTGCATCGTAGATATTATATGTTAGTGCTTCATGCATTGCATCGGTCAAACAATGACTATTAGTGCAGAGCTGAACCTCGGTCACAGCTGCTAATAGAATCAGAATGTGAGTCATTGGATAGCTGGATTACCGCTGCCAATCCTGAGTTTCTCGGGGACCGAAATCATATAGAAGTGTCTGCTCGTGTGCTAATGAATACATGATATGTTTGCCTCGATTCGATATGTTTAGTATGCTAGATAAGCTTTGCCCCAAGAGTTAGTTTTGTGTTGCACAATATATGCTGTGCACTACACGATACCGCACTGTCCCAATTCGTATGCTTATAAGTTTGAATATGAAAACTGTTTCAAAGTTATGTTTTCAAAAGATGTAATCTGACTAATAGTTCTGAACTGCATGAAATAAACTTAGGTAAAAGTAGCAAGATCACTAGTAATGCAATATTTTGCCACATGATTACTTAGTGTGGGTTTCAGGGGGTGTAGCTTCTGTTCAGTTGTTTTATCTCACCAGTACTTGCATAAAGTGCTGACCCACCAACAGTTTGCTTGTTCTCAGGTGCTCGTTCGTTCGGGAAGCGATAGCCGTGCCTCATTCCAAGAAACCGGAAATCTGGAGTCTATGCCTGGAGCCGCATCGAGTTGTGTCTGCTTTGAGCTACTTTTATATAGAGGGACATAATGTATGGAACGGTGTTATTGTAATCGAGAGAGGAGTGCTTGAGCGATTTGTAATCTCGGCCATGCGCCGCTTGTAACATTTTCGATTATCAATAAAAGAGACTGTTTTTCATATGCCATTGAGTTCTTCACTTTTCTGCAATGTTATGTGCCGCTGCTTCAGTATCGAATAGCTTACTTGCCCTTGTATCAAAGCTTTGGCCTTGTGCAAGCGCATCTTAGGCTTGCACGGCATCACATCCCGAAGAGAACGATTGTCCTGCGGGAGAGCTGCAACGTGGTGATTCACGTTCAGCGGGGACAATTGGGCTTGCGGGAGTTTGGGGCGTGACATAATGGTATCAGAGCGACTCGATTCTTTGCCCATTCCGTTGCCTCCGACTCTGAGTTGTGTTGTGCTACAATGAACGTTCCATACAATAAGTCCGTAAATATTCTCAAAGATGCGCACAAATGTTTTCTGGATTTGTTTTCATTTCTTGAGATGTGATTTGTGATTTCTGGATTTGCTGAGTTTTGATTAAGGAAGGTGAGGGATGAGGATTATCGCTGCTCTGTGTTTTCGTGAGTTTCTCCTTGAGTTTCGAGGACGAAACTCTTTGTTGGTGGGTAAGTATGTAGCGCCCCGCTCTGCGACGACGCTATGTACAAGTGATTCGCCTTGCTTGCTCGAACGGAAGTCTTCTCGGAGAGTTCCCGACCGATTAATCAATGTGAGTGGGCAGAACTGCATTCTCTGATTCTTGCACGACTTAATAATGAATCTGAGTTTTTGAATGCTTGTTTGCTTAAGAAGATTTGTTTGCACGACTTAATAATTTTTCATATTCAAAGTATGTAGCGCCCCGCTCTGCGACGACGCTATGTACAAGTGATTCGCCTTGCTTGCTCGAACGGAAGTCTTCTCGGAGAGTTCCCGACCGATTAATCAATGTGAGTGGGCAGACCTGCATTCTCTGATTCTTGCACGACTTAATAATGAATCTGAGTTTTTGAATGCTTGTTTGCTTAAGAAGATTTATTTCATAAGAGATTGATATAACCGACTCAGTATGCTAAAAAGAGAACTCACATAGCTTATCATCGAAACGAATCTGCTGCTTTACTAAGAGAATATGAATGCTTGTCAGAATAAGATAGAACGATGCTATGCTAAAGAGAATAAGTAATGTTGCATGCTTAGAAATACTGACACAGTTATTGAACGAACCTTCGCTATGCTAAGAAAGTTAAGTAAGTGAATTATTCGAATATGTCCCTTGAATATGCGAAGAATGAGATAGTTTTTGCGTACTAAGATATGAATCAATCGTGCTTGCCTTTATATGTTTCGTTTGTCTGTCTGCTATATCGATCTGCTAAGAAAATGTGTGAGTGCTGTGACTAATAGTACACCCTGAGGATACGGCTCGCAAGGGTCTAGTGGGGTATGCTATTAGTATTGTGATAAGATGTGCTTCGTTTCGATAAGATGTGTTTCGCTAGACTGCATATATTTTGCTTGATCATTGTTTTGCTTGAACTATGTGTTTATGTCATTGCATTGGTCTCGGACAACTTGTGCACAAGGTCTTGTCTCTCGAACGGTTCCTGGGGCACTGGGAACCTCTCGGTCCGGAAGAGATTTTTGGACTCATTTCAATAGAAGCCGTTCGATTAATTCGAAGGGTTCATTGCACTTCATCCGTGTTGATTTGGCGGTAAGGTTTCCCCGAGACTCGATTCTCAACCGAGTCGAAGCAGTGAAGTGTTCCATAAGTAACCGTTTGGAGCGGCGCATTACATACTACCCTACTGAGAAAAAGTTTCGTCCTCGAAACTTAAGAGATCAAGGAGGCAAGGATCAAGCATCAAGAGTTCAAAGGAATAAGACTCACCAACATCGTGTCCGCTCTCATCACGCTCAATATTCAACTGATACACTCTAGGCCTTCTTGTCTGATCAGTTGGTTCCAGAGCAGGACCCGGAGGGGTCTGAGTCTCAACCCAAGCAGTCTTATTGTTTCCTTTCTGGTATGGCGGCGGAACCCTCTGGCTTTGGCAGTTCACTGCCTGATGCCCTTTTTCACCACAGTTATAACACTCCTTATTAGCAGCATGACAAACATCCACGGTATAGCCTGGTTTGTGACAGTAATTGCACGTAGAACCTGGGCGCCGCTCGCCCGCTGTTTTCTTTTCTCCATCATGGTATCTTTTAGCAGGAGGGTTTCGAGGAGCGGTTGCCTTTTCTGCAGCACCTTGCGGCATAAACTGCTCGTTCTGCACCGCTGCCTCGAATGCTTGAATGTATGTTTTGCACTCCCGGTTCATAACATCTTTCCTTAGATTATCGTTTAAGCCTTTTATGAACCGATGTGTGCGGGCTCCCTCATCGGGAATCATCGAGCTAGCGAACTTAGCAAGTTTGGAAAATTTTGACTCATAATCTTCGACGGACATGTTCCCTTGCTTAAGTTCAGTAAACTCGTCTTCTTTTCTCTGCCTGACAGCTGGTGGGTGGTAATGTGCGAGGAATGCTTCCTTGAACATTCCCCAAGTGATCCTACCATCCTGATGCTTGGTGGCGAGGTCTGCTTTCTTGACTTCCCACCAATCGTGTGCACGTAACCGCAGCTGCATATCTGCACACGCCACCCTCTTGTTCGCCGGTATTGAAGCAAAGCTAAACAAGCTCTCCATCTTCGCGATCCAGTCCATCACCTTATCCGGCGTGGTCCTGCCTTCAAACTCTGGAGGGTTCAACTTCAGGAACTCAGCGCCTTTAAAGGTAGACTTTCCGGCCGCGCGAGGAGGATCATTTGTTTCTGCTAATCCTGCGCCTTGAGGCATGGTTGGGGCAGTCACAGGTGTTGCGGCGGTGCCTGATGCACCACTGTGCGCTGCTAGTGTTGTCACAATTTGAGTCAGGGAGTCTAGCTGCTTTTGTTGCGCCAAGGCTCTAGCATCAGCTCGTTGCTGCTGAGCCTCGAATCGTTCTTGTTGTGCAGCATGACGATCATTTTGATTCTGTAACATTGCAATCAGTCTATCCATTTGATCATCGCTCACGCTAGCTGCGCGCGATGACTCAGGGTTACCAGTACCTGTTTTTGTCATCTCTGCTGCAAAAGAGAGTAGCTTGCGTTAGTCTCATAACGTATTATGGACTCATTGCACGGGGCGTTGGGTTTTCACACTCTTAGGGACCTTTCATACTCTCGATTTACTTCTTATAGATTTGAAATCTATTTTTTGAAATTCGGGACTTTTGAAATCGCTTAAAAACTTATATCATTTTCGAAAACGATGTTTGAAGAGGCCAAGAACGTAAAGCCATGCTCTGATACCACCTGTCGCGCCCCGCTCCCGTAGGGGCCGATCCCGTAGGGCCGATCGTCCTCGCTTGGTCCCTATGGAATCATTCGTCCTCGCTTGGTCCCTACGGAACCGTTCGTCCTCGCTTGGGCGCGATGCCGTGCAAGCCTAAGTTGCGCTTGCACCAGGCAAAGTACCTGCACAAGACACAAGAGAGACGAAAATATACATATATATAGGCACAGAGTAAAAATACAGAGAACCAAAGTTGAACACATTTGATAGCACACAAAATACTTCCATTTTATTGAATACTGAAGATTTGGATTACAAATGCTTGCTTGGCTGAGTTACAAAATATGCCTTAGAAGGCTTATAACTCTTTTTACATTCCCAAAACTAGCCACAACGCCCATTACATTATGCCCTTGTAGTAGGACCAAAATAACCAAAACATCTAGCAGAAGGAGAGTAGCCCACTGGAGAGGTAAGCAGCGAAGGAAGCAGCACGAACACAGTCCTAAAGAAGGGTGCGCACACGCTGATTCAGGTTCAGGATGCTTGCCAAACTCTCGCTCCCAGCACCTGGATATTTGCCCACAAACATGGGTCAGTACTACCACATGTACTGGTGAGAGACCGTGGCCAAACTCACCTTAGAAATCCACACTAAGTAAAGCATATGAAGCTAGCATTATTAAGTGGTCTTTCTGGTTATCTAGTTTCTTTTTAACAATTCATGCAAGGAAACATAGACAATATAAAGCATATGCATATGATATTTCTTACCCACGACCGAGCGGTTATCCCTGCAGCAGACACACAAGTTAGCCACAATTTGCATATGAATAACTTATGAATCAATAAAAGCATCAAGTGTTAGGTATGCAAGAAGGTAAACCTAGCATGCACCCTAACTATATGATGGTCCCCTCTACGGGATTAGTAGTTGGGACGTACAAGCCCATCTCACTAATAGACGAGTCTAGGTCTACCCAAGGACGTACAAGCCTCAGGTATCTAGATCTCTTCTGGTCGAACGATCCCCAGTGCCCCAGGGACCGCTCGAGAGATAAACCTTATGCACAAGTTGTCCTGACCAAATGCATGAATGCAAGCCCTATCAGAAAAATATGCTATCATGCAATTGATGAACAAAGCACAACAAGTCTATCTCTTTTTCTCATTTTCAAGCTCAAGTTCAGAGTCTTCTCGCCACAATACTCAATGCACAGCATACAAGGAACAGTTAAGCATTCCATAAGCAACTAGTAAGTTAGCAGTTCTATACTTGAAGCATGCAATACTTTCTTTCTCTTTTAGCTTATCTTTTTAGTGAGGCAGCATATTTATGTGAACTAGAGATTCTTTATTAGGCATGCAGACTTAAAGGATTCATCGAAGGGCCTAAGCCACTCACCGAATGAATCGAACGAGAGGATGGGGAAGCCTTAAGCGACGTTCACTCTTTGGTTATGCGTCCTGAAAATGCAACAATACTTGATTAGCATACTTCGATCTCTTTCCCTTACGATTCGAAAAGAAAGCGCAAGCGAGAAGGCGAAATCATGAAAACCAAGTCATCGAAAGCAACTCAAAACACAAAGCAACACAAAACCAAAAAGCAAAGCAACCAACGAAAACTCTTGGACTCATTTCAATAGAAGCCGTTCGATTAATTCGAAGGGTTCATTGCACTTCGTCCGTGTTGATTTGGCGGTAAGGTTTTCCCGAGACTCGATTCTCAACCGAGTCGAAGCAGCGAAGTGTTCCATAAGTAACCGTTTGGAGCGGGATATTACATCAGACCCTGCAATGAACCTGTCAAACCCTGCAATGAACCTGTCAGATCCTACAATGAACCTGACTCCTCGACTTCTGACAAAAGGATACTGCTCGACTACCTAGGCGACGGCTATAATGATGGCACGGCACTGCAGTCCAGGCTCTCATTTACCGCCATTTCTCTTGCGTAAACCGCTTTTTACGTAAACAGAGGAACGCGCTGCCCGATTTTTCACAGGCAGATGAGAGCTCCTTACGCTCCGCGAAAGACAAACTGCCTGCCACGTCAAAAGCTGCACTCCGTACGAGACTCGAGGCACGTCTCTGCATTTTTATGCACAGAGTGATGGCAGGCCCTCAAGGTACGTCTCTGCAATTAATGCACCGAATACTGACAGATGCCTGAGGCACGTCTCTGCGCTTGATGCATAGAAGGGTGACAGACCTTCAAAACATGCCTCTGCGTTTAATGCACCGGATGATGGCGAATCTCCACAATTAATGCTGGGGATTTGATTATATCTCCAAAAGCCGTAATTTTGGCTAAAACGTCCACATCCACTCGGCTTCTGCGCCTATTCAGCTTCGGTGCCCGCTCGGCTTCTACGCCTATTCAGCTTCGGTGCCCGCTCGGCTTCTACGCCTACTCGGCCTTTATGACCACTCGACTTCTACGCCTACTCGGCCTTTTCGCCTACTCGGCCTCTATGACCACTCGGCTTCTACGCCTACTCGACCTTTTCGCCTACTCGGCCTCTATGACCACTCAGCTTCTACGCCTATTCGGCTTCTATGCCGGTTTGATAACTATTTGGCTTCTATGCCATGGTGACAGATATTTGGCTTCTATGCTAACCTCTTCTACACGATGGATACCTACCTACGTGGCTTCTACGCCGTGATCTTCGTAGCGATTATACGCATTTTGTCCCTTAGTTGGACCCGCGTCACATGCTCATTCAAAGGATCATCTATACGCAGGCATTGGTTATTTTAACCGTTGTGTAAAAGGGTGCTGTACTTTCCACTACTCGGTTTTTACACCGATTGAGTAGTCACTGTCACTAAAACTCTATAAATAGAGACCTCTATCAATGAGGAACAAGGTCGACAAATTGGAGGGTCGAGAGAGAGAGAGAGAGAAGAACCCGGAGCTCAGGCATAGAGAAGGGATCGACGACTTTGGCATCGGGCATCCACCCTCTTCAGCAACCCTCGAAGCTGCTACCTGTCTTCCACGGCACTTTTTCAACATCGTGTGGTCCAAGGGCTAAAGTGATCGACTGCAGATCAGACACCTATAGCAATATTCATCCAGATTAAATAAATTGTACTTAGACATCCTTATGTAGGATCGGATTTGTACAATCTTGTTTGTAAACAATAAAAGAAGGGGCGGGTCTTCGTACAAGACCTCTTTTTCCCGCATTCATCAAATCTTTTCTCGTTTATATTACATACCAAAAACAAGATGGCGACTCTGCTGGGGACGTCTTTCTCTTCTGATGAGGAAGCTATTGCTCAACACGATGCGGTATCCGTGGGATCCATGAAGAAGACACTGGTCGTCCAGTTCGACCAGTCTGCCTATGAAGATATGCTCTGAACAAGGGGTAGTTCTCACTCTCTCTTCGATCAAAACAACAGGAAGCTGCGTAAGGTCTGGATGCCCAAGACATCCTCTACTATTCCTGTGGGTTCTCCGATCTCTCCGACCAATGAGGTTGTAGCATTGCTCCCTCCGCGCCCTGCACGTAAAATTCAGTCGCCTGTCTCTGACAGAACCGACAAAACTTCTGGCAATGCCTCAGCGCTAACCCAGAAGTATACTCCGCGCTCTGCGCGTGAAATTCAGTCTCCCGTCCCTGGCGGAATAGACAGAACTTCTGATAAAGCCTCAACGCTAAATCAGAAGTACAATACACGCCCCGCGCGTAAAACAATATCTGACCTCTACGGAGAACCAGATGATCCCTGTAATCTTCGCAAGGGAAAGCAAGCGGCGGACCACTCAACTTCCCGGCCTTTACGCCAGCAAGGGAACAATCTGCACGCCCTCCGAATTATGCGAGACGCTGATGGCCGCCTAAGGACATCCTCAACTTTACGCCAATCAGAGCGAAGCTCCAAATTACGCCGGGCGAAGTCCCTAAGCGTAAAGAAGGCTCTAGCTGCGGAAAGACACCCTCCCCGGAGATTATCCGCCACCCAGATGGCCAACCTGTTGTATACGGGTGGCATAGGGAAGACTATGACTCCCATCGTCCGCATGCCCACCAATGGGAATGGAAGGAACAAGCCATCATCTTTTTCTTCTACAACTCCTCCTGACCTACGGGATTATCTGGTCCGGAAACACAAAGACAAGAGTCATAAACAGACTTCAGTTCCCCTAACGGTCAAACGCGGGGAAATCTTATGGGAAGATACATCAACGTCTAATGTCGTCATGACAGGTGGACCACACGAAGATTCCATCTTTATTATTCCACCAACCCGCGACGATCAGCATCCGATAATCTTCGGTAGCAGGCGGAACACCCCGATCGTACAAGAGGAATTGCGCTAGTCTGAAACTGGCAGGATACAAACCCACAGGTATAGCCCGCAAGCATTAAATATTATGCAAAGTATGGGTTATGATTTAAAACTGAAACAAGGTCTCAACTATGGGAAAGGTAGACGAACGCCGGTGCATAGTAATTTTCACCACCAAAAAGCTTATTTCGGGTTGGGATATACTACGTCTCTTCCGAGACCCAAAATTCCGAGATCCAATCCTGTACAACCAGAGGCAGTTCCTGATAAATCAGTTTCTATGGCCAGAGGCCACGACATGTCTAGGGGTAATTTACCTCGACGGAACAAAGTGACGTCCAAGGCCGGGGGTAGAATTTTCTCAAGATCCAAAGATGATGCAACGACGACAATCTTCCCAGAAAATTGTAAAACTCAGGCACCAGGAGCCCTACGACCAAAAGGGACATTTTCCTTCAAAGAAGATGACATCGTTGAAATCTTCAATATGTTGAGAGAGGAACGTAAGCTTCAACTACCCAATATCAGGTACCCTGGGAGGGCCGGCGAAGTCGATGACCCAGATTATTGTCTCTTCTATCGGTACACTCATCACCCTACAAGGGCCTGCTATGTGCTAAAAAGAAGAATTCAGGAGTTGATCGATGCCAAGGTCATCACCTTGCATCTATAAAACAAGGGGACGATCACTACAGGAAGATACCGAATGAGGAGTCCCTCAAAAGTTTTCCCAGTCGATCCTTCAAAAGAAAAGTCACTCTATAGTAAAAATTTTTCTCCAGACAAAAAGTTTGTCATGTTCATATTACCTCTGAATAAACTTTCGGCTATCGACTATCACATTACCTCTGATATCGGTTGTCATCTACACTTAACGTCCGTGCTTAGCCATAAGTTCACTAGGGTGTTGAGTCCACAAAAACTGCCATGTCCATATTACCTCTGAGCAGACGTGTACCTCCATCCCCAATGGATTCACAATCAAAAGTTTGTCATGTTCATATTACCTCTGAATAAACTTTCGGCTATCGACTATCATATTACTTCTGATATCGGTTGTCATCTACACTTAACATCCGTGCTTAGCCATAAGTACACCAGAGTGTTAAGTCCACAAAAACTGCCATGTCCATATTACCTCTGAGCAGACGTGCACCTCCATCCCCAATGGAGTCACAATCAAAAGTTTGTCATGTTCATATTACCTCTGAATAAACTTTCGACTATCGACTATCACATTACTTTTGATATCGGTTGTCATCTACACTTAACATCCGTGCTTAGCCATAAGTACACCAGAGTGTTAAGTCCACAAAAACTGCCATGTCCATATTACCTCTGAGCAGATATGCACTCCCATCCCCGATGGACTTGCATCCCAGAAGTTTGTCATGTTCATATTACCTCTGAACAAACTCTCCAAATTTTGGGCTATCGACTATCACAATCGGTTGTCATCTCGGCGCTTCGCCCTCCGACTCATCTCACGCTCTCGAGCAAGCATTATCAGCAAATATGGTAGCGACGGATTCCTTCGAATCAGACGAACAAGTATCCGAACCATTCGAGAATGACGCTTGGGCTCAGTAGATGGATACACAATAGGAATTCTGCTTCGAGCAAAGGGAACCTCCCACTAAAGATAAAGTTATCCAGATTGACGTAGGGGATAAGCTTTCACCAAAGCCGATATTTATCAGTAACAACCTTTCCGAAGAAGGAAGGAAAGAAATTACCCAGCTGATAAAAGAGTATATCGACGTCTTTGCGTGGAATTATGAGGACATGCCAGGTCTTGATCCAAAGGTAGCCACTCATAAAGCTCAATATTCTGCCCGACTCAAAGCCTGTGAAGCAGCACCAACGCCGGTTCCGCCCGGACATGATGGACGCCATTGAAGCTGAAGTCAAGAAGTGGATAGCCTGCGGCTTCATCCGTGAGGAGCAACATCTCGATTGGGTCACCAATGTCGTCCCGGTCATGAAGAAGAATGGGAAAGTACATATCTGCATCGATTACCGAGATCTGAACGCAGCCTGCCCCAAGGACGAGTTCCCTCTTCCCATCACAGACGTCATGATTGACAATACATGCAGTTTTGAACGTATGTCTTTCATGGACGGATTTTCAGGATACAATCAGATCAAGATGCATCCTGAAGACGAGAAGCATACTGCCTTTCGGACACCACTGGGGGTATATTGCTATACGGTCATGCCCTTCAGATTAAAGAATGCCGGGGCTACGTACCAACGGGCTATGAGCAGCATATTCCATAAACATTTACGCAAGACAGTGGAGTGTTACGTGGACGATATAGCTGTCAAAAGCTGCCTCAGGGATAATCACATCCAAGACTTGAAGACAGTATTTGAATTGATGCGCCAACATCAACTCAAAATGAACCCTACAAAGTCCTTTTTGGGGGTATCTAGTGGCAAATTTTTGGAATTTGTCATCACCGCCAAAGGCATTCAAGTAGACCCTGATAAGGTCAAGGCCATCTTAGAAATGCGACCGCCCCGCAACCTGACGGAACTCCGGGGATTTCAAGGCCGTCTGACTTATATCCGGAGATTCATATCCAACCTCTCCGGGAGATGCCAACCCTTTTTGCGTCTCATGAAGAAAGGTGTATCCTTCGTATGGGACGAAGCCTGTCAGCAAGCGTTCAAGGATATCAAACGCTACCTCACCAGTCCACCAGTTCTGGTACCTCCTGTCATAGGTAGACCGTTCGTGCTGTACGTTCGAGCAATGGATCATTCCCTGGGAGCTCTTCTCGTACAAAAAATGATATGAGCCACGAGCAGGCTATCTACTACCTCAGCAGAATGATGGTAGGAGCCGAACACCGGTACAACCCCATGGAGAAAGAATGCTTGGCCCTAATGTTCGTTATCCAGAAAATGCAACACTATGTCACGGGCTAAACCATTCACATCATCTCCAGGATCAATCCTCTGAGGGTACTGATGAGCAAGCCAAGTGTTCTTAATTCCCGACTCGCGACTTGGGCGATGTTATTAACGCCATATGACATGGTGTACGTCCCTCAGAAGTCCGTCAAAGGCCAAGCATTGGCTGACTTTCTAGCTGCTCATCCGATCCCGGAAGCCTCCAGACTGTACGAGGACATTCCCGACAAAGTCGCAGAGTGTAATTTCGCAACAGAAGGCGACGCATGGCAAATATTCTTTGATGGCGCCTCCAGGACTGGCCCCAGGGGAAACATAGTTTCAGGAGTAGGGATCGTCCTAGTCACTCCTGATAAACTCGTTATCTACCGAGCATATTCTCTTAGCGAGCCCTGTTCTAACAATGTGGCAGAATATAACGCTCTACTAATCGGGCTCCAAGTCGCTAAAGAGCTGGGGGTCGAATCTCTGGAAGCCTTTGGTGATTCTCTACTGATCGTCAATCAAGTCAGAGGAATATATGAAGTTCGGAATCCTGACCTCATCCCCTATCACCGAGCAACAGTCGAGATAGCCGTGACATTCAAGGGATTCTTCCTTGAGCATGTACCTCGATCTCAGAATCTGGAAGCTGACGCCCTAGCCAGTCTAGCTGCAGATTTAGCTACTCCTATAAGAAGGCAGAATTCGGTAATCCTTCTTAACAGAGATTTATTCTGTGTGAAAAATAACTTTCACATAGAACACAGCTACACGGTGGACGCAGCTCCACCCAGGAAAGACTGGAGAAGTCCCTTTATAGATTTTGTAGCATACAGAATCTTGCCAGAAGATCCTAAAGAAGCAATATCTGTCAAAAGATGGTCATTACGCTTCTATTTTGACGCATCGTCGCAATGCCTATATCGTCGGTCTTACGACGGCTCTTATTACGATGTCTCTCTGGTGATGAAGCACAGCGGATTATCCGTGAAGCTCACGACGGCGTGTGCGGGGCGCACCAACCGGGTCCTAAGCTACAGGATCGTATCAGGAGAATGAGCTATTACTGGCCCACTATGATCGCAGACGCAATCTAGTATGCCAGACGATGCAGAGCCTGTCAGGTTCATACGGACTTCATACATTGACCGTTCGAACATCTACATCCTACAGTTGCATCCTGGCCTTTCGAAGCATGGGGTATGGATATTATCGGTCCTATTCACCCATCTTCTTCCAGAGGTCACCGTTTTATACTGGCCATCACGGATTACTTCTCCAAATAGGCAGAGGCGATCCCTCTAGCTGAGGTAAAAACATCTAATGTGACCAGCTTCATCAAGCATCACGTCATTTATCGCTTTAGGGTTCCTCGAAGGATAATCCATGACAATGGACCTTAGTTCATCAGCCATGCGTTCCACCAATTTTGCGATAAAAATCGGATACAAAATGTGGCCTCTACGGCCTATTATTCGGCTGCTAATGGTTTGGCGAAAGCCTTCAACAAAACCATTATCAAACTCTTGAAGAAGTTTGTCTCTTCGAACAAGAGAGATTGGAACGAGAAGCTGGAAGAATGTCTCTGGGCATACCGTACCACGGTACGAGCGCCGACAGGTTGCACGCCATTCTCATTGGTCTATGGGAGTGAAGCGGTTCTCCCCATCGAGATTCAAATTTTGTCACTCAGGATAGCCGTGGCTAACGAGTTAACTCAAGAAAAGAATAATCTGTTAAGGCTTCAAGAGCTAGAAGGATTAGATGAGAAATGCCTCCAGGCTCAGCAGCGCATCGCGCTCTACCAAGCACGCATGTCCAGAACTTTTAATCAAAAGGTAAAGGAAAGAGTGTTCAAAGTCGGCGAGCTAGTTTTAGCTGTAAGAAGGCCGATGATTCTTACTCACAGGAGTAAAGGCAAATTCCAGCCCAAATGGGAAGGCCCTTACGTAATCGAGACAACATTCTCAAATGGCGCTTACAGGTTAGCCCAGCCTAATGGAGACCTGCTAATGGCTCATATCAATGGCAAATTCCTGAAAATGTACTATGCTTAAACCTCCTCTGCTCAAGCGGAATATGGCGAAGACTTCATTCTGACAAAACTACTTTCAAAACAAAACTAGTTGGATCATATTCTATCATGTCCATACGACCCCTGAATAGATATGCTCTGCTAAAACTTACTGAAAGTATATCATGTCCATACCACCTCTGATATCTTTTTCATCCAAACCTGTCATTTACATTCTGAAATGATGGGTCTACAAAGTCAGATGAAAAGCCTCTTTATTATTCCCAGAAAAGAGCAAGAGTACATTTGAAAAGCAAAAGCAAAAGTACATCATGAAGGGGGAGCGATCAGGTCACGAAGCCCCTGCGCCAGTATGGCCATCCTCTCATCCCGGGAGTTCAAGACGTCGGCGCGAGCTCGTTCCAACCTTGTGGCATCATCACTTAAAGCAACTAGCTCAGACCGAGCCCGCACAAAATCAGCATGGATAACACCCACATGTGTCAGGTTCTGCTGAACAGCCGCACGTCGCTCCTTCAGCACATCTCGGGCTGCCGACAAAGATAGAGCCTTCGCCTCGGCACGAGCAAGCTCATCTTTTAATATGCGGACCCTCACTACCTCTTCCTCATATTCGGCTTCGCACCGAGTCAATTCGGGAACGATATACTCCAGTTGGACACGCTCATAATCTATCTCCTGCTGCTGAGCCACGATGGACTTATTCAGAGGTTCCATCTGTTCAACAAGATGCGCAGTCAAGGAGTCGTATCTGGCCTGGACCAGAGCTTCAATGCTGCCTCGAGCTAGCTGCAGGTACTCGTTAATGGGTTGCTCCAAACCATTAACCGTCGCCTCCAGTGCGTCAGCTACCCCGGTATCATCAAATTCCCGAATCGCCTCTATCAAGAACCGAGAGGATCTCTTCAGCGACGCAAAGTCCAGCTTCTTCGCCAACACCATTGACATTAGCATTCTCAAAGTGGTGTAGAAGATACCGGTGTACTGTTCGGTCAGCGCAACTAGGTCCGCATGAACACGGGGAGTATCCGCGATCGTGGCAACTTTCCCTCCAGGAATAACCACGGACGATGTCGCCACAGCCGTCGCCTCAGCAGGTGCTGCGACGAAAGGAGAAGCGCCAACACCGGACGAAGATGCTAACGTACTCAAAGAAGGCACTGTCGCGACAACAGGCTCGTCCTCCTCTTGAGATATCGGAGTCTCCTCGACAGGCAAGCCAGCGCCCGAAGATGTCTCCTCTTCAAAATCGGGTACCTCCGTGTCGTCGCTAGAGCCAGAGGACGCATCTACACTGCCCTCCCCAAAGAGGTCTTCCCCTGAAAGAAGGACGAAAGGAAGTTAATATCAGCATGATGTTAACTTTCCTAAAAGAAAAGACGTGAAGACGACGTTTACCCGGGACCGACGGCATATATGTCGCATCCGCAGCCTGTACAGCTAAATCATTTCTTAATGATGCTAGGCGAGCTGTCATACCTGGGGAAGGGGGTCTGCTAACAGAAGCTGACAGATAGTCTTCCAAGTCCTCCTCTAAATCCAACCGAGGCTCATCGGCCGGAATCGTGCTAGGTGCACTTGCAGGCGCGGCAGAAGTCCCTCCCGATGCCGATCCGGCTAGAGTTATACGGAACTTTATTATACTCAGCCCCGAAGGCGACCTCGCTCCACTACCTGAAGCAATAGCCGCGACACCAGTGTCCAGCTGAGATTCTCCAGCTCCACCAGCCGGAACTGTAGAAGGTCCCTCTCTAAAAGGCGAGGAACCTCCAATCAAAGAATCGTCCCCAGCACGGGGAGATGCGAGCTCACCTCCAGGAGCCTCGATGCCAGGAATCCGGAGAGAACGATTTACCGTCTTCTTCTTCCTCTTACGAGGGAAAGTCTCCTTGGGAACAGGAGCCCCTCGCTTCCCAAGAACTGCCAAAGCCCCTGCAGGCGGAGGTACTTCACCCTTAGGGACCGACACCAGAGGCTCATCCGGGGTAACGGACTCACCCTCGTCGGAAGAAACCGAGGGGACTTCAACTCTTCCCCCAGGCTTGGAAGAGGGCACCCTAAAGCTTCCATGCATATCAAAATCGCGATGGAAGGTATTCGTCGCCACGTAGAACTGGGCATACGAATGCAGGATGCGCAGCTCCGTGGAGAGTGTAACTACGGGCACAATAAAAATTGCCCCAGTACAGCCCATGATAAAATATCGCCATCCCCTCGCTCCATCAATGAGTCCACCTCTGGACCTGAAGCTAGTAACGGCGTTGCCCACGTGCAACTGATCATACCCAAACTGCCGGGCAAACCGACTGGGCAAGTAGGGCTCCAAGAAGCAATGATCTTCGCTTCTGTACAGCAGATGTGATGGTCTGATACAGACCAACCAATTAAAAGCTTCGGGGGAAAGAATTGTCTTCTCCCTACCCAAATCCTCTAGCCTAATCCCCGATTGATTGAGATGAACAGGAGGGACGGTGCAGAAAAGCTTCCAACTATGACTGAAGCCTAGCGCCCGCCGACAGTCTATGACCGTGTTCACGTTCCAGGAAGACTTTCGGTAGTTCAACAAGAAACTACACCCCGAACTACTGCCGAAACTGGGAGACATCACCCAGGGGTTATGGAGAATTAACCACTCCATCAAATACAGGTATGGTAATTCTATCCGAGAAAAGCTATCACGCCGAACTTCATCGACGAGCAGTCCGTCAGTCATGGCCCTCAGGCCAGCTTGTATACGGCACACCATGGCAGGGAGCAAGCCCAGTCTTGCCCCGAACACCTGACGCGACGCCAGGCACTACTACTCGGCGCAGCCATATAGAGAGAAAGCCAGCCAGTTGAGCCTCCCTGGACAGAGGCCTGCGATAGCGCCTCAAATAACTATGGGCCTTAGTGCCTTCAGGATACTTCCCCGTCCCTTCGTCGAGGAACCGGTCCGGAGCACCAGCATCCAGTATGAGATTGTCAACTACCTGAGCATTAAGCGCACTCAGGGGATTCACGGGAAGATCCTTGCCCTCCAATACCTTCTCCGGCTTAGCAGTCTTAGACCGGTGGAAGAAAAGATAAGACGTCCATTTGCTGATGTGAGCCAAATCTGAGGGCTCATCATAAAAAATGGTGCAGGCGAGGTAGTGGTACATCAGCTCCTGATAAACCTCCACTACCCGAGGGTCTGAGCCCCCTAGCTCCCGGTTCATAGGAACATACTCTTCGTATGGAGTGTCCCCCATTGGCAGTCTTGAGATCTCTGCCATCTCGTGCAGGGCCAATCCCAACTCCCCCAGTGGAGTGGCAAAAGTCCCGGTGAGCGAAATATATCGCTCCATCAGTGCTAGGAACAGGTTAGGGTTAGGAGGTAACCCAACACTGGTGGCACTCACAGCTGCAAACAGACCGATATTCTCTAACTCGGTGTGAAAATGCTTCAGGGCCCAATCAACTAAGCGAGCCCATCGAAGGTTTGAAGGGGTGATCCACCCGCCACACCGAGGGTTCACTTTAGGGTACACTCCCCCATGCCCCATAAAATCATTACCGAAAGTCGATAATTGGACCGGCTGGATCACCAAGCTATCTTCACTCGGGACACTGCCCGGGTACAGTCCCCTGAACAGCGTCACAAAGCCAGAAGGGCGGCTGACAAACGACCCCTGATCAGCTCCTCTCAGATGAAAGATCTTCCCTGGCTTACCATGAAGATCGGGAGTCACGTCCACGACATCTTCCTGGGATAAGTAGCGTGGTAGAAGGCCGAGATGGGGTAGTCCCTCGGCATGATGGGCAGATACAGGACCAAATCCACGGCGGGGAAAACCCAGAGTTCTCTCTTGGGCTTTGTCTGGGACCGCTTGTCGATCATGTCCCCGAAGAGGAAAGCCGGCTTCAGGTATTGCTCCCCGTCTACGTACGTCAAGGGCTCCCCGTTGATCAAGTTTAGCAGCATTCGCTCGCCCTGAGCCGATATCAGAAATGCCCTTCCTTCGGGATACTGGGGCCCGGAGATAGGAAATGTCACGTGTGACAGATCCTCCAGATAGTTGGAGTGCAGCATCCCGGCGGCAGAGCCCATCACTTCAGCTAGCGGAGACTCATGCAAGTCAACTGCAAAAGCACAGAAGAAACACGTCAGTTCCTAAACTAGACATTTCGGGACTTGTGCATCCGCAAAAAGGAAAATCAACAGTCCGTACTCTACGTCGAGACTGTGAAACTTGAGCCTTTACGCTGGAATCCATTTTCTTAAACGTAAAAATCAAGGTGGGCGGTATACGGTCTGTGCTTTACGCCAGATTGATTAAAATAAGTTATTACGCCAGGATTTTCATCCACAAGCGTAACAAATCAAATTTTAATAGTATACACCAAGTTTTCGGCAGTCAAAGCTTTTACGCTCGACTGCGGGAAAAATTGGAGTTTTCACGCTGACACATTAGGAATGTGGGCGTAAAAGATGAAACGTCTCCGTGCATCATCTTCCTCAAAGAGGCTATCAGCACAGAAGACGACCTAGCACGGTCACGTTCAATGTGTGCGAAGGATTTTTAGTCATTCTCTTTTTTCCAAGAGCTCTACCTGCCAGGCCGGGTGCACTACTCGTCGGTGGGATACTCCACTCAGAATGAAGTTCGCCTTGTCCAACCAGAGACGCTCTCGCTTGAGCGGAAGAACGAGAAGAAAAATCAACCTTCTTTCCCTTAGTGGAGGAAGCTTGCTTCGGGGCCATTGCTGGAAGACTTTGAAGACTCGAAGAAGAAATAGAGAAGAACTCGAACAGTTGAAAGTTTTCTCTCGCAGAAGACGGATGAAAAGTTTTCTCTCAGAAAACTTGGGATATATATAGAGTTCGGATGTGACTCCTCGGACCTCGGACCAAATCCCTAATTAATATTCGGTTATGATTGGGTCCTACGTCAGCCTATTTATTCAGAGAAGGCGGACAGTCAGCGAATTCAAAAAGTTTTCCGCGCAAAGCAGGTTCGTGGTTTCTACGCTAAGGAGCTTTCTACGCTCGACAGCTACAGATCTACGGTTTTACGCTCGCAAGCTATAAGTCTATGGTTTTTACGCCCGGATGCCTTTGTGCTCGGTAGCTTTTATGCTCGAGAGGCGACAAACCTACGACTTCACGCTCAGCAGATACCAAATCGATGATCTCACGCTCGGTGGCGCTTAGTTTACGCTCAGAGGCGACGGATCCACGGCTTCACGCTCGGAAAATTTTCTTTTCAGAAGCAACAAATCTACAGTTCTACGCTAAGGAGCTTTCTACGCTCGACGGCTACGAATCTACGACTTTACGTTCGACAGCTATAAGTCGAGTTTTACGCCCGGATGCCTTTGTGCTCGGTAGCTTTTATGCTCGAGAGGCTACAAACCTACGACTTCACGCTCAAGAATCACAGGTCTACGATCTCACGCTCGATGGTGTTTAGTTTATGCTCAGAGGCTGCCAACTTATGATTTTGCGCTCCATGACTTCCCGCACATCCGAAAGATATACAGGCCAGAAGTACGCGTACAACTGAACGATCCTTGTAATGCCCCGCTCCGCGCCGGCGTTATATATCAAGGTGAGTGGGCAGAACTTCGTTCTCTGATTCTTGCACGTCTTAATAATAACCTGTGTTTTTGCTTGCAATGTTTTCTTAAGAGAATGATAGAACCTGCCTTGCATGTTAATAAACGAACTCACCTAGCTTGTGTCACGCCCCAAGGCATCCCCCGAGTCGTGACCACCGTGCGGGCCTGGGGTTGCGCCCGCACAAGGCTTTAATGATTTGCATAGCAAGCACATATTCAGAGTACGCAGATAAATTAAAACACAGATTTGAAACATGAAAAAGTTCTCTTTATAGATAATGAACATCTATTACAAACTCTTGAACGAGTTAGCTAATATGCCGAACGGCTTACAAAGAGATGACTCAAAATGAGATAGCAGTCCTGTACATTACATCCCTTTATAAATTCAAAACGATCAGGACCTCCAGGCTGGAGGATAGCTTTGCCACGGAGCTGCATTTGTGTATGAAGAGTTGCAAGCTCCTGACTTGAAGATGCTTCGGGGGCGCGGTGAAGATGCGCCAACAGCTGGACTGGATCGAGAAGACGACTTCAGCTCCTCGCTCGGTTTGCCTTGGTGCGGAGAACCTGTTTCAACGAGGGTCAGCATATCGAAATATGCTGGTAAAGGCGAGCTAGACTGACTATTACCAATCAATACGTTGTTTAATGAAGCATGCATATTTGTGGGTTTCTATCTTGCCTTAGTTCATTTACAAGTAAGCAGCATATAGAATTTACTGAAATGAACGTGCCACCGTTCGGTGGATTTTACCTGACCGTCTGAATTACCTGCACAATACTTACCTTGCCTTCCCTGCCACGAAGACACAAGTTAGTATACAACAGGTTTAAATATACAGTGGATCACTGGCGTTGCCATAAAGGACACTAGTCATAGACGAGAATGGTTTGCAGCGAAAGTACAGTGGTGCTACAAGCCATTCCGTCTAGTACAGTTGACTATACAGTAGGGTTCCGTCCGGACCGGATCGGTGCCAGTGCCCCAGCGACCGTCCGCAGAAACCAGTTACCTTGTGCACAAGTTGTCCATGATCGAACAGTACGTTTGCTAAGTTAACAGTTCATGCAGTTGAGGCGAACAGTAGTACGGGACTGTCGGTATTGCATGATTCATTTAACATAGCCTCATTGAACAGTTTAATGCATACAAGGTGTTCTATACTTAGCACGATTTATAGAACAGTTATAAACGAACTAGCATACAGTATGATAACAGTTCACAGTTGGTTGACAAGCATAATAACCAAGTCTATTCTCTTTTATCTTGGTTTCTTTTATTATTACTTGGTATCGTTTGATCGGGGCAAAGGAGAATGCAGATTATTAGCTGTGAAGCTTGGAAGCAGGGCTAGCTAATCGGGTTGGTAGCCACTCACTTCGATGTTTGGAAGGGAGAAAGAAAGAGGCGCTTTACGACTCCGCTCGCAAGCCGCCTACTGCTCGTTCACCTGCACACGAACAGCTTGATCAATACTTCTTCCTCTCTTTTCAATCTCGGAATTGAAGTGCAAGTTCAATGAACGAAAACAATGAAAACTATCGAAACCGTTCAAGGAAAACAAGCAAATCCCAAAACCAACTCAAAGCACGAAAGCAACAAGCGACATCGAAAACCGAGGCAATAAAAGATAGCAGCGGAGAGGTCCCTCCTGACTCTGCCGCTAAACCGATCCTTGGGGCGCGGTCCACTGAATATGAGAATCGATTTCGAAGAAACAAATCCATAACGAGGACGAGTTCTTAATTCAATCTATCCCGATCGAACGATACCGTCTTGTGTTTCTTAGCTGCGCTCTCCGCCCCGGGAGAACGGGGCGCTACAGCTTGTCTTTGAATCAATGTCTGCTTAACGAGAATCCTGAATCACTTGCTTAGAGTGCATGAACATGTTCACTATCGTCTATGCTTCGAAGAGAACCATACTGTGCCTAAACGTGTTCAAGTGATAAGTCGGATTGCCCCGCAACAACGATAACTGTTCTGATAGTTTGTCTCATCTGCATACTAGAGTTTATTTGATAGTGTTCCATGCATTCGCATGCGGTCGGACAATAGCTTTTGGTGGAGAGCTGAACTGCATGCGTCCATGCCACCATGGATCACAGCTGCCATTAGCTTCAGAGAAATGAGTCATTGGTATGCTGTTCCACCAGTATGCTGTTCCACCAGCTGCCGATCCTGAGATACTCGGGGACCGTCCTGCATATAGCTAAGTCATTGTGTTGGCTTGGATAGTGACTGCCCCTAAGATCGTGCATTGTGTGTCTAGCTTTGCATCTGACCCTGGAGTCGCACGAGACACGCTGTGCACACCCTAAAACATGAACGGTTTGCTTGCTTGCATATTCAATATGAAACTCTGTTTCCAAACATGTTTCCAAAGCAATGTAATATGACTCTACTAGAACTGCATGAAACGAACCTAGGTAAAACTAGAAAGATCACTAGTAATGTAATATTTTATAACATGATTACTTAGTGCTTGTTTGAGTGAATGCTTGTTTCTGTTCAGTTATTTTATCTCACCAATACTTGTATAAAGTGCTGACCCACCAACAGTTTACTTGCACGCAGGTACTGGATCGTCCGAGGGAGCGATAGGCGTGCCACAGTCCCGAAGACCCGGAATCTTGACTGTTTCGATTGTTGCCCCGAGAATGCTATCGTATAAGGGGGCATAATGTATGGAACAAACGTATGCCTTTACTAAAGGAAACCCAAGTTGCCTCGATTGTCCCGAACGCTCAGTTGGCTAAATGCATTGCATTACAACAAGTCCCTTTCCGCTGCTTACTCGATTGATGCGATGATAGCCAACTATCAACTTAAACGATTGGCCTTGCACGGGCGCAACCCCAGGCCCATGCGGCATCACGTCCCCCGAAAGCTTGACTCGGGCCATTCGATTAGCTCCCCTTCCTCCCTCGCGCCCGCGGGACGGACGCGGTGATTCGCGTCCGGCGCGCCGAGGCACGGTGATTCGTGCCCGGTTCGTTAAATCCCGGCCGCACGACGCGGGGCCGGGCGGAGCGGCGGCCCGGACGGGACCGGGGCGTGACAGAATGGTATCAGAGCCAGGTTTTGATCCTATCTGTTGGGACAAAGTTGGGGAACGGCAAGTACTTGGCCCTGAGCTCGTGGAGCAGACCGTCCAGAAAGTCCGGCTGATACGAGAAAGATTAAAGGTAGCTCAAAGCCGTCAAAAGAGCTACGCGGACACACATCGGAGACCGCTAGAGTTCCAAGTAGGCGACCGAGTATTCCTCAAGGTCTCGCCCATGCGAGGAGTCAGCAGGTTCGGGGCAAGAGGAAATCTAAGTCCGAGATTTGTCGGCCCGTTCAAAATACTAAAGCGGGTTGCCTCAGTTGCGTATCAGATTGCTCTACCACCATCCCTATCCGACGTACACGATATATTCCATGTTTCTCAACTTAGGAAATATGTGTACGACCCGAGCCATGTGGTAGACCTGGACCAACTGAACCTTCAAGCCGACTTGACGTATATAGAACAGCCTGTGCAAATTTTGGATAGAAAAGAAAAGCTGCTTCGGACTCGTTCGGTTCCTCTCGTGCGCATGCTTTAGCGGAATCACTCTGTCGAAGAATCTACTTGGGAGCTTGAATCCGAAATGAGGGAAAGGTTCCCCTCATTATTTCCTAGTGGTAGGTTCTATTCCTTAAGTTTCGGGATGAAACTTCCAATTAGTTGGGTAGGATGTGGTGCCCCGTTCCCCCTATTCGGGGAGCGCGGCTAAGAAATACAAGACGGTATCGTTCGATCGGGATAGATTGAATTAAGAACTCGTCCTCGTTATGGATTTGTTTCTTCGGAATCGATTCCCATATTCTGTGGACCGTGCCCCCGGGATCGACTTAGCGGCAGAGTCAGGAGGGACCTCTCCGCTGCATTCTTTTGTTGCCTAGTTTTCGCTGTCGCTTGTTGCTTTCGTGCCTTGAGTTGGTTTTCGGATTTGCTTGGGTTTTCTTGAACGGTTTCGATGGATTTTATTGCTTTCGTTCTTAGGACTGCACTTCAATTCCGATAATGGAAAGAGAGGAAGAAGTACTGATCAGCTGTTCGTGTCAATACAGGTGATCCAGCAGTAGGTGTCGCTCGAGCGGACTCCTAAGGCACTTCTTTCCTTCTTCCTTCCAACTACTAAAGTGAGTGGCTACCAACCCGATTAGCTAGCCCTTCTTGCTAATCTTCACATCTGAATCTTGTGTTCGTGCTTGCCCCGATCAAACGATACCAAGTAATAACTAATAGATATCAAGATAATAAGGGAATAGACATGGTTCTGTTTGCTTGTCATTGAAACTTGTGAACGGTTACTTACTACATGCTTGCTTATTCAAAATGTTTGCCATATGCATATATACAAGTTAGAATGCTTACTTCTTCTTCTATAAATATGCTATATGTAGAACACCCTTTGCCATGCATCAAATGTTCAGGGAGACTATGCAAAATACATCACACAATGCTACATATCCCCTGATTTCATTGCCTCAGCTACATTAATGGCAAACTTAACACAAACGCCATTGATCACGGACAACTTGTGCACAAGGCCTCTTGGTTCCTGCGGACGGTCGCTGGGGCACTGGCACCGATCCGATCTGGACGGAACCTCAAGATTAGTCTCTCCCATAGGCGGGATGGCGTGTAGCGATACATGTGCCTCCGTCACCTTAGCCTGAGACTAAGACCGTCCATTATGGCATCAAAGCCAGTGATCCCCTCGTATATTTAAACCTGTTGCAACTAACTTGTGTCTTCTTAGCAGGGAAGGCAAGGTAAGTATTGTGCAGGTGGTTCAAACGGACAGGTAAATGTCACCGAACGGTGGCGGGTTATTTCAATGATTCTATATCTATGTCTTGTTGTAAAAATGAACTAAGGCAAGATAGAAACCCACAATAAATGTGCATTCTTCATTAAAACAACGTGTTGATTGGTATAGTTGGGTTAGCTTGCCTTCACCAGTACATTTCGATGTACTGACCCTCGTTGAAACAGGTTCCCCGTGCTAGGAGAACCAAGCGAGGAGCAGGAGACAAACCCCCAATCCAGTCCAGCTGTAGGCACGCCTTGACCGTGCCACCTTTTGTAGCATAAGAAGAAGAAGCCTTTTGAAGAAGAAGCTAGCCACCAAGCAACCATGCAGCTTCGTGGCAAGGCAGTCGTTCCGACCCAAGGTCCTATATTTTGAGTTGTAGTAAAGGATATAATATACAGGACTGCTATCTCATTTTGTGTCAACACTTTTGTAAGCCCATAGAGGCAATCTTTATGACTCAGTTCAAGGAGTTTGTAATAGATGTTCATATTTTCAATAAAAGAGAACTTTTCCATGTTTAAATCTGTGTTTCAATTATCTGCGTACTCTGAATATGTGCTCGCTATGCAAAACAAAAATACTTAGCCTTGTGCGGTGCGCAACCTAGGCCCGCACGGCGGTCACGCCCGGGGGACGACTATCGATTCCACGGAATCGGGGCGTGACATATTGATTCTCTGGCCCAAAATCCGTTGCTATGACTCTGAGATATTATCGATATGGTTTTGCAAAGTGCGTTCTATACAACAAGTCCATAGATATTCTCAAAGTGCAAAATATTTCCTGAACTTGAATTGCTTGACTGTTTCGATTGAGTACGGCGAGGGACAGCACTTTTGCTACTTGGGATATCGAGAAGTTTATCCTTGAAGTTTCGAGGATGAAACTTTTTGTTGGTTGGTAAGTATGTAACGCCCCGCTCCGCGCCGGCGTTATATATCAAGGTGAGTGGGCAGAACTTCGTTCTCTGATTCTTGTATGCCTTAATAATAACCTGTGTTTTTGCTTGCAATGTTTTCTTAAGAGAATGATAGAACCTGCCTTGCATGTTAATGAACGAACTCACCTAGCTTGTCTTTGAATCAATGTCTGCTTAACGAGAATCCTGAATCGCTTGCTTAGAGTGCATGAACATGTTCACTATCGTCTATGCTTCGAAGAGAACCATACTGTGCCTAAACATGTTCAAGTGATAAGTCAGATTGCCCCGCAACAACGATAACTGTTCTGATGGTTCATCTCGTCTGCATACTAGAGTTTATTTGATAGTGTTCCATGCATTCGCACACGGTCGGACAATGGCTTTTGGTGGAGAGCTGAACTGCATGCGTCCATGCCACCATGGGTCATAACTGCCATTAGCTTCAGAGAAATGATTCATTGGTATGCTGTTCCACCAGCTGCCGATCCTGAGATACTCGGGGACCGTCCTGCATATAGCTAAGTCATTGTGTTGGCTTGGATAGTGACTGCCCCTAAGATCGTGCATTGTGTGTCTAGCTTTACATCTGACCCTGGAGTCGCACGAGACACGCTGCGCATACCCTGAAACATGAACAGTTTGCTTGCTTGCATATTCAATATGAAACTCTGTTTCCAAACATGTTTCCAAAGCAATGTAATATGACTCTGCTAGAACTGCATGAAACGAACCTAGGTAAAACTAGAAAGATCACTAGTAATGTAATGTTTTATAACATGATTCATTAGTGCTTGTTTGAGTGAATGCTTGTTTCTGTTCAGTTGTTTTATCTCACCAGTACTTGTATAAAGTGCTGACCCACCAACAGTTTACTTGCACGCAGGTACTGGATCGTCCGAGGGAGCGATAGGCGTGCCACAGTCCCGAAGACCCGGAATCTTGACTGTTTCGATTGTTGCCCCGAGAATGCTATCGTATAAGGGGGCATAATGTATGGAACAAACGTGTGCCTTTGCTAAAGGAAACCCAAGTTGCCTCGATTGTCCCGAACGCTCAGTTGGCTAAATGCATTGCATTACAACAAGTCCCTTTCCGCTGCTTACTCGATTGATGCAATGATAGCCAACTATCAACTTAAACGATTGACCTTGCACGGGCGCAACCCCAGGCCCGTGCGGCATCACGTTCCCCGAAAGCTCGACTCGGGCCATTCGATTAGCTCCCCTTCCTCCCTCGCGCCCGCGGGACGGACGCGGTAATTCGCGTCCGGCGCACCGAGGCACGGTGATTCGTGCCCGGTTCGTTAAATCCCGACCGCACGGGGCGGGGCCGGGCGGAGCGGCGGCCCGGGCGGGACCGGGGTGTGACAATCCTCAAGGTGGTCAATTACAGGAGTTCACACAGAAGATACTCCTTCTTGACCTCAAGATATCCTAAGTACCCAAAGCATACAGAGTTCGAACATTAAAAAATTACTCTTCTTCATGGGTCGATTCGAAGTTCATCCAGACTCCAGTCTGAATATTTCATCTACCAAGATGGCAAATCAGTTTGACAGCCATTTCTTACCCTGTTCCAAGGGATTTTCCGAGAAATCATTCTTGAGGATGATGTCTGAACAAAGAAATTCTGTTTATCAGAAGTAACAGTTCAAAATTCTACGCGGTTCCTCACTCCTAAAAAAGCAGGATAGTTCGAACACTCGAATGCTAAAGCGGCTTTCTACGCATCACTAAGTCATGCGTAAAAGACAGGACAGGACCTAGCACTCTTTCTAAAACAGTGTCGACGTAAAGAATCAGACGTGTCGAAGCTGCACATATTCAGGCTTCACATCAAAGTATGGTAAGATGATCATATGAAGAAGAAAGACGATTTTATTAAAGATTAAAGTCATGATTACATATGAGGGAAATCCAGTCTATAAGGGTTTTTCTTCATTTTCATGATTACATCTGAGGGAAACCCCGTCTACAAAGGGCTTCCTCATTATCGTCTGAAGATCGCACCGAGAAGCTGTTCTGACAGGTTCTTACGTTGGTGATGGTCTTCCTCTTCTTCCAAGAAGATGATCAGTGGCAGGAGGATACAAAAATAGGCATAGACCCATCCTCCAACAGAAGGAAAGCAGAGTAAATATGCTTTCCTACAGACCACCGCCGTTCAAGCCGGTCTGTCTGCCTCTCGTCACCAGAGGTAACAGGAGAAGGTGCCACTTGCAAGCAGCATGGTGGAATACGATTCTTCGTCTCTTCCGAAGAACCACCATACAAAGTTGCTGATCATCTCGAGCAAAGGAGGCTATGATATCCTTCCATGATCCATCGTTGCAGAGGACATTTGCTCGAAGACGCCGTCTTTTTCGGCTCCTTATATGCTGGAAGAGCATGATCTCCTTCTTTCTCAAGTCGATTCGACGAACTCCGGCCATCATCTCTGTATGGTAAAGGAAGTATGAGAAGAACATGAGAACTCCTCAGCCTTTTTATAGGCGAGAGAGGGCACCGGTCCCCAATAAATTCGCCATAAAGTCAGCCTCGACCGTTTTAAAACTCCATTCAGAAACGTTTCGAGTTACGAGGAGCGGTTCATGCTTCATTCAAAGCATTTCAAATTACGAGGAATTTAAAAGCTTTGAAGGGGGTCTTGTAGAAGCATAAAAAATACGCTGGATAGCTCTACGCAGCATATTGATGCAAAGCAGCATAAACAGAGGTCTTCAGAGCCTTCAAACATGCAGACAGAGCTTCTCCGCCGAGCACCAATAAAATACTGACTCAAGGACCATCCGCGTAGGGCAGTATGCCCAGGCTGCTTCAGCGTAAACGGGTTGCTTCATTGCCTATATGGCGTAAAACTCATCCTCTTTTCAGTGCAGCATTGAAGTGTACGAGGGACGCTTCGCATTCTCCGAAGTAAACCTGTCAGACCCTGCAATGAACCTGTCAAACCCTGCAATGAACCTGTCAGATCCTGCAATGAACCTGACGCCTTGACTTCTGACAAAAGGATACTGCTCGACTATCCAGGCGACGGCTATAATGATGGCGCGGCACTGCAGTCCAGGCTCTCATTTACCGCCATTTCCCTTGCGTAAACCGCTTTTTACGTAAACAGAGGAACGCGCTGCCCATTTTTTCACAGGCAGATGAGAGCTCCTTATGCTCCGCGAAAGACAAACCGCCTGCCACGTCAAAAGCTGCACTCCGTACGAGACTCGAGGCACGTCTCTGCATTTTTATGCACAGAGTGATGGCAGGCCCTCAAGGCACGTCTCTGCAATTAATGCACCGAATACTGACAGATGTCTGAGGCACGTCTCTGCACTTGATGCACAGAAGGGTGACAGACCTTCAAAACACGCCTCTGCGTTTAATGCACCGGATGATAGCGAATCTCCACAATTAATGCTGGGGATTTGATTATATCTCCAAAAGCCGTAATTCCGGCTAAAACGTCCACATCCACTCGGCTTCTGTGCCTATTCAGCTTTGATGCCCGCTCGGCTTCTATGCCTATTCAGCTTCGGTGCCCGCTCGACTTCTACGCCTATTCAGCTTCGGTGCCCACTCGGCTTCTACGCCTATCGGCCTTTATGACCACTCGGCTTCTACGCCTACTCGGCCTTTTCGCCTACTCGGCCTCTATGACCACTCGGCTTCTACGCCTATTCGGCTTCTATGCTGGTTTGATAACTATTTGGCTTCTATGCCATGGTGACAGACATTTGGCTTCTATGCCAACCTCTTCTACACAATGGATACCTACCTACGTGGCTTCTACGCCGTGATCTTCGTAGCAATTATACGCATTTTGTCCCTTAGTTGGACCCGCGTCACACGCTCATTCAAAGGATCATCTATACGCAGGCATTGGTTATTTTAACCGTTGTGTAAAAGGGTGCTGTACTTTCCACTACTTAATTTTTACACCGATTGAGTGGTCACTGTCACTAAAACTCTATAAATAGAGACCTCTATCAATGAGGAACAAGGTCGACAAATTGGAGGGTCGAGAGAGAGAGAGAGAGAGAGAGAGAGAGAGAGAGAGAGAGAAGAACCCGGAGCTCAGGCATAGAGAAGGGATCGACGACTTTGGCATCGGGCATCCACCCTCTTCAGCAACCCTCGAAGCTACTACCTGTCTTCCACGGCACTTCTTCAACATCGTGTGGTCCAAGGGCTAAAGTGATCGACTGCAGATCAGACACCTATAGCAATATTCACCCAGATTAAATAAATTGTACTTAGACATCCTCGTGTAGGATCAGATTTGTACAATCTTGTTTGTAAACAATAAAAGAAGGGGCGGGTCTTCGTACAAGACCTCGTTTTCCCGCATTCATAAAATCTTTTCTCGTTTATATTACATACCAAAAATAACACACACACACACACACACACACACACACACACACACACACACATATATATATATATATATATATATATATATATATATATATATATATGAAAAAAGGGATATGAGCCATAAGCTCATATTCCTAGATGAGCAATGCACATGTGGACCAATATGAATGAAGTATACTAGTGCACATGGGTGCACATTGGATGTAGAAATCCATTTCTATTGGTCCATATGTGCATGGATCATATAGGAATATGAGCCTATGGCTCATATCCCGTTTACCCATATATATATATATATATATATATATATATATATATATATATATATATATATATATATATATATATATATATATATATATGCTAACACATAACCACACTAGTGATGCACATGCACTCTCCTATTCTCCCACATCAAAATAAAATATAGAACATACACATAATTAGATATATACATATATATCATATAATAATTATAATTATAATATTATAATAGCCATAACCAAGGTAAATTGAATTAAAATGCAAGAAAATAAATACGTGGAGTGCACCTCACCCGTATCACACTAAATCTAAGATACGCTTGCGATACGGCTCCACCACACCACGAAACATACCTCGAAGGACACAAGTAAGTCTAAAATTATAATTATGAATAACACGAAGAGCTAGCTACTCAACTACATTCCTGTGTCAAAATATGACATGCTCAAACCTCCGTGTCGGAAGAAAACCTCTAAATCAACCATATCGCCAAATTATCGGGATACGACCTATACGTATCCAATTATGGATATGACACTAGTCATACACAATCAAACACATGTCAATTTGGTCTAATTGACCTATTAACAAACACAAGATGTATCAATCTCAGAATTCTCCCAAAATTGACACAAAATACCACATAACTTTCTCCATAGGCTCTTATAAATCTAATTTCAATTTCTATGGGTAGCCTTAGTATATGAGAGGGTTTCTAATGATTAAATTACATATTTAGAGTCTAATTATAGAGGAAAAACTAAATTGTACCTATTGAAAGATGAATTCCTATTAAATCTCCAAATTGAGTGTCAAGAGCCTTCAACTTGTAGATCATTGTTCCTCCTTGTAGATCCTTGCTTCCTCCTTATAGATCCTTACTTCTTCCTTATTCTAATAACCTCTAATAATGAATAGGGAAGAAATTTGGGTAGGGATTAGTGAAGGAATGACGGAATTTGGAAGAGGAAAATTCTAGATCTAGATTTGGAATAAAAAATAAAGAGAGAGAGTCTTCCTCCATTCCTCCCATGGTCGGACACTAACCCCTCCTCTAAGCTACTATAAAATATCTACAATACCCCTTGGGGCTTGTCATGAAGGCATTAATTAAGGAGGGAAGGTTCTAGTCTAATTGGTTTAACTAATTAATTCATCTCCCTAATGAATTGCCTTACTATTGGGCTCAATTCTAACTAGAATTAACTGTTGGTCCAAGAATCTAATCTAAACTAGTTAGGTCCACTAACACAAGTCCAAAATCAAATCTAACATCTAACAATAAATAAATAATATAATAAATAAATATTCAATGTGCACAATATTTAATTAGTTATGAAATGACCAAAATACCCTTTCCTAGAAAATGTGGTAGCGACAACTAGCCCAGACAAGCGACGCAGGTTACGAGCAAGCCATCTACTATCTTAGTAGGATATTGGCCGGTGCAGAGAACAGGTACAACCCCATCGAGAAGGAGTGCCTTGCTCTAGTCTTCGACATCCAAAAAACTCGACATTACGTGGCAGGACAAACCATCCACATGATCTCGCAGCTTAATCTCCTCAGGGTCCTTATGATAAAACCTAGAGTGCTCAACTCTCACCTAGCCACATGGGTAATACTGTTATCACCATATGACATGGTATTCGTCCCACAGAAGGCGGTCAAAGGTCAGGCGTTGGCAAATTTTCTCGCAGTCCACCCGGTGCCAGAAACTTTGAAACTCTACGAGGAGATCCCGGACGAAGTCGCAGACTCCAATACCGCGACAAATGCAGAATTTGTTTGGCGAATGTTCTTCAATGGTGCTTCGAGAACAGGGCCCAAAGATGGCATCGTCGCTGGAGTCGGGATAGTGTTGATCTCTTTATATGATCTGTTATCAACCGTGCCTACTCCCTCATTGAGCCATGCTCCAACAATATGGCAGAGTACAATACTCTCATTATTGGACTCCAACTCGCTAAACAAGTGAGAGTTGACCACCTGAAAGCCTACGGCGATTCCAAACTGATAATCAACCAAGTCCGAGGTGAGTACGAAGTCCGGAACGAAGACTTGATTCCCTACCACTAAGTCGCGCTTGGATTAATCACCACCTTCGAGGGGTTCTTCATAGAGCATGTCCCTCGACTGCGAAACATCAAGAAGGATGCCCTAGCCGAAGTCGCAGCCTCTCTAGCTGTTTCGGTCAATACTCATGAACTGATCACCGTGATCGGTCGAGAGTTGGTCGGCCTAAAAAAATAACCTCTATCAGTTCTTGAGCTACTCAGTAGAGACGAGCTCTGACTCACAAGACTGGGGCTTCCATTCATCGACTATGCAGTTTATGGAACTCTCCCCGAGAACCCAAAGAAAGCCACTTCGGTCAGAAGATGTTCCCTCCGATTCTATTACGATACGGCTACCAAAATGCTGTATCGTCGCTCCTATGACGGTCTTCTCCTACGATGCCTATTGAATACAGAAGCAAATAAGGCTCTCCGTAAGGCTCACGATGGGATTTGTGATGCCCATCAGCAAGGGCCCAAGCTACTGGACTGCCTCCACAGAATGGGCTACTATTGGCTGACAATGGTAGCAGACGGTGTTGACTATGCAAGAAAGTGCCAAGCGTGCCAAATCCATGCTGACTTCATCCACCAACCCTCGGAGTCTCTACACCCGACCGTGGCATCCTGGCTATTCGAATCCTGGGGCATGTATATCATAGAGCTGATCAGTCCGCCTTCGGCTAAGGGACATCGGTTCATCTTGGCCAATACCGACTACTTCTCCAAGTGGGCGAAAGCCGTACCACTCGTTGAACCCAAGACATCCAATGTGGTCAGCTTTATGAAGTATTACGTCATATATCACTTCAGCTTGCCACAAAGGATCATCTACGACAATGATCCACAGTTCGCAAGTCACGTATTATACCAATTTTGTGACAAAAATCAGATTCAGAATGTAGCATCAACTGCCTATAACTCGGCAGCAAATGGTATGGCAGAAGCCTTCAATACGACCATCACAAAGCTACTCAAAAAGTTTGTGTCATCCAACAAACGCGACTGGAATAAGAAGCTGGGTGAATGTCTCTGGGCCTACTGTACAACAGTTCGGACAGCTACTGGCAATATATCTTTCTCTCTGGTGTACGAAAGCGAAGCGGTCCTGCCGTTCGAGATCCAAATCGCTTCACTCCGAGTAGCTCTCTTCCTCCAATTAACCATCGACAACAATCACTACAGATGGTTACAAGAGTTAGAAGCACTCGGCGAGAAAAGTCTCTTAGCTCAGCAGCGTATTGAGCTTTACCTATTGAGCTTTACCAAGCGCGTCTCTCGGGAGCCTTCAATAAATGGGTGAAGTAGAGGACCTACCAAGTGGGTAATCTCGTCCTGACCGTAAGGAGGCCGATGGTTATGACCCATAAGACGGCCGACAAATCCAACCCAAATGGGAAGGCCCGTTCATCGTAGAATCGGTATTCTCTAACGGCGCCTACCGGCTCGCAAAACCCATCGGCAACTTGCTCGTTGTCACTACCACATTTTCTAGGAAAGGGTATTTTGGTTATTTTATACTTTATGTGCTTGTTGAATATTTATTTGTTATATTAATTATTTATTGTTAGATGTTATATTTGATTTTGGACTTATATTAGTGGACCTAACTAGTTTAGATTAGATTCTTGGACCAACATTTAATTCTAGTTAGATTGAGCCCAACTATCAAGCCCATTCATTAGGAGGATGAATCAACTAGTTAAATCAATTGGATTAGAACCTTCATTCCTTAATTAATTCCTTCATGACAAGCCCTAAGGGGTATTGTAGCCTTTTTATAGTGACTTAGAGAAGGGGGTAATGCCGGCCATAGCAAGGGGGATGAGAGAGAGTCTCTCTCTTCATTCATTCATTACAATTCTAGATCTATAATTTTTCTCTTCCAAATTCCTTCATTCCTATACCAATCGTTACCCAAATTCCTTTTTAATTCCCTCTCTACTCACCATTGGAGGCTATTGGAACAATGAGGAGGCAAGAATCTACAAGGAGGAGGAAGGAGCAAAAGTTGAAGGCTCTTGACACTCAATTGGACAATTACACTGGAAATCCATCTTCCAATAGGTATAATTCAATTTTTCTCTATAATTAGACTCTAAATATGTAATTTAATCATTAGGAACCCTCCTATATACTAAGGTTACCTATAGGAAGTAAAATTAGGTTCATAGGAGACCTATGGAGAAAGTTATGTGGTATTTTGTGTCAATTTTGAAATTTTTTTGAGATTGGCACATCATGTGTTTGTCAATGGGTCAATTAGACCAAATTAACATATGTTTGATTGTATAAGACTAGTGTCGTATCCACAATTGGATACGTGTAGGTTATATCATGATAATTTGGCGATACAGATTGATTTTGGGGTTTTCTTCCGACACGGGGGTTCGAGCATGTCTTATTTTGACACGAGCACGTATATGAGTAGCTAGCTCTTTGTGTTGCTTCTAATTATGATTCTAGACTTGCTTATATTTTTGGGGATACGTTTGGTGGTGTGGTGGAGACGTATCGCAAGTGTATCATAGATTGAGTGTGATACGGGTGCGGTGCGCTCCACATGTTTGATACTTTGCTTTCTAATTAAATTTATCTTGGTTATAACTATAAGAGTATTGTATTTGTAGTTGTTATATATATATATATATATATATATAAAGATATGTTTCTATTTTATTTGAGAGTGTTGGTGGTCATAGGGAGAGTAGGGAAGTTCATGTGCACTATTAGTGTTAATATGTGTAGTATATATATATATATATATATATATATATATATATATATATATATATATATATATATATATATATATATATATATATATATATATATATATATATATATATAGGTGAGTGTAGTGGTGAGTGTAGTGTACCGGTGTGTGTATGTGTGCTAGGGGGTGTCGAGCTACTGCAATATTGTCACGCCCCGATCTCCCGCAGGCAAATCGGTCATTCCCGCTAGGCGAGAATCACCTCGCCAGCGCTTCCGCGGAACGATCGCTTTGACCCATCCGGGCGTGATGCCGCACGAGCGTGAGCCACGCCCGTGCAAGGCCGTGGTCCATTGGCTGTCGGTAAGAGTTCTAAGCCACAGAGTCACACAGATTGTCCGAGTGCAGCGGAATCATAAACGCATAGCGATTTGGTAACAGGTTTACTGAGTCGACAATATAGCGGAAGCATTGAATAACACAAGTTGAAGTAAAGCAACTCTTTATTGATATAAACAAGTGTTACAGGCGGCATATAGCCGAGATTACAAGTCGCTCAAGCCTCTCTCTCTGAAACAGTAAAAGCATGCCAAGTGGCTACAATTGTGGAATGATTGTACAGGCGATGTTCAGGCGATATTCACAACATTATGTCTTATATATGTGCTTCAGTTCCTGACGCACCGCTGCTTCGGAGTGTTCTCCACACCTTAGCACGCACGAAGGAGGCATCCGCACCGAACGAGGTTCTCCCGTACCCTGCATACAAACTGGTAGATTATCAGTACATTGAATGCACTGGTGGGGAAGCTACTCGCCCGCTCGACAAATCCAAACACGTAATACAGGTTCCGTGCACAACTATTAAGTTGTCTTTCTAGTTGCCTTAGGATCAGTTTCATACAAATATTGAATAGCCTAATCCGTGTGGCAGTGCGCCGTGCGACATGAGAGGAAATACGACGAGACTTACCAACTTACCATTTGTCCTTCCCTGTCCAAGGCAAACATTATTAATTCAAGCACGGGCAAGTATAATCATTCAGGAGGCATAGCATATGCAAACACGATGTTGTATCATGATCGTTCAGGTATTCAGTTTATGCGATACAATAGACTCGCACGCGGATAGCCGCTAAGCGAGGATGACTTGTTATCTTTCATTTTTACCAGCAAGCATGCAACAAGCTAAATACAAGGCGATCACTGACGTATGCCATATTGGACGGTATAGTCTTTGATGAAAATGGTATGCAACGAAAGTACAAGAGCCGCTGCAAACTATCCCGCCAAGAATAAGAGACTAAAACAATAGGTCTCGCCCGGACCGGGTCAATGCCAGTGCTCCAGCATCGCCCGCTAGACCGACCTTATGCACAAGTTGTCCGTGATCGAACGACGTCTCGGGTAAGTTATCCTTTTACATGGTTGGGGCAACAAGCGTACAAGACAAGAGTACACGACAAGAGGCATGTTGTTGAGGCAACAATAGTACAAGACAAGAGGCATTGCCTGATTTCCATTCTCATAGTCTTTCTGAACAATATCCTGTATAACAGGTTGTTGGCCTGGCTTATGTTACAAGTATTGAATCAAGGCAACGTACAAGCAGACAAGCATGCGTTTCTAAGGAACGTAAGCAGACATGTTTTGCTCGGACTCGAAGGTAAGCCGAGAGTTAGATCGTTAGGGGACTTGGCATGCGAGGGTCTGAATATAAGCAGTATTTTAATTTCCATGTTCTAGCATAAGAAATATAAGTTGGGATTATTCCCTTAGCTAGGTGCGTTGGATTCTTCATGCAGAGGGTGATTCACCTAGCGACTAGCATAAAATATCCATATTTTATGTGTGCTGGCTAAGCAAAGACAAGTTCACCGTAGCCACCCACCTTAGCGATGATTCGCTTCGGTAGAGCGATACGTCAAGCGAGCCTCTGAAAGCCTAAGCTGAATTCCTGTAGGGACAAGTCTGGATATCCTTTGCTTCTCGTTTGAGGCAAAGCGGGTCGGGACAGTTGCACTTTTGCCGTTTGAGACGGCAGTCCGCTGGAACGGAATGGGGTGTTACACATATGAAGCAGCAGAGTGAAGCAACAGCAACAACAATATGAAGCAGCAGTAGTATGAAATAGCAGCAGCAGCAACAATATGAGGCATTAGCAGCAACAACAATATATAGTAGCAGTTGTAGTACTCAATAGGAGGGGTGTTGTAGGGCCCCGTTCCCCCGGTGCGGGGAGCGCGGCTAAGAAACACAAGACGGTATCGTTCGATCAGGATAGATTGAAACAAGAACTCGTCCTCGTTATGGATTTGTTTCTTCGGAATCGATTCCTATATTCAGTGGACCGTGCCCCCGGGATCGACTTAGCGGCAGAGTCAGGAGGGACCTCTCCGCTGCTATCTTTTATTGCCTCGGATTTCGATGTCGTTTGTTGCTTTCGTGCTTTAAGTTGGTTTTGGGATTTGCTTGTTTTCCTTGAACGGTTTCGATGAGTTTCATTATTTTCGTTCATTGAACTGTACTTCAATTCCGAGATTTGGAAAGAGAGGAAGGAGTATTGATCGAGCTGTTCGTGATGCAGGTGAACGAGCAGTAGGCGGCTTACGAGCGGAGTCATGAAGTACCTCTTTCCTTCTCCCTTCCAACTACTAAGTGAGTGGCTACCAACCCGATTATCTAGCCCTGCTTCCAAGCTTCACACCCTAATAAATCTTGCATTGTTCTTTGCCCCGATCAAACGATACCAAGTAATAACTAAAAGATACCAAGATAAAAAGGGAATAGACTTGGTACATTATGCTTGTCAATAAACTTCATGAACGGATACTAAAGTGCATGCTTGTTCGTTTAGGAATAAATTATGAATTGTTGCTTGTCTTGTACAGTTGCTTGTCTTGTACTCTTGTTGCCTCAAATTGCACTATTGTTGCCTTAACTGCAATAAATTGTTAACTTGTATATTGTTCGATCATGGACAACTTGTGCACAGGATCACGGTCTCACGGACGATGCTGGGGCACTGGCATCGATCCGGTCCGGGCGAGACCTATTGTTTAGTCTCTTGTTCTTGGTGGAATGGCTTGCAATGCCCCTTGTACTTTCGTTGCACACCATTCTCGTCAAAGACTATCGTCCATTATGGCATAAGCCAGTGATCTCTTGTATATTTAAACCTGTTGCAAACTAACTTGTGTCTTCGTGGCAGGGAAGGCATGGTAAGTATTGTGCAGGTGGTTTAGACAGACAAGTAAAAGTCCACCGAACTGTGGCAAGTTCATTTCAGTAAATTCTATATGCTGCTTACTTGTAAATGAACTAAGGCAAGATAGAAACCCATAAAATATGCATGCTTCATTAAAACAACGTGTTGATTGGTATAGTTGGGTTAGCTAGCCTTCACCAGTATGTTTCGACATACTGACCCTCATTGAAATAGGTTCTCCGCACTAAGGCGAACCGAGCGAGGAGCCGAAGTCGTCTTTCCTGATCCAGTCCAGCTGTAGGCGCATCCTCTGATCGTGCCGCTTTTGAAGTACTTGAAGAAAAGGAGCTTGCAACTTTCTATACACAATGCAGCTCCGTGGCAAAGCCGTCCTCCAGCCCGGAGGTCTATACATTTTAAAGTTATAAAGGGATGTAATGTACAGGACTGCTATCTCATTTTGAGTCAACACTTTTGTAAGCCCGTGCGGCATATTAGCTGACTCGTTCAAGAGTTTGTAATAGATGTTCATTATCAATAAAGAGAACTTTTCCATGTTTCAAATTCGTGTTTCAATTTATCTGCGTACTCAGAATATGTGCTCGTTATGCAAAACATTAAAGCTTTGTGCAGACGCAAACCCAGGCCTGTACGGCGGTCACGGTTCGGGGGATGTCCCAACGATTCTACGGAATCGGGTCGTGACTTAGTAGTATCAGAGCACAGATTCAAGTTCCTTAGACTCTCGCACTGGAAAAGTTCCTTTAACGATCAAATTCCTGTGCGAACTCTTAAACTCGCTAGGCCAAAATGAGATACGTTCATGCAATAAGTCCATAATACATTATGATCCTAATGTAATTTACCTTCTTTTGAAGGAATGACACCAGCACAATCCACAGCGCAAGCACCGGACGAAACCCAAGGGCAACAAAGTAGTTCGGGCACTTCGGGAAGTTCAGAGAGCCAGCGAGCCGTGCCAAGCATCGATCCCATCTAGCAAATATTGCGGATGTTGGAGATAAACCAACAAAGGGACGAGGCTCGCTATGAACGGGCCGAGAAGCGGGCGGAGGAGAGTCAGCTCAAGTTTCAAGACAATATAGAAGCTCGATTCTCAGTCCAGCGAAAGCAGGTGGATGCCCTACAACAGATCGTTCAGACTTTGGCTTCCAACCATTCCGCCGCAACAGCAATGACTCCGGTGGAACAGCCCATGCTTGAAGTAGAGACACCGCAAATTCCAAGGACGAGGGACGTGACTGCCTTCGACTTTGGCCACTTCAAGAAAGTCTGCAATACCCCATTCAACGGGACTGAGGACGCAATCGTGGCTCTAGATTGGTTGGCCAAACTTGAAGACCATTTCGCTCTGCTAGAGGTCCCCGAAGAGAAGCGCGTCGCCTGTGCGCAACTATAGCTCCGCCTCAACGCGCACGATTGGTGGGACGTGCATCGACGATCTCTTCAATTTGACCATGGAGAGGAGGCAATCTCGTGGATGACTTTTCGTACCGCGTTCGAAGAGGAGTTTGTACCCCCTCCAGTACAACGTCGGATGGAAAATGAGTTCGTGCAACTGAGGCAAGGCAGCATAACAGTCAAACAGTACTCTGCCGAATTCAACCGTCTCTCCAAATTTGCTAGGGCCTATTTACCTGATGTAGCGAGTCGAGCTAGAAGGTTTGAAGGTGGACTACGCCCTGCCATCTATGCGCATGTAGTCATTCATCAGTATCGTACAATGCGTGAAGTCATGAATCACGCTTCATAACTTGAACCACACTATCCTCACGTTCCTGCCGGCGCTGTGCATACCTACAGTCACAAACGCCAAAGCAACGAGAGAGGAAATAATGCTGCAAAGCGTCACAATGATGGCAGAAAGCAGAAAGTAAACCAGCCTTGTAGTTTCTGTAAAAAGCCGGGGCATGCAATCGACAAATGTCGTCTGAAACTTGGGTTATGCCTAGCCTGTGGCGGATCAGACCATTCTGTTCGTAATTGTTCATTGAGTCATGATCGCCATCCACAACGTAATGTTCCCTAACGGTAGGTCCTATTCCTAAGTTTCGAGGATGAAACTTCCAATTAGTTGGGTAGGATGTAGCGCCCCATTCCCCCGGTGCGGGGAGTGCGGCTAAGAAACACAAGACGGTATTGTTCGATCGGGATAGATTGAAACAAGAACTCATCTTCGTTATGGATTTGTTTCTTCGGAATTGATTCCCATATTCAGTGGACCGTACCCCCGGGATCGACTTAGCGGCAGAGTCAGGAGGGACGTCTCCGCTGCTATCTTTTATTGCCTCGAATTTCGATGTCGCTTGTTGCTTTCGTGCTTTAAGTTAGTTTTGGGATTTGCTTGTTTTCCTTGAACAGTTTCGATGAATTTTATTGTTTTCGTTTATTGAACTGTACTTTAATTCCGAGATTTGGAAAGAGAGGAAGGAGTATTGATCGAGCTATTCGTGATGCAGGTGAACGAGCAGTAGGCGGCTTACGAGCGGAGTCATGAAGCGCCTTTTTCCTTCTCCCTTCCAACTACTAAGTGAGTGGCTACCAACCCGATTAGCTAGCCCTGCTTCCAAGCTTCACACCCTAATAAATCTTACATTGTTCTTTGCCCCGATCAAACGATACCAAGTAATAACTAAAAGATACCAAGATAAAAAGGGAATAGACTTGGTACATTATGCTTGTCAATAAACTTCATGAACGGATACTAAAGTGCATGCTTGTTCGTTTGGGAATAAATCATAAATTATTGCTTGTCTTGTACAGTTGCTTGTCTTGTACAGTTGCTTGTCTTGTACTCTTGTTGCCTCAAATTGCACTATTGTTGCCTCAACTGCAATAAATTGTTAACTTGTATATTGTTCGATCATGGACAACTTGTGCACAGGGTCACGGTCTCGCGGACGATGTTGGGGCACTGGCATCGATCCGGTCCGGGCGAGACCTATTGTTTAGTCTCTTGTTCTTGGCGGAATGGCTTGCAATGCCCCTTGTACTTTCGTTGCACACCATTCTCGTCAAAGACTATCGTCCATTATGGCATAAGCTAGTGATCTCTTGTATATTTAAACCTGTTGCAAACTAACTTGTGTCTTCGTGGCAGGGAAGGCATGGTAAGTATTGTGCAGGTGTTTCAGACGGACAGGTAAAAATCTACCGAACGGTGGCAAGTTCATTTCAGTAAATTCTATATGCTGCTTACTTATAAATGAACTAAGGCAAGATAGATACCCACAAAATATGCATGCTTCATTAAAACAATGTGTTGATTGGTATAGTTAGGTTAGCTTGCCTTCACCAGTATGTTTCGACATACTGACCCTCGTTGAAACAGGTTCTCCGCACTAAGGCGAACCGAGCGAGGAGCCGAAGTCGTCCTTCCCGATCCAGTCCAGCTGTAGGCGCATCCTCTGATCGTGCCGCTTTTGAAGTACTTGAAGAAAAGGAGCTTGCAACTTTCTATACACAATGCAGCTCCGTGGCAAAGCCGTCCTCCAGCCCGGAGGTCTATACATTTTGAAGTTATAAAGGAATGTAATGTACAGGACTGCTATCTCATTTTGAGTCAACACTTTTGTAAGCCCGTGCGGCATATTAGCTGACTCGTTCAAGAGTTTGTAATAGATGTTCATTATCAATAAAGAGAACATTTCCATGTTTCAAATCTGTGTTTCAATTTATCTGCGTACTCAGAATATGTGCTCGTTATGCAAAACATTAAAGCCTTGTGCGGGCGCAAACCCAGGCCTGCACGGCGGTCACGGTTCGGGGGACGCCCCAATGATTCTACGGAATCGGGTCGTGACAGGTGTCCAAGAGATAAGAAATGTCTGGGAGTACTAATGTAATATGTGACTAAGTGTAGTAAGGTTGAGTATCCACTTTTGTGTATGATATCAAAAGTATAGAAGTTAAGTATTAGGGAAAGGTAGGATACTAAGGAATGATAAGTTGTAAGTATAGATGGTAAGTATTGTTTAGTGCTAAGTTTGGTATATGTGTGTCATAGGGAAGTTGACACCACTGACAGGTGTCAAGGTATAGGTGTATGCTATGGATGACTTAAAAGGAAATGTCAAGTTGAGTACAATAACATCAAGGTAAGGTTATGGGGTAGGATAACTATTAGTTTATAGTTAAGGTAAGTTGTATATAGTAATGTATTAGCTAGTATACTCAATATAGCTAGTTGATCTAGTTAAGGTATTGGTATAAGTTGCTAGGTAATCATTAAGATATATGATATTGTCGTTGAGGGTATTAAGCTATTAAAATACTAAGGTAATTGTTAGTACTAAGGTATTAGTTATATATTGGTATTAAGTTATGGTATATAGTATGGTATAATTTATATATGTATTGATATTGATATCATAATATAACCTAGTACCTAGTATCAGCTAGTATGACTTGTGTCCTCAAGATACCAACCTAGAAATAGCTAGTTTGACCAAGTTTGACTAGTTTGACCTAGAGTTGACCTAGTTTGACTATTTTGACCTAGAAATGGCTTTATGACATAGAATTTGACTAGTTTAACTATTTTCAATCCAAAACTTTGTATTGATATAATTTTCTATATTTAGGTCTCCGAGACACCGTTACGGACATCTTTGATACTGTTCACCGGATTTCAGACAAGTACATTCTCTGATAGTTTTTCATTTATGATATCCCCTATGTTTTTTGTATTTAGTGTAGATATCCTTGATTTTTTGACACGATGGTTACACGAATTGGTATATTCATATCTCGTCATGAGATGTTATTCCCTGGTATTTATGGTGTATCTTGTGCAAGCCTTGTTCCTTGTTCTTCTTATACATGTACAGACAATAATTTTTGGGGAGACTAGCTACCTGTCCAGTGAATCCCGTGTCCTATCGTACCATAGTTGGATCCACTATACCAGTCGGGGCAGAGAGTGTTAGTGTGGATATCTGATCATACCCTCCTTGTTCATGTCTTGTTCTTTGTGAGTATTGATCATACACCGCACGTATGATTAACCAGGCCCTAATCCTTATACAAGTTTCCAAGCCGATCACATGTTGAAGCTGGTACTTGTAGAAGCATGAAATATGCTGGGGAATCTTATGCGTATTATACAGTCAAAATCCCCAACATACATGAAGTCCGCGTAAAATAGAGCCTCAGAGCTATACGCATAAAATAGAGCTTCAAGGCTGTGTGGCATAAAACAGGGCTTCTGAGCTGTCTGGCGTAAAGTAGAGCTTCAGAGCTGTATGCGTAAAACAGAGCTTCAAGGCTGTTTGGCATAAAATATGGCTTCAGAGCTGTACGTGTAAAACAGAGGATCAGAGCTGTTCGGCGTAAGGTAGAGCGTCAGAGCTATCCGCGTAAAGCAGTGCTTCAAGGCTGTTCTGCGTTGTCACGCCCTAGTCCCAAAATACGTAGGACTAGGACACGTAAGCATGTCAGCCGTATGGATATGGCAACTCCAATATATGGAAACCAAAATCCACACGTACGCTGTAATATGAATATCAAATCCACAAGTGTATAACATATGTCACAAGTCACAGGGTATAATCTAAATCTCATCCACGAAAATCAAATATAATTAAATAACCAACATCTATGAAACTAGATCTCAATAAGAAGTATCTAAGGATGATAGTTGGGTGGAAACAAATCCACTACCAACTCGAATATAAGAGCAATTATAATATAAGTACAACAAACATAATATAAGAATACCAGCTATCAATCACGGCTCGAAGAGAATACCTCTTCGAAACATAGGTAACCATCCGAATCTGCGCTCTTGCGAACACTCAAGAACAGATACACCTGGAAGGGGCCAGGTCCTTAGAGGGACATAACAAGATACATAAAAGTATGCCAATGAAGTACTAAAATAAATATCCAATGGTCGCCTAACCGTCTAAGTGAATGCAGTTAAGAACAACTTTCCCCACAAGTGAGCTATCTGGCTGAAAACTGGGATTTGGCATGGTTCTCTATTGGAGATCCAGGGGCCTAAAAGTCACGTCGTCTTTTAAACGCCGGTGGCCCGCCTGATAGTACATAATATATAGTGGTTATCACCACCCGTATCTCCGACGGAGAATCCGGGCGCACAGGAGAAAAGTGCAAAGGAGCTTAAATGCGGTACTTGTTGTTCTCCCCACCCCATGCTCTAAGCATGTCACGTCCATGACACAATTTGGTTCATAGCCTATTCTTATTACCCTAGCCCAATCCTGCCACCAAACAAGGACAAGGATGGGACCACCGTACTACAATAAGCTATGTCCATGGACTTCTAATAACTGCTAAGTCTTCTAGCATACAAAGTTTCTATTAGCAGTTATCCCTAATGCACGGCCCATACGTACAGGAGGCCAGACCTGTCATGCAGTTCGTGATCTATATGAGACTCACACTCGTGCAACAACTGTGTCACGACCAATAAACCTAATGATGCTACATGATAATGGGGTAGTCTTATAAACAAGGTCAATATAAATACATAAATAAAATATATCACGACGACACCGTCGCGCGCATTTTATATAACAGTTAAAATATATGAACTAAAGACAGAAAATAAAGATGCATGCAACTTATGGAATATAAATAACAGTACAATGGCAAGGTATACTTGCCTGGCAAGGAAGCTGCAATGTACCAATAACCTGCTCCAGAAGTCGCGCAGAACAAATTCAATATCCTATGTACATATAATATAATACAATAAAATTATTAGTCATTACACTAGCACATACACACAACCATATTTATACTGGACTCGGGGGTACACTAGGGGTGGCACTAGTCATCTAACACAGTCAATTGCGCGACTACTTACGCGGGTGTCCTATATTAAATATTGCATCACAGTCAGTCAGTCAAAATAACATGTGTCTAGGCCAGTACATAAATGTACACAAGACAGCCATCTAGCATATTCTTAGGGTCAACATGGTCATGGTAACCATGGGATAATCCACAGTATCCTAGGGTCGTACAATATAAATACACATATAGTCATAAGCATATAATTACTTATATAATACAGTCATATATATATATATATATATATATATATATATATATATATATATATATATATATATATATATATATATATATATATATATATATATATATATATATCACTTGATTTCTAATACGCGTATGTGTATGCGTACAAGTTATTGGTTCACCGACTCAGGGTTTGCAGTCAGCTAACAGTCATAGAGAAATGCTAATACCCTACTGACATATACACAAGCACATACATAATAATATGAAAGGTGGGGAACAAGTTCGTACCTCGGGGTACGTATACGGAGACGACGTTGAGGTTGACGACGATGATGACGATGGTGACGACTATAACAACGATGATGGTGATGAGGACAATAAATAAGTGATTAGGGTTGGTGTTGGTAGTGATGATGAGATATTCATATTGAGAATGATGATGGGGTTGATGGCTGCTGATACGATAATGATTAAGGGTGAGATAATGACGATGATAATGACGACGATGGCGATGATAGTTAGGGTGATGATGATAACGACGATGACGAGATAACGATAATGCGACGATAATGAGATATCGATGATGCGATGACGATGAAGTGATGATGATGATAATGGTAATGGAATGATGATGATAATAGAAGATGATGATGGCGGTGGTGAGTGGTGGACTGCCGGAGTCCGGCCAGGGGAGCTTCTCCGGCGAGTCATGGTGATGGTGAAGATGATCGATGATGATGGAGTTGATGATGATAATGAGTGATGAGATGAGGTCTGCCGGAGTCCGGCCAGGGAGGCAGTTCAGCCAAGGAGGAGGAGGACAGGGATGAATGGTGAGATGGGAGGAGGAAAGGAGGTTCAGAGGGATGGGGTGGTCGACTGCTGGCTCAGGTGGAGTCAGGATGTGCAGCGGGGATGTGACCGCTGTGTCGACTCCATCGAGGAGAAGGAGGAGAATGACTGGAGGGAGAGGAGGAGATCTGGCCGGGTCGTGCTCAGGAAGGAAGACGTCGACGAGGCAGAGTTGAGAGCAGCGGGGTCGTTGAAGAACTCGACGGTGGTGGTGATGATGATGATACTGGTGGTGTCGAGTCGAGGCGTCGATGCTCAGGTGGAGGGAAGAAAGGAGGACGGGGCGGCAAGGTCGACGAGATGGCAATGATGGTGGTGGTTCATGCAACAGGGTGGGGAGGTGCAGGCCAAAAACGGTGGCCGCGGGTCGATGCTCGTCGAGGTGGACTCGGGCGCTGCTATTTCCAGCGAGGGCGTCGACGATGACGGAGCTCGGGAGATGGTCGATCGAATCGTCGTGGAGGAGTACAGGGTGGTGACTGTGCTTGCACGGAGGTGGTTGCTCCGTCGAGGTCGACTCCGGCCGGCGGGAGGACAGGAAAGAGGGGGCAGAAGAAGATGAATGGGGGGAGGCCATGGTGATGGGTCCGACGGCTGGGGCAAAGGGAGAGAAGGAAGGAGAAGAGTGTAGGGATAGGGTGGTTCGGATCGGGTCCGACGGCTGGGGCAACTCCGGCCGACGGTTGGCAGCGGTCGGCGCGGTAGGAAGAAGAAGGAAGAGGATGCACAGGGAGAGGGTGATGGTGTTCGGCTAATGTAGTTTAGGGGTTTGGATTTCCAATAGAAAAAGGGGAGGAAAAATTGTATATAAATACATGGGAACTAGGGTTTTGGTTGACCTGGGAGTGGGCTTGGACAACACCTCCTTGGGGTTGGGCCTTGGGCTCACATGAGGATGTTAGGGCTATAATTGCATTTATTTAAATGCAAGGATAGATATAAATTGAGGGGGCGATGTTCGTGCGTTGCACACTCCGAAAAAATTACAGAAAAATCCATGTGAAGGAAAAATTGAGTTTCTTCATGTATTGTCCAATGGTGGGGATACCTCAATGCATTTTTGCATAAAAGTCCCCCAACAATTGGAAGAATTGCACAAGGACAAAAATTAGATTTTAATTTATTAAATCGAATGCGCACGATGTTCTAGAATTAATTAAAAGTACATGAGAAAGAAATTTGGTGGGACACAAGTGTAGGGACGTAGATGGTACAGTGTAGAATATTAATAAAATTTGGGTTGCACAAAATGGTCAAGATTGTGTCTCCAATTTCGATTGGAACGCACAAGGGTACAAGGTCGTAATTTATTTAGAATTATAATAATAACGTCCGCGACGTTTATTGTGTGACTAAAATGTAGCACAAGAGAGCAATATTATAAGTTACATAAGGGACAGAATAGTAGGCGGGCATGTCTAGGATGAGGTAGCGAAATTTATAGATAGGCAATGGCTAGTGAAGTGCTCCAATTATCGAAGCAACGGTAAGGTGTGCTACATGATAGAAATTATTGTATACTTAAATAAATGCCATGTTCTAATTCTATCTGGCTCAAACTAGCCCTAGTTTCACTATCTAAGCAAAGCAGGCCTAATTTTAGGTGAGGGGGTTTACATGCGTAAAAGGTTGCTTTACCCTCCCGCGTAAAGCTTAAAATACGTTTGTTTTTAATGCAGCGTAAAGTTGTACAAGGAACACTTTGTATTCCTCGGATGAATTTGTCAAACAAAACAGTGAACCTGACTTCTGACAAAAGTACTGCACGATGATCGAGAGGACAGCTGTGATAATGATTTTGCACAGAGACCCAGGTTATCGTCTCGTGACATATTCTTGATACAAGTTAATTTTACGCATTCAAAGAATACGCTGCCTTCAGTTTTTACGCTTAAGACTGGAGTCTTCTGAATACGCTGCATATTCTACATTGACAGAAATAAGTTTTTACGCTCAAGATAAGATGAAATCAGACGCCACGTCAAAAGCTGTTTCCTGCACAGAGCCTGAGGCATATCTTTGTATTTAATACACGAGATGGAGGCATATCTCTGTATTTAATGCACAAGATTTTATTCTATTCTTTAGATTTTGTCAGGACTGGGAGAGCTAAAAATGTGACTAATATGCTCACATCATCATCCTTGCATTTTACGCCAACCAGGCTATTTTCAACTATAGGAGTACGCCGTATACTATCTCCTCGAAATACGCCAACTCGGCTATATTTGCTGTAATATCCCGTTCCGTTCTAGCGGACTGCCAACTCAAACGACAAAAGTGCAACTGTCTCGACCCGCTTTGCCTCAAAGAGAAGCAAAGGATATCCATATTTGTCCCTACAGGAATTCAGCTTAGGCTTTCAGAGGCTCGCTTGACGTATCGCTCTACCGAGGCGAATCATCGCTAAGGTGGGTGGCTACGGTGAACTTGTCTTTGCTTAGCCAGCACACATAAAATATGGAATGATACATGCTAGTCGCTAGGTGATTCACCCTTGCATGCTAATAAGAATCCAACGCACCTAGCTAAGGGAATAATCCCAACTTGTATTGCTTATGCTAGAACATGGAAATTGAAATACCGCTTATATTCAGACTCTCACATGCTAAGTCCCTAACGGTTTTATCTCTCGGCTTACCTTCGGGTCTGAGAAAACGTATCTACTTATGTTCCTTAGAAACACATGCTTGTCTGCTTTAATGTTGCCTTGTTTTCATCCAACCCCGGGAGACTACTAAGTAGTCATCCCTTGCATGATTGAACCTGCAAGTATCCGGGACCATTGGGTCACCAAGTAGCCCCGAGCCAGGGGAATGCATCAAGGCAAGTTACTCACTATACAGAACCAAGATTCAAGTATCCCGTGTACTCGTGTTATCGTGCACTCATGTTCCCGTGTTCTAGTGCACGCATGTTCTCGTGTTCTCGTGTATCCCATAATAATTGAAAGACCCAATAATTGTATGTCGCGGACAACTCAGAAACGAGGTACAGTTCCACAGACGGTCACCGGGGCACTGGGGCCGATCCAATCCGGATGGAACTTCATGTGTGGTCCCTCGTGTGCAGACGAGTGGTTTGTAGCGCCTATTGTACTTTCGTTGCATTCCACTTGGCCTAGGACCACATCATGTTTAGTCCATCGTGTGCGGGCAAGATGGTTTGTAGCGCATCGTGTACTTTCGTTGTATTCCATCTTGGCCTTGGACTACTTCATGTGCAATCTCTCGTGTTCGGGCGAAATGGTTCGTAGCGCATCGTGTGCTCTCGTTGCGTTCCATTCTCATCTGGGATTAGTCCTTTATGTGTCACGACCCGCACCCGGAATTTGGGCATGAGTCATGGGTACGTCCAGCCTACGCCGCAGCATCGGCGGTAGAACGCTGTCTAGGTCTCAACATATAATATATCCTGTCAATAGTCTCAACTCCGAACGGAGGACAAAGATAAATAACCCAGTTCTATGATATACTCAATCACAAGCTAATAGAAATCATAGCACGATGAGAATAGAAAAGAGTTCTAATAAAACCAACCACAATAATCCAACTCAAAACCTGGGTCTAAATGACCTCACAAAGTCACAAAATAATAAATACATCTCAGTCTCAGTCTAAAACAATAATGCAGAAAAAGTAGTCTAAGAGCAGCCAGGTACGTTCTCCTCTAGGCTAGGCAACTCCTCTGGGGTTTCTGGAGTGAAATCACCCTCTAATCCTGGGCCGTAATGAGTGGGGCAAAGATCCTCCAGGTCCTCTGAAAAATGTTATCCAGTCAGGATTGGAGCAAAGCACAAGCACTAACAGCAGTTTCATTAAATTGACAAAATCTATAAACAGTGTAAGAGATACAAGATGGAAATAAGTGCTGAAAATAAGAAGTACAGGAGAAATGAAATAGGCAACAGAGCATCTAGCAATGAACAATAAATAGTGAATGCTAGAACAATGAATCTGAATAAAGATAAACATCTAACTAAGTGTTTGAAATATTAGTTTATTATGTGATCGGCTTGGGACTAGATCAGGCTGGTTATATATGATTAGCTATGATTCTTGGAGGTCAGGCTAACCATATGGTTAGCTATGATGCATGATAATAGTCAGGCTAATCATATATAACAGCTATGAAGCATGATGATTGTCAGGCCGCACCCGACGTGAGAAGTGGGGTGAGCTATGATGCATGGTAAGGATTTGGATATGATCACATAATCTACTAATAGTTCCCCATCCCCAGCTAGCACGGTGGATTCCAATCACGACTCCTCATGATGGGGATCTAGGGTGCTAACTCGTGTATCCATAGTATCGGAATCAAGTATGTAATACACTACAATTTATAGAAGTAATCAACAATGAAAACTGTCAGAGAATGTACTCGCCTGTGGTCCTGAGCAAGGTGTGAGGATCGATGTCCAAAGTGGGATCACAATGACCTAATTATGGAAATTCAATGTTAATTAATGAATTAAAAGAATACATGTTTAACAATTTAAATACGAGGTTTCTAGGTCATCCTAAAATCTGCTGGTCAATACTAGTCCATTTGATACCATGCTAGCCCATACTTAGACCAACCTAACTAACTAGTCATTACTAGGCTGACTGGGTAGTTCCAGTAGCTAAGATATACTAACACCACACTAGAGTTATTTACATTTACCTAAAATATATAGGATAGTGTTTATATAGTAACTTAACTTATACCTTATTCATATAATTAATACCCTCAACCCAAAACTAGCTACACACTTTGATACTCCCCTTGATGTTTATATTCATAACCCACACTTATTTTTGTACTGATATATCCCCCTTATCTAGCACTTGATGAAATTAGCCACTACACCCATACACATGCCTCACAGGCACACATACTGGCACTTCTAATACACAGGAACATTACACACACAGGATTCACAAAATGCACAGGCACTCATCTCACACAGTCTACATATTGATACATGGGTCCTGAAAATCAATACTGGCATTTAGCTAATACCTAGACACTGCTGAACACACACATACAGATATCCACTGAGACACTTAGGTTCTGATACACCTACTCTCACATCAGGTGTATGCTGCACACACTGAAATTTATTGATTCATAGACAGTATTGATACATTAAGACCTGTACACAGTATCACTCACACACATATGTTCTACTCTCCCTAACTGAAATACACACACACACAGCCAATTCACACAGGCCTGCTCACACTGAAACACAGAACAAAATAACCTACACTGCACAGAATCCACACTGCACAGTTTACATATTAATACCTAGGTAACTGACACTAAGTTATACACAGACACACTCTGAACAAGGACACACCCTCACACATACACAGTTAATACTTACAGGCACATACACTGCTAGTACACACACATGTACAGAATTCCACTCTCAGGTATCTAATACACAGGTTTAAACACATCTATACTGACCTAAAGCCACACACAGGAAATACACTGATAGACACAACACTAATCCTAACCCAAACACACATAGGTATACTCAGGTCTGGATACACAATCTCACTACACATATATGTTATGTTTCTAACCAACCTGGGAATTTTGAGGCATACACAGACACTGTCATTTAAACCCAGGTTCACACACATAATCTACACAAGGCTACCTAGTTCTCACATTTGTTTACACAGTGAAACACAAGTTCTCTGATACCCAAATCACTACACTGTAATCCCCAATGCACAGAATTCTGCACATACACAGTAACCCTCTCCCAAGCCCGACTGCACATATCCTCTTCCCTAACACAGTTTTTCCCCCAAACACAAACCCCCGACTGAACAGAGAACCATTCACAGTGATCACCACACAACACACAACCCATTCACAACACAATTACATTTATGAAATATAGATGGGTATATCAAAATACAGAAATTTAAACACAGGGTTAGGCAAAAACCCTAAGACACATTATAAATCATGAATCCTCAAAACTAAAAACCCTAAATCAAAATTATCTCTACATGCAAATGAGGAAATCTGCCTACATGCAAATACCTAGGGTTAGGGTTCCTGATAATTGGGGAAAACCCCATGTTGGTCACCAAAACCCAATCCAAACCCTAAAATCAAAATCTAAACAATAGGGTGGGTTCCTAATGGCCATTAACATCTGAAAACAGGAATTTAATGAAGAAAAAATGGGGTTTTACCTGCAGGGATGGTTTCTCCAATGGAAGTTCTTCCTTCCCAAGTTTCCTTGACCCAAGTTCCCTGCTTTCCTTGCTTTGGAGGAGGAGAAAATGGAAACCTAGGGCTAGATCTCGAAAATTGGGTGGGGAGATGGTTTCTCTTGTGGAGGCTAGGGTTTCCTTTTTCTCTACATGAAGAATAGCTTAGAAAGAGGCTTCCTTTTATATTAAAGCAAGTTTAGGGTTTCCATGCCTAGTCTTTTTAGGTTAAACCCCCTGGCCCTCTCATGTAGAACCTAATTAACTCAGGTTTAGGCCTTCTAGGGTTTGAGGTCCAAGCCTAAAATTAGAATTCTAGGGTTTCACTAGAACTGGTTTACAATTAGGGTTGACTCACTAGGGTCTGTCCTAATGAGTTCTAGGGTTTGACCTAAAACTAAACATTACAAATAATAATATAATTAGTTACAAAACTCAGCAATTAATTAAATTCATAATTATTTAAAATAGATAAATTACACAAATGCCCTTATATGGAAAAGTGGTAGTGACAAGTCTACCCTCCTAAAAGAAATTTCGTCCTCGAAATTGGACTGAACTACAACAAGAATGAAATCAGAAAAGGAATATACCTCAAGTCTAGAAGAGATACGGGTATTGCTCGCGCATTTCGTCCTCTCTCTCCCAGGTCGACTCCCCTGGAGAGTGATGTCTCCATGCAACACGAACCAAAGGGATGGTTTGGTTCCGCAACACCTTTTCTCTGCGGTCCAAGATCTCTACGGGCTGCTCGGGGTAGCTGAGCGTCGGAACAACCTCAATCTCCGAGTGGTCAAGTACGTGACTAGGGTCTGCCACGTACCGTCTCAGCTGCGATACGTGGAACACATCATGCACTCCCTCCAATGCAGGTGGCAAGTCCAGTCTATATGCCACTGCACCTACCCTCGCGAGAATACCAAAGGGTCCGATGTAGCGTGGGCTAAGCTTCCCGCCTCTGCCAAAATGAATCGTTCCACGCGTCGGAGAAATCCGTAGGAATACTAGATCGCCAACCTAAAATAAAACAGTCTCAACACGCAGTCTAAACAATCAACACAAACCAGAAAATTACAATCTATACCTGAAACTCAAGGGGTCTACGGTGGCTGTCGGCCCAATGCCGCTGTCTGTCCTGTGCCACTCGCAGTCTGTCTCTGATGAGTTTTACCTTTTCTGCTGTATCCACGACCATTTCTGGTCCTAACAAGGCTCTCTCTCCAACGTCGTCCCACGATAGCGGTGTACGACACCTCCGTCCATAAAGAGCCTCAAATGGTGACATCTCGATGCTGGCCTGGTAGCTGTTGTTGTAAGCGAACTCTACCAGGTGCAGATGATCCTCCCAAGAACCTCCGAGATCTAGAACGCAAGTGCGTAGCATATCCTCGAGAGTCTGAATAGTCCGTTCAGACTGCCCGTCTGTCTGGGGGTGATATGCGGCACTAAACTTGAGCTGAGTGCCCAAGCTAGCCTGCAGACTCCTCCAGAAGTGGGAAGTGAAACGACTATCCCGATCTGAGATGATGCTCACAGGAACTCCATGAAGCCTAACAATCTGTCGCACGTACATCTCTGCTAGCTTCTCTGTCGACGTGCCCACCTTGAAAGGTAAGAAATGGGCTGATTTGGTCAACCTGTCCACGATGACCCAAATTGCGTCCTTCCCTCCTGGAGAACGTGGAAGCCCTGAAACAAAATCCATGGTCACGTGCTCCCATTTCCACTCTGGGATCGGTAAAGGTTGAAGCAACCCACCTGGTCTCTGCCGGTCTGCCTTTACCTGCTGGCACACTAGACACCGGGATATGAAGCGTGCTACCTCGCGCTTCATTCCATACCACCATACGTGCTCCCTCAAGTCTCGATACATCTTGTTGGCACCGGGATGCATCGAGTACTGAGAGCGGTGTGCCTCCTGTAAAACCTCCTCGCGCAGCTCCCCGCTTGGCACACATATCCTCGTGCCGTGCCATAAAGAACCATCATCTGCGATAGTAAAGTCGTCCGACAATCCCATCCGAACCTGTACCCTGATACTCCTCAGAGCCTCGTCATCGTACTGCGTAGCTCTGATCCTGTCCATCAGTTCGGACTGTATCTGCAATCCCCACATCTGAATCTCAGTACCGGGAACTAACACTTCAATCTCCAAGCTCTCCAAATCAGCCAACAAATGCCTATCTGTCGTCAAGTACATAGCCGTCGGATACCTGCTCAAGGCATCGGCGACTACGTTAGCCTTCCCTGGGTGGTACTGCAATGAGATGTCAAAGTCCTTCATCAACTCTAACCACCTCCTCTGCCTCATGTTCAGCTCCTTCTGTGTGAATACGTACTTCAAGCTCTTGTGGTCTGTGAAGATCTCCACACGCTCTCTGTACAGGTAATATTTCCACAGTTTTAGAGCGAAGATAACTGCTGCCAACTCCAAATCGTGGGTGGGATAGTTCTTTTCATGAGGGCGTAACTGCCTGGAAGCATAGGCAATTACCTTCCCGTGCTGCTGAAGAACGCATCCCAGACCCTTTCCTGAAGCATCACTGTATATGGTGAAACCACCTGTCCCTGCTGGCAACGTCAAAACTGGAGCTGTTGTCAACCTCTTCTTTAGTTCATCAAATGCAGCCTGGCACTCCTCCGTCCAGACAAAATCCACATCTTTCCTAGTCAATCTGGTCATCGGTGCTGCAATCTTGGAGAAGTCTTGTACAAACCTCCTGTAGTATCCTGCTAGCCCGAGAAAACTCCTGATCTCAGCTACCGAACTGGGGGTAGCCCACGACTCCACTGCCTCGATCTTCTTTGGGTTTACCGAGATTCTGTCACCCGATACCACATGCCCAAGAAATTCGACCTTGTCAAGGAAGAATTCACACTTAGAGAGTTTCCCGTACAGCTTCTCCCTCCTGAGAGTCTCTAAGACCAACCTCAGGTGCTCTTCGTGCTCCTCCGGGGTCTTGGAATACACAAGAATATCGTCAATAAACACCACCACGAACTTGTCAAGGTACTGGTGGAACACCTTGTTCATCAGGTTCATGAATACTGCCGGTGCATTGGTTAAACCAAATGGCATCACCATGAACTCAAACTGGCCGTATCTGGTCCGAAAAGCTGTCTTCGGCGTGTCTTACCTCTTCACCTTCACCTGGTGATAGCCTGACCTCAAATCTATCTTTGAAAACACCCTCGCCCCGCTCAACTGATCGAAAAGATCATCTATCCTCGGCAGCGGGTACTTGTTCTTGATAGTGATATTGTTCAAAGCTCTATAATCAATGCACATACGCACCGTGCCGTCCTTCTTCGGTACGAACAATACCGGAGCTCCCCATGGTGATGAACTGGATTTGATGAAGCCTTTGTCCTGCAGCTCCTCAACTTGCTTCTTCAGTTCTGCTAGCTCGCTGTTGTTGACTCTATAGACATGTTGTGAAATGGGCTCCGCTCCTGGAACCAAGTCTATAGAGAATTCAACATCTCTGTCTGGCGGCAAGCCTGGCAACTCTTCTGGAAATACATCCAGGAACTCCGCTATCAGAGGATGTGGCAACTCCTCTTCTTCTGCCCTGGCTCTGCAAAATGTGCCCCTGCTCTGTTCCGCTGCTCCTCTGACGACCTCAAATTCTGGCTCTCCTGGTGGTCTAAATAATACTCTGCCTCTATAACAATCTATAGTAGCATGATGCCTACTCAACCAGTCCATTCCGAGTACAATATCGTACCCCGAAAGTGGCATGACGAGTAAGCTCACGCTCAACTCTCGGCCTCCTACTGACACTCTCCGGTCCTTACAGTGATCACGGACTAGGATAATACCTCCACCAGTCATGATCTTGCAAGTCCTAGCTAATGGTTCTGTGTCTAAATGATGTCGAAGTGCATATGATACAGACACAAAACTATGGGAAGCGCCAGAGTCGAATAAGGTAAATGCGGGAATACAATCGAGAAGAACCGAACCTGTGATCAAGTCTCCTGCTGGCTCGATTTCCTCGACTGCCATGGCGTATGCTCGCCCCTGGGGTGCACCTCTCTGCTGCTGATGCTGGGCGAACTTCTGATGTTGCGGTGGAAGTGGTCCCCTCTGTTGTTGGCCTCCTGGTGCGGTAGGCACCCTGTCTGATCCTCTCTGGGCGGCTGCTCCACCCTGACCTGGACGAAAGGTAGGACAATCCTTCAGCTGGTGTGTCGTCGATCCACAGGATAGACATGAGCCCAATCTCTTCCTGCAGATATCTCTAGTATGTCCCATCTTCCCGCAGTACGCACACTAGATGGCGGGCTGGTTCTGTCTCTGTTGCTGCTGCTGGACCTGCCCTCGGGCTGGTGCCTGATGCTGCTGCTGAAAGGGTCTCTGCTGTTGCTGCTGAAAGTGTGGACGATTGCCCGGTCCCGTACTACTGTTTGCTTCTCCGGAACCATCGCGTCCCCTCTTGGGCCTGAGGCCCAAGTCATCCTCGGCTACTTAGGCATCCATCAATATGCCCTCGTAGGTAGCTGTGCGATGTCCCGACGTGCGAGACTTGATCTCCCTTGTCAGCCCCTTTCTGAATTTCTGGGCCCTGTCCCTCGGATCTCTAATCATCGATGGCGCGAAGCGGCTCAGGCGGGAAAACTCCGCGGCATACTCATCGACGGACGAGCTCCCCTGGGCTAAGTCATGGAACTGACTCTCCAAAGCTCCCAGGGCAACATCAGGAAAGAACTTTTCTTTGAAGAGTTCCTTGAAAGCCTCCCAAGTGAGTCCTCTGCGCAAGAGTCTCGGCTCCGTGCGAAACCATGTCAAGGCAATATCGAACATCTGGCTGCCAGCGGCCTCGATCTGGAGGGCCTCTGGAAGCTGTGCCAAACGCAAGTTCCTCTCGATGTCCTCTAGCCAATCATCGGCTTAGAGTATCCCTTCTGTCCCCTTGAACTCCCGAGGCATCATCCTCTTAAAGTCCACAATGGTGCCCGGCCTCTGGTGGTGCTGATCAGGACGCTGCTGCTGCTGAGTAACTCTCTCCACAGACTGGAGAGCCACTTGATGAGCATTCTCCATGTTCACTCTCATCATCTCTGTCTGGGCCTGATGTGCCTCAGCCTGCACTCTCTGGGCCTCTACCGACGTCCTCTGGGCGTCGACCATGCCCTGAATCAAGGCGAACATCTGTGCCCCATCGACGGGCACACCTCCTGGATGCTGAACTGGTGGTGGTGGTGCCGACGTAGCTGTGGGGACCCTCTGAACAGGTGGTGGAGGACCCCCGAATGCTGCAGACGCTCCCACATGTACTGGAGATGTAGGAGGTGCTGCGGATGTCTGTCCGGCAGGGCGAGAGGTGGCAGACCTCTCTGAATCTGCTGCTCCGAGTCTCTGGGACCTTCTCGGCGGCATCCTGAAGACAGATCGAAAGAATCAATTAAAGTAATAAACACGATATCATCAAGGAAGGACAGTAAATTTCTAAGGGAAAAATCATTAAGAGTAGTATTATAAGAATCGAAAATTCCTAATTGTGATTGAGCATATCCTCGGTCAAATTCCTATTTCCTAAAACAGGCTCGTAGTAATACTCTAAGCGAGCACCACTACGATATCGCTCTAATGCGGTTCTAGGACTCGACTACAGACCTGCATGGGCCACCACTAAAAACGTGTCACGACCCGCACCCAGAATTTGGGCATGAGTCGTGGGTACGTCCAGCCTACGCCGCAGCATCGGCGGTAGAACGCTGTCTAGGTCTCAACATATAATATATCCTGTCAATAGTCTCAACTCCGAACGGAGGACAAAGATAAATAACCCAGTTCTATGATATACTCAATCACAAGCTAATAGAAATCATAGCACGATGAGAATAGAAAAGAGTTCTAATAAAACCAACCACAATAATCCAACTCAAAATCTGGGTCTAAATGACCTCACAAAGTCACAAAATAATAAATACATCTCAGTCTCAGTCTAAAACAATAATGCAGAAAAAGTAGTCTAAGAGCAGCCAGGTACGTTCTCCTCTAGGCTAGGCAACTCCTCTGGGGTTTCTGGAGTGAAATCACCCTCTAATCCTGGGCCGTAATGAGTGGGGCAAAGATCCTCCAGGTCCTCTGAAAAATGTTATCCAGTCAGGATTGGAGCGAAGCACAAGCACTAACAGCAGTTTCATTAAATTAACAAAATCTATAAACAGTGTAAGAGATACAAGATGGAAATAAGTGCTAAAAATAAGAAGTACAGGAGAAATGAAATAGGCAACAGAGCATCTAGCAATGAACAATAAATAGTGAATGCTAGAACAATGAATCTGAATAAAGATAAACATCTAACTAAGTGTTTGAAATATTAGTTTATTATGTGATCGGCTTGGGACTAGATCAGGCTGGTTATATATGATTAGCTATGATTCTTGGAGGTCAGGCTAACCATATGGTTAGCTATGATGCATGATAATAGTCAGGCTAATCATATATAACAGCTATGAAGCATGATGATGGTCAGGCCGCACCCGACGTGAGAAGTGGGGTGAGCTATGATGCATGGTAAGGATTTGGATATGATCACATAATCTACTAATAGTTCTCCATCCCCAGCTAGCACGGTGGATTCCAATCACGACTTCTCATGATGGGGATCTAGGGTGCTAACTCGTATATCCACAGTGTCAGAATCAAGTATGTAATACACTACAATTTATAAAAGTAATCAACAATGAAAACTGTCAGAGAATGTACTCGCCTGTGGTCCTGAGCAAGGTGTGAGGATCGATGTCCAAAGTGGGATCACAATGACCTAATTATGGAAATTCAATGTTAATTAATGAATTAAAAGAATACATGTTTAACAATTTAAATACGAGGTTTCTAGGTCATCCTAAAATCTGCTGGTCAATACTAGTCCATTTGATACCATGCTAGCCCATACTTAGACCAACCTAACTAACTAGTCATTACTAGGCTGACTGGGTAGTTCCAGTAGCTAAGATATACTAACACCACACTAGAGTTATTTACATTTACCTAAAATATATAGGATAGTGTTTATATAGTAACTTAACTTATACCTTATTCATATAATTAATACCCTCAACCCAAAACTAGCTACACACTTTGATACTCCCCTTGATGTTTATATTCATAACCCACACTTATTTTTGTACTGATATATCCCCCTTATCTAGCACTTGATGAAATTAGCCACTACACCCATACACATGCCTCACAGGCACACACACTGGCACTTCTAATACACAGGAACATTACACACACAGGATTCATAAAATGCACAGGCACTCATCTCACACAGTCTACATATTGATACATGGGTCCTGAAAATCAATACTGGCATTTAGCTAATACCTAGACACTGCTGAACACACACATACAGATATCCACTGAGACACTTAGGTTCTGATACACCTACTCTCACATCAGGTGTATGCTGTACACACTGAAATTTATTGATTCATAGGCAGTATTGATACATTAAGACCTGTACACAGTATCACTCACACACATATGTTCTACTCTCCCTAACTGAAATACACACACACAGCCAATTCACACAGGCCTGCTCACACTGAAACACAGAACAAAATAACCTACACTGCACAGAATCCACACTGCACAGTTTACATATTAACACCTAGGTAACTGACACTAAGTTATACACAGACACACTCTGAACAAGGACACACCCTCACACATACACAGTTAATACTTACAGGCACATACACTGCTAGTACACACACATGTACAGAATTCCACTCTCAGGTATCTAATACACAGGTTTAAACACATCTATACTGACCTAAAGCCACACACAGGAAATACACTGATAGACACAACACTAATCCTAACCCAAACACACATAGGTATACTCAGGTCTGGATACACAATCTCACTGCACATATATGTTATGTTTCTAACCAACCTGGGAATTTTGAGGCATACACAGACACTGTCATTTAAACCCAGGTTCACACACATAATCTACACAAGGCTACCTAGTTCTCACATTTGTTTACACAGTGAAACACAAGTTCTCTGATACCCAAATCACTACACTGTAATCCCCAATGCACAGAATTCTGCAGATACACAGTAACCCTCTCCCAAGCCCGACTGCACATATCCTCTTCCCTAACACAGTTTTTCCCCCAAACACAAACCCCCGACTGAACAGAGAACCATTCACAGTGATCACCACACAACACACAACCCATTCACAACACAATTACATTTATGAAATATAGATGGGTATATCAAAATACAGAAATTTAAACACAGGGTTAGGCAAAAACCCTAAGACACATTATAAATCATGAATCCTCAAAACTAAAAACCCTAAATCGAAATTATCTCTACATGCAAATGAGGAAATCTGCCTACATGCAAATACCTAGGGTTAGGGTTCCTGATAATTGGGGAAAACCCCATGTTGGTCACCAAAACCCAATCCAAACCCTAAAATCAAAATCTAAACAATAGGGTGGGTTCCTAATGGCCATTAACATATGAAAACAGGAATTTAATGAAGAAAAAATAGGGTTTTACCTGCAGGGATGGTTTCTCTAATGGAAGTTCTTCCTTCCCAAGTTTCCTTGACCCAAGTTCCCTGCTTTCCTTGCTTTGGAGGAGGAGAAAATGGAAACCTAGGGCTAGATCTCAAAAATTGGGTGGGGAGATGGTTTCTCTTGTGGAGGCTAGGGTTTCCTTTTTCTCTACATGAAGAATAGCTTAGAAAGAGGCTTCCTTTTATATTAAAGCAAGTTTAGGGTTTCCATGCCTAGTCTTTTTAGGTTAAACCCCCTGGCCTTCTCATGTAGAACCTAATTAACTCAGGTTTAGGCCTTCTAGGGTTTGAGGTCCAAGCCTAAAATTAGAATTCTAGGGTTTCACTAGAACTGGTTTACAATTAGGGTTGACTCACTAGGGTCTGTCCTAATGAGTTCTAGGGTTTGACCTAAAACTAAACATTACAAATAATAATATAATTAGTTACAAAACTCAGCAATTAATTAAATTCATAATTATTTAAAATAGCTAAATTACACAAATGCCCTTATATGGAAAAGTGGTAGTGACATTATGGCTATGCCAGCGACTCATGTTCATATAGATAAGCCATCCTCGCTTAGCGGCTATCCGCGTGTGAGTCATTGCATCGCATCAAAGAACAACTGAGCACTCCAAATATTGTCCCATTCAATGACTCTCGTGTTGCATATGCTATGTCTCCTGAATGTTTATGCTTGCCGGTGAATGAATATATAATGTTTGCCTTGGACAGGGAAGGCTAAATGGTAAGTCTCGCCGTGTTTCCTCTCATGTTGCACGGCGCACTGCCACACGAGTTAGGCTGTTCAATATTTGCATGAAACTGATCCTAAGGCAACTAGAAAGACAACTTAATAGTTGGTGCACGGAACCTGTATTACGTGTTTGGATTTGTCGAGCGGGCGAGTAGCTTCCCCACCAGTGCATTCAATGTACTCATAATCCACCAGTTTGTATGCAGGGTGCGAGAGAATCTCGTTCGGTGCGGATGCCTCCTTCATACGTACTAAGGCATGGACATCACTCTGAAGCATCAGTGCATCCGAAATAGAAGCATATATACAAGACATAATATTGTGAACGTCGCCTGAACATCGCTTGTGAAATCATTCCACAATTATAGTCACTTGGCACGCTTTTACTGTTTCAGAGAGAGAGAGGCTTGAGCGAATTGTAATCTCGGCTACACGCCGCCTATAACACTTATTTGTATCAATAAAGAGATGCTTTACTTCAACTTGTGTTATTCAATGCTTTCGCTATATTGTCGACTCAGAGAGCTTGTTACCAATCGCCTATGCGTTCATGACTCCGCTGCACTCGGACAATCTGTGCGACTCTGTGGCTTAGAACTCTTACCGCCAGCTAATGAACCACGGACTTGCACGGGCGTGGCTCACGCTCGTGCGGCATCACGCCCGGATGGGTCAAGCGATCGTTCCGCGGGAGCGCTGGCGAGGGTGATTCCCGCATAGCGGGGACGGCCGATTTAGCCTGCGGGAGATCGGGGCGTGACATTTGCAAAGGGACGTGATAAGGCTATTTAGCCTAGAATACGTTCAAGACCTCAGTCGTGAAGGATAATTGACTGGGAAAGCTAAAATTGTGACCAATACGCTCACATCACCATCCTTGTATTTTACGCCAACCAGGCTATTTTCAACTATAGGAGTACGCCGTATGCTATCTCCTCGAAATATGCCTACTCGGTTATATTTGAAAAGGTACATGATAAGGCTATTTAGCCCAGAATACGCTCAAGACCTCAGTCGTGATGAATAATTGGCTATTTTATGCTGGTTATCTATTATTCATGTGTCACGCCCCGATCTACCGCAGGCAATCGGCCGTTCCCGCTAGGCGGGAATCACCCTCGCCAGCGCTCCCGCGGAACGATCGCTTAACCCATCCGGGCGTGATGCCGCACGAGCGTGAGCCACGCCCGTGCAAGGCCATGGTTCATTGGCTGGCGGCAAGAGTTCTAAGCCACAGAGTCGCACAGATTGTCCGAGTGCAGCGGAGTTATGAACGCATAGGCGATCGATAACAGGTTCACTGAGTTGACAAATATAGCGGAAGCATTGAAACACAAGTTGAAGTAAAGCAAGCTCTTTTATTTATATAAACTTGTGTTACAGGCGGCGTATAGCCGAGATTACAAGTCGCTCAAGCCTCTCTCTCTGAAACAGTAAAAGCGTGCCAAGTGGCTACAACTGTGGAATGAATGTACAGGCGATGGTCAGGCGATGTTCACAACTTATGTCTTGTATATGTGCTTCAGTCCCGGACGTACCGTTGCAAGGCTTCAGAGGGAACTCCTGGCCTTAGCACGCACGAAGGAGGCGTCCGCACCGCACGAGGTTCTCCCGCACCCTGCATATCAAACTGGTGGATTATCAGTACATTGAATGCACTGGTGGGGAAGCTACTCGCCCGCTCGACAAATCCAAACACGTAATACAGGTTCCGTGCACAACTATTAAGTTGTCTTTCTAGTTGCCTTAGGATCAGTTTCATGCAAACATTGAATAGCTTAACGTGTCAGGCAGTGCGCCGTGCGATGTTTGAGGAAACACGGCGAGACTTACCAACTTACCATTTCTCCTTCCCTGTCCAAGGCAAACATGATTAATTCAAGCACGGGCAAGTATAAGCATTCAGGAGGCAAGCATATGCAAACATGAGGGTCATTTTAACATGATCGTTCAGGTGTTAAGTCATTCATTGATGCGATGCAGTAACTCGCACGCGGATAGCCGCTAAGCGAGGATGACTTATCTATATGAACAGTTGTCGCTGGCATAGCCATAAAGGACCAATTTTAGTCTCTAACGAGAATGGGGTGCAGCGAGAATACAGGATGCGCTCCACACCATTTCGTCTTTGCACAGGATGACTAAACAGGAAAGTTACCAATTTTAGTCACTAACGAGAATGGGGTGCAGCGAGAGTACAGGATGCGCTCCACACCATTCCGTCTTTGCACAGGATGACTAAACAGGAGAGTTCCATCCGGATCGGGTCGGCCCCAGTGCCCCGGTGACCGCCCGTGGAACGGTGCCTCATTTCCGAGTTGTCCGCGACATGCAGGTCTGTATTCAGGTCTGGCTAGGCACAGGATCAAGTTCAGGATAGGACATATCATGTTCAATATACAGGCATGATTGTTCACAGTCGTATATCGATTGCCAGGCCAGTTGATTCAGTAGTTTGCTCCTCGAGCTGTGATTCAGTGATTTATTCATTCAGGGTGCAGATTCCCTGGTTCGGGAATTGCCTTAGTGACCTAACGGTCCCGAATACTTTCAGATTCTTCCATGTGCGGAACGACTACTTAGTAGTCTCCCGGGGTTTGGATGAAAACATGGCAACATTCAAGCAGACAAGCATGCGTTTCTAAAGGAACATAAGCAGGCACGTTGCTCGGACCCGAAGGTAAGCCGAGAAGTGAAACCGTTAAAGGACTTAGCATACGAGGGTCTGAATATAAGCAGTATTTCCATTTTCCATGTTCTAGCAAGCAATACAAGTTGGGATTATTCCCTTAGCTAGGTGCGTTGGATTTATTAGCATGAAGGAGGTTATCACCTAGCGACTAGCATGAATATTCTAGATTTTATGTATGCTGGCTAAGCAAAGACAAGTTCACCGTAGCCACCCACCTTAGCGATGATTCGCCTCGGTAGAGCGATACGTCTGAGCGAGCCTCTGAAAGTCCAAGCCGGATTCCTGTAGGGACAAGTCTGGATATCCTTTGCTTCTTGATCGAGGCAAAGCAGGTCGGGACAGCTGTACGATTGCCGTTTGAGACGGCAGTCCACTTGAGCGGAACAGGGTGTTACATCATGAACCATCCAGTTTTACGCAGAGTTTGGCCTTTTATGCCAACAAGACAGTTATTTGGCTTTTATGCCAACCGTCTTTATGTAGAAGCAGTTACCTACGTGGCTTGCATGCCATGATCTTCGAGAAGTAGTTATACGCGTTACCTCATAAAGGGACACGTGTCATACGCATATTCAGAAGATATTTGGAACGTGGGTAGCAGTTATCTTAACCGTAGCATAAAGGAAGTCTTCTTCTTCACAATTTGGCTTTCACGCCAATAAGATAGCTATTTGACTTTTACGTCAACAAGACAGCTATTTGGCTTTTACGCCAACAAGACAGCTATTTGGCTTTTATGCCAACAAGACAGCTATTTGGCTTTTATGCCAACAAGACAGTTATTTGGCTTTTACGCCAACCATCTTTACGCAGGGGCAGTTACCTACGTGGCTTGCATGCCGTGATCTTCGGAAAGTAGTTATACACGTTACCTCATAATGGGATACATATCATACGCAGATTCAGAAGATTATTTGAACATGGGTAGCAGTTATTATAACTGCCGCGTAAAAGATGCAACTTTCTTCATAGTTTGGCTTCTACGCCAACTGGACAGTTATTTGACTGATCTCTATAAATAGAGACCCCTGATCACAGGGAAAAAGGGATCAAAAAAAGATCAGATTGAAGGATCGGATCAGAAAAAGAGAGAGACGATCAGAAAGATCAGAAGATCAAACAAGGAGAGATCAGAGAGAAAGAGCACAGACAGAGAGTGTGGGTTGACAACTTTGCCAACGAGAATTCAATCCCCCTTGCAATCTTTGAAGTTTCTTCTTCTTCTACAGAACTTCTTCATCATCGTGTGGTCCAAGGGACAAAGTGATCGACCGCAGATCAGACTCCTATAGCAATACTTCCCCAGAATCATTTTTATTGTACTTAACATCCTCATATAGGATTAATTGTACTCTTTTTCTTGTTTGTAAACAAAAAAAAGTTTCGTATAAACCCTCTTCTTCAATTTGTTTATCATCAAACAAAATGGCGACTATGTTGGGGATGACTTTCTCCTCTGACGAGAAAGCAATTGCTCAATACGATGCTGTATCTATCGGATCGACGAAGAAGATTTTGGTCGTCCAGTTTGACCAATCTGCCTATGAAGACATGCTTCATGCAGGGGGTAGCTCTCATTCCTCCTCTGTCCAGAACAACATAAAGCTGCGTAAAGTGTGGATGCCTAAGACGTCCCCTACCCTTCCTGCAAGCTCTCACTCTCTGATCAACAAGGTTGTGACAACACAGCCAACGCGCCCCGTGCGTAAAAATTTGTCTCCCGTTTGTGACGTGATAGACAAAATTTCTGACAATGCCTCAGTGCCAATCCAGAAGTCTCAGACACGCCCTGCGCGTAAAAATTTGTCTCCCATTTGTAACGTGGCAGACAAGACTTCTGCAATGTCTCAGTGCAAATCCAGAAGTCTCAGACGCGCCCTGTACGTAAAACTTTGTCTCCCGTTTGTAACGTGGCAGACAAGACTTCTGGCAATGTCTCAGTGCCAATCCAGAAGTCTCAGACGCGCCATGTGCATAAAACTTTGTCTCCCGTTTGTAATGTGGCAGACAAGACTTCTGGCAATGCCTCAATGCTAATCCAGAATTTCAAATACGCCCTGTGCGTAAAAATTTGTCTCCCATCTGTGACGTGGTAGACAAAATTTCTGGCAATGCCTTAGTGCCAATCCAGAAATTTCAAACACGCCCTGTGCGTAAAAATACATCTCCCGTCTATGATGAGGCAGATGTACTCTTTGATCACATTAAGGGAAAACAAGTAGCAAATCTTCCAACCTCTAGGCTTTTATGCCCACAAGAGAAGAAAGTTCTCACTCTTCAGATTATGCGGACTTTTCCTGTTCTACGTGAACCTATGCAAATATCCAAATTATGCCAGGATAGGTCTGTTCGCGTAAAGGAGACTCATTTTACGGGAAGATACGCTCCTAAGATAGATGATGGATCATATGCTACTCACTAACTGATCATATCCAAATATATCATGTTCATATTACCTCTTGGGAATCGTACACGTATTATACAGTCAAAACTCCCAACATACATAAAGTCTGCGTAAAATAGAGCTTCAGAGCCGTGTGGCGTAAAATATGGCTTCAGCGCTGTACGTATAAAACAGAGCTTCAAGGCTGTGTGGCATAAAATAGGGCTTTAGAGCTGTCTGGCGTAAAGTAGAGCTTCAGAGCGGTATGCGTAAAACAGAGCTTCAAGGCCGTGTGGCATAAAATATGGCTTCAGAGCTGTTCGGCGTAAAGTAGAGCGCCAGAGCTGTCCGCATAAAGCAGTGCTTCAAGGTTGTTCTGTGTAAAAGGTTGCTATACCTTCCTGCGTAAAGTTTAAAATACGTTATTTTTAATGCAGCGTAAAGTTGTACGAGGAACTCTTCGTATTCCTCGGATAAATTTGTCAGACAAATCAGTGAACCTGACTTCTGACAAAAGTACTGCACGGTGATCGAGAGGACGACTGTGATGATGATTTTGTACAGAGACCCAGGTTATCGTCTAGTGACATATTCTTAATACAAGTCATTTTTTTTATGCTCAAGACTGGAGTCTTCTGAATACGCTGCCTATTCTACATGGCAGAAATAAGTTTTTACGCTCAAGATAAGACGAAATCAGATGCCCCGTCAAAAGTTATTTCCTGCACAGAGCTCGAGGCATATCTCTGTATTTAATACACGAGATAGAGGTATATCTCTACATTTAATGCACGAGATTTTGTTCTATTCTTTAGATTTTGTCAGGACTGGGAGAGCTAAAACTGTGACTAATACGCTCACATCACCATCCTTGTATTTTATGCCAACCAGGCTATTTTTAACTATAGGAGTACGCCGTATGCTATATCCTCAAAATACGCCAACTCGGCCATATTTGCTAAGGTACGTGATAAGGCTATTTAGCCCAGAATACGCTCAAGACCTCAGTCGTGATGGATAATTGACTGGGAAAGCTAAAACTGTGACTAATACGCCCACATCACCATCCTAGCATTTTACGCCAACCAGGCTATTTTCAACTATAGGAGTATGTCGTATGCTATCTCCTCGAAATATGCCTACTTGGTTATATTTGCAAAGGTACGTGATAAGGCTATTTAGCCCAGAATATGCTCAAGACCTCAGTCGTGATGGATAATTGGCTATTTTACGCTGGTTATCTATTATTCATGAACCATCCAGTTTTACGCAGAGTTTGGCCTTTTACGCCAACAAGACAGTTATTTGTCTTTTACACCAACCGTCTTTACACAGGAGCAGTTACCTACGTGGCTTGTATGCCATGATCTTCGAGAAGCAGTTATACGCGTTACCTCATAAAGGGACACGTGTCATACGCATATTCAGAAGACATTTGGAACGTGGGTAGCAGTTATCTTAACCACAGCATAAAGGAAGTCTTATTCTTCACAATTTGGCTTTTACGCCAACAAAACAACTATTTGGCTTTTATGCCAACAAGACAGCTATTTGGCTTTTATGCCAACAAGACAGCTATTTGGCTTTTACGCAAACAAGACAGCTATTTAGCTTTTATGCCAATAAGATAGCTATTTGGCTTTTATGCCAACAAGACAGCTATTTGGCTTTTACGCCAACAAGACAGCTCTTTGGCTTTTACGCCAACAAGACAGTTATTTGGCTTTTACGCCAACCATCTTTACGCAGGGGCAGTTACCTACGTGGCTTGCATGCCGTGATCTTCGAAAAGCAGTTATACGCGTTACCTCATAATGGGACACGCGTCATACGCAGATTCAGAAGATTATTTGAACGTGGGTAGCAGTTATTATAACCGCCGCATAAAAGATGCAACTTTTTTCATAGTTTGGCTTCTACGCCAACTGAACAGTTATTTGATTGATCTCTATAAATAGAGACCCCTGATCACAGGGAAAGGAGAGGAGAAAGACGATCAAAGAGATCGAAAGATCAGAAAAAAAGAAAAGGATCGATATCAAAGGATCGATCAAGATCAGACAGAAGCACATGGAGAGATCAGAGAGAGAGAGAGCACAGACAGTGTGGGTTGACAACTTTGCCAACGAGACTTCAATCCCCCTTGCAACCTTTGAAGCTTCTTCTTCTTCTATAATACTTCTTCATCATCGTGTGGTCCAAGGGATAAAGTGATCGACCGCAGATCAGACTCCTATAGCAATACTTCCCCATAATCAGTTTTATTATACTTAACATCCTCGTATAGGATTAATTGTACTCTTTTTCTTGTTTGTAAACAAAAAAAGAAAGGTTTCATATAAACCTCTTCTTCCTTCAATTTGTTTATTCAAACAAAATGGCGACTCTGCTGGGGAAAACTTTCTCCTCTTATGAGAAAGCAAATGCTCAACACGATGTTGTATCTATCGGATCGACGAAGAAGACTTTGGTCGTCCAGTTCGACCAATCTGCCTATAAAGACATGCTTCATGTAGGGGGTAGCTCTCATTCCTCCTCTGTCCAGAACAACAGGAAGCTGCGTAAAGTGTAGCGCCTCGTTCTCCCGGTGAGGAGAGCGCGGCTAAGAAACACAAGACGGTATCGTTCGATCGGGATAGATTGAATTAAGAACTCGTCCTCGTTATGGATTTGTTTCTTCGGAATCGATTCCCATATTCAGTGGACCATGCCCCCGGGATTGACTTAGCGGCAGAGTCAGGAGGGACCTCTCCGCTGCTATCTTTTATGCCTCGGTTTTCGATGTCGCTTGTTGCTTTTGTGCTTTGAGTTGGTTTTAGGATTTGCTTGTTTTCCTTGAACGGTTTCGATGGTTTTTATTGTTTTCGTTCATTGACTTGCACTTCTATTCCGAGATTGGAAAGAGAGGAAGAAGTATTAATCGAGCTGTTCGTGTGCAGGTGAACAAGCAGTAGGCGGCTTGCGAGCGGAGTCGTGAAGCACCTCTTTCCTTCTCCTTCCATAATCTAAGTGAGTGGCTACCAACCCGATTAGCTAGCCCTGCTTCCAAGCTTCACAGCTAATAATCTGCAATCTCCTTTGTCCCGATCAAACGATACCAAGTAATAATAAAAGAAACCAAGATAAAAAGAGAATAGACTTGGTTAATACTGCTTGTCAATCAAACTCGTGAACGGTTACTTACTTGCATGCTTGTTCGCTTGGAATGTTCTATATATGCTTCAATTTTAGTTAGAATTCATCTTCTTCTATAATTGAGTCAAGCATAAATTATTCAAGGAGGCTATGCAAAACGAATCATGCAATGTTACTTGTCTTGTACAACGTGCTGCCTCAACTGCATAAATGTTTAACGTGTTATGAACGATCGATCACGGACAACTTGTGCACAAGGTAAATAGTTTCGCGGATGGTCGCTGGGGCACTGGCACCGATCCGGTCCGGGCGGAACCCAACGTTTAGTCTCACATGATTGACGGGATGCTTGCAGCGCACCACATGCTTTCTTTGCAAACATCCTCGTCAATGACTATTGTCCATAATGGCTCCCAGCCAGTGATCCCAACGTGTATATTTAAACCTGTTGCATACTAACTTGTGTCTTCGTGGCAGGGAAGGCATGGTAAGTATTGTGCAGGTAATTCAGACGGTCAGGTAAAATCCACCGAACGGTGGCACGTTCATTTCAGTAAATTCTATATGCTGCTTACTTGTAAATGAACTAAGGCAAGATAGAAACCCATAAATATGCATGCTTCATTAAAACAATGTGTTGATTGGTATAGTCAGGCTAGCTCGCCTTCACCAGCATGTTTCGATATGCTGACCCTCGTTGAAATAGGTTCTCCGCACCAAGGCGAACCGAGCGAGGAGCCAAAATCGTCTTCCCGATCCAGTCCAGCTGTTGGCGCATCTTCACCGCGCCCTCGAAGCATTTTAAAGTCCGGAGCTTGCAACTCTTCATACACAAATGCAGCTCCGTGGCAAAGCTATCCTCCAGCCTGGAGGTCTTTATCATTTTGAGTTTATAAAGGGATGTAATGTACAGGACTACTATCTCATTTTGAGTCATCTCTTTGTAAGCCGTTCGGCATATTAGCTAACTCGTTCAGGAGTTTGTAATAGATGTTCATTATTAATAAAGAGAACTTTTCCATGTTTCAAATCTGTGTTTCAATTTATCTGCGTACTCTGAATATGTGCTTGCTATGCAAATTACTTTAGCCTTGTGCGGGCGCAACCCCAGGCCCGCACGGCGGTCACGACTCGGGGGACGCCTCGGGGCGTGACATAGTGGTATCAGAGCACAGATTCAAAGTTCCTTAGACTTCGTGTTGGAAAAGTTCCTTTAACGATCAAATTCTGTGCGAACTCTTGAACTCGCTAGGTCAAAATGAGATACGTTCATGCAATAAGTCCATAATACATTATGATCCTAATGTAATTTACCTTCTTTTGAAGGAATGGCTCCAGCGCAATCTGCAGCGCAACCACCGAACGAAATACAAGAAAGTAGTTCGGATACTTCGGGAAGTTCAGAGAGCCAGCGAGCCGTGCCAAGCATCGATCCCGTTCAGCAAATATTGTGGATGTTGGGGGAAAACCAACAAAGGGACGAGGCTCGCCATGAACGGGCCGAGAAGCGGGCGGAAGAGAGTCAGCTCAAGTTTCAAGACAATATAGAAGCACGATTCTCAGTCCAACAGAAGCAGGTAGATGCCCTGCAACAGATCGTTCAGACTTTGGCATCCAACCAGTCCGCGGCAACGCCAGCGACTCCGGTGGAACAGTCCGTGCTTGAAGTCGAGACGTCGCAAATTCCAAGGGCGAGGGACGTGACTGCCTTCGACTTTGGCCACTTCAAGAAAGTCTGCAACACCCCATTCAACGGGACTGAGGACCCAGTCGTAGCTCTAGATTGGTTGGCCGAACTTGAAGACCACTTCGTTCTGCTAGAGGTCCCCGAAGACAAGCGCGTCGCCTGCGCGCAACTACAGCTCCGCCTCAATGCGCACGATTGGTGGGACGTGCATCGATGATCTCTCCAATTTGATCACGGAGAGGAGGCGATCTCGTGGACGACTTTTCATGCTGCGTTCGAAGAGGAGTATGTACCCCCTCCAGTCCAACGCCAGATGGAGAACGAGTTCGTACAGCTGCGGCAAGGCAGCATGATAGTTAAAGAGTACTCCGCCGAGTTCAACCGGCTCTCCAAATTCGCTAGGGCCTATTTACCTGATGCAGCGAGTCGAGCCAGAAGGTTTGAAGGTGGACTACGCCTTGCCATCCATTCGCACGTGGTCAATAATCAATATGGAACAATGCGTGAAGTCATGAATCACGCCCTATCTCTCGAACCACTTTATCTTCACGTTTCTACCGGCGCTGTGCATACCTACAATCACAAACGCCAAAGCAACGATAGAGGAAATACCGCAACAAAGCGCCGAAACAACGGTGGTCAGCAGAGGGCAAATGCTAACCAAATATGTCTCTTCTGTAAAAGACAAGGGCATGCCATCAACCAGTGTCGAAAGAAACTTGGTTTATGCCTCATCTGTGGAGACCCAAATCACACAATACAAAACTGTCCGCTCTACTCTGCTAGCCATCCCCGACATCCAAACCCCTAACGGTAATCATTATTCCTAAGTTTCGGGATGAAACTTCCAATTGGTTGGGTAGGATGTAGCGCCTCGTTCTCCCGGTGCGGAGAGCGCGGCTAAGAAACACAAGACGGTATCGTTCGATCGGGATAGATTGAATTAAGAACTCGTCCTCGTTATGGATTTGTTTCTTCAGAATCGATTCCCATATTCAGTGGACCGTGCCCCCGGGATCGACTTAGCGGCAGAGTCAGGAGGGACCTCTCCGCTGCTATCTTTTATGCCTCGATTTTCGATGTCGCTTGTTGCTTTCGTGCTTTGAGTTGGTTTTGGGATTTGCTTGTTTTCTTTGAACGGTTTCGATGATTTTCATTGTTTTCGTTCATCGACTTGCACTTCTATTCCGAGATTGGAAAGAGAGGAAGAAGTATTAATTGAGCTGTTCGTGTGCAGGTGAACGAGCAATAGGCGGCTTGCGAGCGGAGTCGTGAAGCGCCTCTTTCCTTCTCCTTCCATAATCTAAGTGAGTGGCTACCAACCCGATTAGCTAGCCCTGCTTCCAAGCTTCACAGCTAATAATCTGCAATCTTCTTTGCCCCGATCAAACGATACCAAGTAATAATAAAAGAAACCAAGATAAAAAGAGAATAGACTTGGTTAATACTGCTTGTCAATCAAACTCGTGAACGGTTACTTACTTGCATGCTTGTTCGCTTGGAATGTTCTATATATGCTTCAATTTTAGTTAGAATTTATCTTCTTTTATAATTGAGTCAAGCATAAATTATTCAAGGAGGCTATGCAAAATGAATCATGCAATGTTACTTGTCTTGTACAACGTGCTGCCTCAACTGCATAAATATTTAACGTGTTATGAACGATCGATCACGGACAACTTGTGCACAAGGTAAATGGTTTCGCGGACGGTCGCTGGGGCACGGGCACCGATCCGGTCCGGGCGAAACCCAATATTTAGTCTCACGTGATTGACGGGATGCTTGCAGCGCACCACGTGCTTTCGTTGCAAACATCCTCGTCAATGACTATTGTCCATAATGGCTCCCAGCCAGTGATCCCAACGTGTATATTTAAACCTGTTGCATACTAACTTGTGTCTTCGTGGCAGGGAAGGCATGGTAAGTATTGTGCAGATAATTCAGACGGTCAGGTAAAATCCACCGAACGGTGGCACGTTCATTTCAGTAAATTCTATATGCTGCTTACTTGTAAATGAACTAAGGCAAGATAGAAACCCACAAATATGCATGCTTCATTAAAACAATGTGTTGATTGGTATAGTCAGGCTAGCTCGCCTTCACCAGCATGTTTCGATATGCTGACCCTCGTTGAAACAGGTTCTCCGCACCAAGGTGAACCGAGCGAGGAGCCAAAGTCGTCTTCCCGATCCAGTCCAGCTGTTGGCGCATCTTCACCGCGCCCTCGAAGCATTTTGAAGTCCGGAGCTTGCAACTCTTCATACACAAATGCAGCTCCGTGGCAAAGCTATCCTCCAGCCTGGAGGTCTTTATCATTTTGAGTTTATAAAGGGATGTAATGTACAGGACTGTTATCTCATTTTGAGTCATCTCTTTGTAAGCCGTTCGGCATATTAGCTAACTCGTTCAGGAGTTTGTAATAGATGTTCATTATCAATAAAGAGAACTTTTCCATATTTTAAATATGTGTTTCAATTTATCTGCGTACTCTGAATATGTGCTTGCTATGCAAATTACTTTAGCCTTGTGCGGGTGCAACCCCAGGCCCGCACGGCGGTCATGACTCAGGAGACGCCTCGGGGCGTGACATAAAGTGTGGATGCCTAAGACATCCTCTGCCCTTCCTGCAAGCTCTCACTCTCTGATCAACAAGGTTGTGACAACACAGCCAACGCGCCCTGTGCGTAAAAATTTGTCTCCCATCTGTGACGTGGCATACAAGACTTCTGGAAATGCCTCAGTGCCAATCTAGAAGTCTCAAACATGCCATGTGCATAAAACTTTGTCTCCCGTTTGTAACTTGGCAGACAAGACTTCTGGCAATGCCTTAGTGCCAATCCAGAAGTTTTAAACACGCCCTGTGCGTAAAACTTTGTCTCCCGTCTGTGACGTGGTAGACAAAATTTTTAGCAATGCCTCAGTGCCAATCCAGAAATTTCAAACACGTCATGTGCATAAAATTATATCTCCCGTCTATGATAAGGCAGATGTACCCTTTGATCACATCAAGGGAAAACCAGTGGCGAATCTTCCAACCTCTAGGCTTTTACGCCCACAAGAGAAGAAAGTTTCCACTCTTCAGATTACACGGACTTTTCCTGTTCTACGTAAACCTATACAAATATCCAAATTATGCCAGGATAGGTCTGTTCGCGTAAAGAAGACTCGTTTTACGAGAAAATACGCTCCTCAAATAGAAGATGGATCATATGCTACTCACATGGGTGAACTGCTATATTCCTATGGCAGAGAAAGGGTTATGATTCCTAATCTGCACCTTCATACTGATGTAAAAAGGCAGAATAAGCCTTCTTCTTCTTGTAACCCTCCTGATTTGCGTGATTTCTTGATCCAGAAACGCAAAGACAGGGGATCTCCTAATACGTCTATTACACCTCCTAGAACATTGTTATAATAGCCAGGAGGTTGTAATTAACTGTTGCTGTTCTAAAGCAAAATGGTCAGTTTTTGACTGATTGAACTATTCTTCGTTATTATAGGAAGAAGAACCAGACAATGACATGTCTGAGGGTAGTCTTCCTCGACAAAATAGAGCAGCATCCAAAGCTGGGGGTAGTCTCCCTCAATAAAACAGAGCAGCATCCAAAGTTGGGGGTAGAATTCCCTCTGAGTCCGAAGATGATGCAACTATGACCATCTTCCCTGAGGACCGTACGACTCAGGTATCGGAAGCCCGAAAGCCAAAGAGGACTTTCTCCTTCAATGATGATGACATCATTGAAATCTTTAATATATTGATGAAGAAAAACAAACTTTGGCTCCCCAACATCAGATACCCTGAAAAGGCTGGCAAGGTCAATGACCCAGAATATTGTCTCTTTCATCAGTACATTCATCACCCTACAAAGGCATATTATGTATTGAAAAGGAAAATCCAGGAGTTGATCGACGCTAAATTTATCACTTTGCATTTATAACGAGAGGACGGTCACTGCAAATTAATCTCACTCCAACGTGGCAATTTCCCCCCTCAAGGAGTACCGGGTAATGAGTCCCTAAAATCCCCCCAGTAGAGCAACCTTCAAGTCTATCCCCGCTCAGCAAATCACTCCCCAGTGAATTTTTCGGACATGGGTTCACGTCCAAACTGTTTTTCCCCCAGCTGAGTTTGCCATGTCCAAGTGACCTCTGAGCAAACCTCCCAGGTTGTTGCTATCGATCAGTTCACGTCCATATTACCTCTAAACTACGTCTCTCCACTTTCTCTAGCAGAGTAAATCTATCACCACAAAAATGGTCATTCTCATATTACCTCTACCCTGTTTTTCTTTATCCCCACTGAGTCATATCTTACCATATCCACATTACCTCTGAGTAAGATATTTTTAGAACTTTTCCATGTCCACATTACCTATGAGTGAAGTTCTTCTCTTCGACTTCCTACTATCACGTTCGCATAACCCTGATAGTGCTAGTCGTTTCAGCTTATTATCTGTACTTAAGGGACGTCATGGGTAATAAGTCCACAACCTAGATGTAAAAATCAACTCTTGGTTCTTCATCCCCAGCAAGTGCCTATGTGCAATATTTTCTCGATTGTCGAAGATCGAGAATCATATTCTATCTTGTTCATATGACCTCTGTATAGATATGTTCAGCAATTTGTCATCCCCAGTAAGTGTATATGTGCAACATTTTATCCTTCGTTACAAATTCTTGTAAAGAGCCATCATCCGTATCCAAAAGTCCCGGATATGCAATGGATGATGGATCCTCAAAATTTCTCCCAGCGAAGCAATCCTTAGGTCTACTCGCACACTCCCGCAATGACTATTCAAAACCAATCTCGTTAGACGCTAGCCATGTTCATATTACCTCTGAGCTATCGTCCCATCAATCTCCCCAGCGGAATAATCCTTTGGTCTATCTTCATGTTTGGATAGACCACACTCAACAAATCACTCCTCAATGAATTTTTTTGATATTAGTTCACGTCCATATTACCTCTAAACTGCTATCATAATATTTCTCTCAGGCTGAGTTTGTCATGTTCATATTACCTCTAAGCAAACCTTTTGAGTTTTGGCTATTGATTATCATGTCCATATTACCTTTGATATCGGTTGTTATCTCAACTTAGCACCCGTACTTAACTCTAAGTACTCCAGTGGTGTTAGTTCCACAAAAACTGTCATGTCCATATTACCTCTGGTGGAGCTCGTCTTAAACTTATTACTTGCACTCTCGTGCACAAGAAGTAATAGGTCCACCAAAAATCTCCCGGTGGGATGCCAGCAATGGAAACGAATTATTCAATTTACCTCTGAACTATCCTCATTTTCTCCAGCAGAGAAAAAGTCAGTTCATGTTCATATTACCTCTGGACTATGTCTCTCCACTATTTCCACAGAGTTATATTTTACCGCGTCTATATTACCTCTGTCAGGACTTGTCTCAAACCTATTACTTGCACTAACGTGCGCAAAAAAGTAATGGGTCCAGCTTCATAATAGGAAAAAATACAGCTAGCAAGCTGTGTGGTCTAATGAGACCCTTCCTCTCTCTTTGATGAATCGTCATATAAAATCGCTGATTATCTCGAGCAAAGGAAGATATGATATCCTTTCATGGTCCATCATTGCAGAGACTATTTGCTCGAAGATGTCTCTTTTTACGGCTCCTTACATGCTGGAAGAGCATAATCTTCTTCTTTCTCAGTTCAGCCCAATGAATCTCAGCAGCCATCTTTGTGGTGAAGGGAGTATGGAAAAACAAGTTCATTTGCTTGCCCTTATATAGGCAGAAGAGAACATACAAATCCCAACAACTCCTTAAATATCGCCAAAAAATCAGCCTCGAAGAACGAGTCAAATTTGACCATTTCATGCTTCATTCAAAGTATTTCAAATTACGAGGAATTTGAAAACTTTGAAGGGGGCTTGTAGAAGCATAAAATATGCTGGGAAATTGTACGCGTATTATACAGTCAAAACCCCCAACATACATGAAATCCGCATAAAATAGAGCCTCAGAGCTATACGCGTAAAACAGAGCTTCAAGGCTGTGTGGCATAAAATAAGGCTTCAGAGCTGTCTGGCGTAAAGTAGATCTATAAAGCTGTACGCGTAAAACAGAGCTTCAAGGCTGTATAGCGTAAAATATGACTTCAGAGCTGTACGCGTAAAACAGAGCATCAGAGCTGTTCGACATAAAGTAGAGCGTCAGAGCTGTCCGCGTAAAGCAGTGCTTCAAGGTTGTTCTGCGTAAAAGGTTGTTTTACCCTCCCGCGTAAAGTTTAAAATACGTTTGTTTTTAATGCAGCGTAAGATTGTACGAGGAACCCTTCGTATTCCTCGGATGAATTTGTCAGACAAAATAGTGAACCTGACTTCTGACAAAAGTACTGCACGATGATCGAGAGGACAGCTGTGATGATGATTTTGCACAGAGACCCAGGTTGTCGTCTAGTGACATATTCTTGATACAAGTTATTTTTATGCATTCAAAGAATACGCTGCATTAAGTTTTTCGCTCAAGACTGGAGTCTTCTGAATACGCCGCCTATTATACATTGACAGAAATGAGTTTTTACGCTCAAGATAAGACGAAATCAGATGCCACGTCAAAAGTTGTTTCCTGCACAGAGCCCGAGGCATATCTCTGCATTTAATACACGAGATAGAGGCATATCTCTGCATTTAATGCACAAAATTTTGTTCTATTCTTTAGATTTTGTCAGGACTGGGAGAGCTAAAACTGTGACTAATACGCTCACATCACCATCCTTGCATTTTACGCCAACCAGGCTATTTTTAACTATAGGAGTACGCCATATGCTATCTCCTCGAAATACGCCAACTCGGCTATATTTACAAAGGTACGTGATAAGGCTATTTAGCCTAGAATACGCTCAAGACCTCAATCGTGATGGATAATTGACTGGGAAAGCTAAAACTGTGACTAATACGCTCACATCACCATCCTTGCATTTTACGCCAACCAGGCTATTTTCAACTATAGGAGTACGCCGTATGCTATCTCCTCGAAATATGCCTACTCGGTTATATTTGAAGGTACGTGATAAGGCTATTTAGTCCAGAATATGCTCAAGACCTCAATTGTGATGGATAATTGGCTATTTTACGCTGGTTATCTATTATTCATGAACCATCCAGTTTTACGCAGAGTTTGGCCTTTTACGCCAACAAGACAGTTATTTGGCTTTTACGCCAACCGTCTTTACGCATGAGCAGTTACCTACGTGGCTTGCATGCCAAGATCTTCGAGAAGCAATTATACGCATTACCTCATAAAGGGACATGTGTCATACGCATATTCAGAAGATATTTGGAACGTGGGTAGCAGTTATCTTAACCGCAGCATAAATAAAGTCTTCTTCTTCACAATTTGGCTTTTACGCCAACAAGACAGCTATTTGGCTTTTACGCCAACAAGACAGCTATTTGGCTTTTATGCCAACAAGACAGCTATTTGGCTTTTACGCTAACAAGATAGCTCTTTGGCTTTTACGCCAACAAGACAGCTATTTGGCTTTTATGCCAACAAGACAGTTATTTGGCTTTTACGCCAACCACCTTTACGCAGGGGCAGTTACCTACATGGCTTGCATGCCGTGATCTTCGGAAAGCAGTTATACGCGTTACCTCATAATGGGACAAGTGTCATACGCAGATTCAAAAGATTATTTGAACGTGGGTAGCAGTTATTATAACCGCCGCGTAAAAGATGCCACTTTCTTCACAGTTTAGCTTCTACGCCAACTGGACAGTTATTTGACTGATCTCTATAAATAAAGACCCCTGATCACAGGAAAAAAAGGATAAAAAAAAGATCATATCGAAGGATCGGATCAGAAAAAGAGAGAGACGATCAGAAAGATCAGAAGATCGAACAAGGAGAGATCAGAGAGAGAGCACAGACAGAGAGTGTGGGTTGACAACTTTGCCAACGAAAATTCAATCCCCCTTGCAACCTTTGAAGCTTCTTCTTCTTCTACAATACTTCTTCATCATCATGTGGTCCAAGGGACAAAGTGATCGACCGCAGATCAGACTCCTATAGCAATACTTCCCCAGAATCATTTTTATTGTACTTAACATCCTCGTATAGGATTAATTGTACTCTTTTTCTTGTTTGTAAACAAAAGAAATATTTCGTATAAACCCTCTTCTTCAATTTGTTTATCATCAAACAGTACTCACTCATATAGTAGTAGTATTTCTTGCTCATTTCCATGATGCTCATTTCTTATATTTAATTCCAGTATTCCTATTATGCATATCTCTTGTACATGTATATTGCATCTTGTATATTTGCTCTATTTACTGTTATATAGTTTATATCATTCATTGGAACTGCTGTTAGATGTGTAATTTGCTCCTTTCCTGACTGGATATATTTTTCCTAGATAACACTGAGGAGTGGTATCCCACCCACTATGGGCCTCAAGACGTAGTTGGCTTAGAGCCAGAGACCTTGGCTCATGAGAGACTCATCTCGGTTGAGATAAACGACCCAGTACCTGTAGCTCAGTAGATAGATTTATTTGTACTGGATTTGTCTCCAGCATTTTGTTATTAGTATTTCTTTATATGACTCATTGGATATTATTATGTCTTGTGAGTTATATTTGACTCTTCAGTTCTTTATATCATTTTGTGCGATTGTTCCATCTAATAGATCTGTGATTGAGTATTCATATTTCATTGGTTGTATTATTATATCTTGATTACTAGATAGATAGTTTACCCAAACAATATTCTACTGCCAATGCTGCGATGTAGGCTGGACGTTGTTCACTACTTGTACCCCAACACCGGGTGCGGGTCGTGACACTCGTGATGCCTATTAACGAGAAGTTCCTGAAAAAGTACTACGTCTAAGATAGACATGTACTCCCCTTATCCCCAGCCGGGCAATCAAGATGTAAAATATTTACACTCTCAGTTCTTCATCCCCAACAAGGGCCTATGTACAATATGTTCCCTTCCTTTATAAATTTCTGTAAAAGCTATTATCTGTATCCAGGAGTCCTGGATACGCAACAGATGACGGATCCTCAAAGTCTCCCCAGAGGAGCAGTCCTCATTTCCACTTACACACTCCCGTAGTGACCACTCAAACCAATCTCGTTAGACGCTAGCTATGTTCACATTACCTCTGAGCTATCATCCTAACAATCTTCCCAATGGAGCAACCCTCAGGTCTATCTTCATTCTCAGATAAACCACACCCACCAAATCACTCATTAGTGAGTTTCTCAAACATTAGTTCACGTCTATATTACCTCTGAACTACTGTCCTAACCTTCCTCCCCGATTGAGTTTGCCATGTCCATATTACCTCTAAGCAAACCTTTCGGGTCTTGGCTATCGATCATTACGTCCATATTACCTCTGATATCGGTTGTCATCATTACTTATCACCCGTACTTACCAAGGTACGCCAACAATGTTAAGTTCACAAAACCTGCCACATCTATATCACCTCTGGCAGAGCTTGTTCCAAATCTATTACTTGCATTCAGGTGCACAAAAAGTAATGGGCCCACAAAACCTATCACGTCTATATTACCTCTGATAAGGATTATTTTCGAACTTATTATTTGTACTCAACGTACACAACAAATAATAGGTCCACATAAGTCCCCCAGTGGGACATCCTAGATAGACGAAGATATTGTACTATATCCATATTACCTCAAGTATAATATCCAAAGTTCACACAAAATTCATACACAACAAAACAAATAAAGGAAGAAGTTCTGGAAAAAGAGAAATCTTTATTCAAGATCATGAGTACATATGATGAGAATCTACTACATTTTTAAGGGTTTTTATTAATATTCAAGGTCTCGGTTACATATGATAGGAATCCATTTTCAGGGTTTCTATGGGTTCTCGCCGACAAAAACCTCTTCCATTGCAAGGCGCTCATGTGCTATTTCTGCCACGGACACAAGTGAGCCCAACAGCAGAGCTCAATGCTTTCTAAATCGTCCCTCTTTATTGTAATCCTTAGTATATGGAGAAGAATTCATACTGATAGATAGCAAGGGAGGAGCATAGGCAGACGCTATACAAACTGACGGAAAGACCGACAACAGGAATGGCAATTAATCCAAATCATATCATCAATGCCGCAAGCCCCCAGCCGGTAGCAAGCTGCATAGAGGGGAGAAACGCAGCTAACACGCTACATAAACAATAACAGTCCAGCGCGTGACGTAGGATGCTCATCCTCGTCTCCTGGATTAGTTCTTGCTGAACTGTCCTCATTTCTTGGAGCAGTTCTTGGCGAACCGTCGCATAAAGTTGGTCTTCACCCCGCACTACGGGTGTTATGATATCCTTCAATGCTCCATCATGAGCCGCACAAGAGAGAACAAAGCCTGCACAAGGAGAATATAAGGTGCCAGTAAACAAAGACAATATGAAGCCCGTGCGGCAGAGCCTAGCCGACGCATGAGGTGTCATCCATGCGACGGAGCTATGGCCATCGCATGTCCAGGTCAAGCCCTCATCCATGCGGCAGAGTCTTAACTGACGCAGGATGGTTACCCTTCCATGAGATAGACTCATGAGAAAAGTCTGAGCATGTTCACGATGACCTCTCCTCCACACGACAAGGCTGTGTAAAGAGTCTGCGCGTGTTCTAGATGATTTTTCATCCACGCAACAAGACTGTATACGAGTTTCTCTATGTCCTTGGCAGCCCCAACACGAGAAGCTTGGAACTCCCTTACCTCTATCAGGAGACCACGGATCAAGGTCGCCCTCGACGAACTCCTCGACGAAAAGAGCCACAGCCTTCAGCATTCCTTATAGGAGAAAGAAAGGAAGCAGAGATATAAAGTTCTCACTCTCTCCTCCCCGTTGCCTATTTATAAGCCTCAAGAATCGCGTACAGAGATCGAGGTAATGAACCAAGTAGTTATGGGGATAAATCTGATGCCTCGACTTCCGTGATCCTCTTTAATCTCCCTGAAAACTGTCACCTCGTGCCCCGCATCAGAAGGTGGGTCAGAATCCAAAAGGAGATCCGCTTCAGGATAGAAACAAATATGCCAGTTAATATAGAAGTAACAGCCTAGAAGTACTCAGCCGTGCGGTCCACGACCAAGCGGTCCCAATGTCCATGCGATACAATATCCATGCGACTAAAAGTGCTCTTTCCTCCATGCTTCTTATTTAAAGTATTTCAAACTTGTCAGTTTGAAAACTTTGAAGGGGGTCCTGTAGAAGCATAAAAAATATGCTTCCATGTGTCTAACAGTCATGTGCCCCAAAGTAAAAACCAGGCCGCAGAGTTACCATGCAGTCCAGAAATGCAACATCCATGCGTCCCAATAAGCCAAAACAGCTTTGGCCGTAGATGGACCTAACACGTCATCCTAGCAACATGAACGTCTTTGACATAGAATCCGAACAAAAAGAATTTTTTGAATGTCTCAAAAGATGTGAACACACTAAATGACAGAAGTCTCACTTTAACACAGAACTTCAATCTCGACAGATGTGCAGCGCCACGTGTACAACACAACCGGCCCCATACGTCCCAAACTTTATGTGGCCCCATGCGTCTCTGGCCCTATGCGTCCCAGACTCCATGCGAACCCATGAGTCTCTGGCCTCATGCGTCCCAGACTTCATGTGTCCTATGCGTCCCTAGTCCCAAGAGTCTCAGGCTCTATGCGTTCTATGCCTCTCTGGTCCCAGGCGTTCCAGACTGCATGCTTCCCATGCGTCTCTAGCCACATGTGTTTTAGACTTCATGAAAACCAAATCTTGTTGTTACAATGAGAGTGATTCTCTCCAACCAAGTGCGGACTATGTGTAATACCCCGTTCCGTTCTAGCGGACTGCCGACTCAAACGGCAAAAGTGCAACTGTCCCGACCCGCTTTGCCTCAACGAAAAGCAAAGGATATCCAGACTTGTCCCTACAGAAATTCAGCTTAGGTTTTCAGAGGCTCGCTTGACGTATCGCTCTACCGAGGCGAATCATCGCTAAGGTGGATGGCTACGGTGAACTTGTCTTTGCTTAGCCAGCACACATAAAATCTGGAATGTTTATGCTAGTCGCTAAGTGATTCACCCACTGCATGCTAATAAGAATCCAACGCACCTAGCTAAGGGAATAATCCCAACTTGTATTGCTTATGCTAGAACATGGAAAATAGAAATACTGCTTATATTCAGACCCTCGCATGCTAAGTCCCTAACGGTTTCATCTCTCGGCTTACCTTCGGGTCCGAGCAAACGTATTTACTTATGTTCCTTAGAAACGCATGCTTATCTGCTTGAATGTTGCCATGTTTTCATCCAAACCCCGGGAGACTACTAAGTAGTCGTTTCGCGCATGGAAGAACCTGAAAGTATCCGGGACCGTTAGGTCACTAAGGCAATTCTCGAACCAGGGAATTTGCACCCTAAATGAATAAAGCACTGAATCACAGCTCGTGGAGGAAACTACTGAATCAACGATCCTGCCTCAACAAGTTCCATATATATATATATATATATATATATATATATATATATATATATCCCAACTCGAACTTGTTCTATATAACTTGTTTATATATATATATATATATCATGCCTTGAACTTGTTTCTGTACCTGACCCTGACCTGCATGTCGCGGACAACTTGTTTCAAGTGAGATTCTCCTGATCTTTGTTCCTGCGGATGGTCTTCGGGGCACCGGGCCGATCCGATCCGGACAGGAACCCCTGTTAGTCTGCATGCTTCAAGCAGAATGGCGTGTAGCGCCTGTGAACTTATCCTTCACGCCATTCTAGCTCACAGACTAAGTAGCCGCCTGACTCGGAAGGAATAACCTGCAGCTCTCCTGATCCGTGCGTTACATTTCATTTCCTTTCATGTGCTACACCCGTCCTTTATGGCTATGCCAGCGACTCCTGTTCATATAGATAAGTCATCCTCGCTTAGCGGCTATCCGCGTGCGAGTCATTGCATCGCATCAATGAACAACTGAACACCTGAACGATCATGTTAAACGACCCTCGTGTTTGCATATGCTATGCCTCCTGAATGTTATACTTGCCCGTGCTTGAATTAACAATGTTTGCCTCAATATTTGCTTTGGACAGGGATGGAGATGGTAAGTTGGTAAGTCTCGCCGTATTTCCTCTCATGTTGCACGGCGTACTGCCCGACACGAGTTAGGCTATTCAATATTTTCATGAAACTGATCCTAAGGCAACTAGAAAGATAACTTAATAGTTGTGCACGGAACCTGTAATACGTGTTTGGACTTGTCGAGCGGGCGAGTAGCTTCCCCACTAGTGCATTCAATGTACTGATAATCCACCAGTTTGTATGCAGGGTGCGGGAGAACCTCGTTCGGTGCGGATGCCTCCTTCGTACGTGCTAAGGCGTGGACATCACTCCGAAGCAATGGTGCATCCGGAACAGAAGCATATATACAAGACATAATGTTGTGAACATAGCCCGAACTTGCCCGAACATCGCCTGTACAATCATTCCACAATTGTAGCCACTTGGCACGCTTTTACTGTTTCAGAGAGAGAGGCTTGAGCGACTTATAATCTCGGCTATACGTCGCCTGCAACACTTGTTCATATCAACAAAAGAGTTTGCTTTACTTTAACTTGTGTTTTAATGCTTCCGCTATATTGTCGACTCAGTAAACCTGTTACCGATCGCCTATGCGTTCATGACTCCGCTGTACTCAGACAATCTGTGCGACTCTGTGGCTTAGAACTCTTACCGCCAGCCAATGAATCACGACCTTACACGGGCGCGGTTCATGCTCGTGCGGCATCACGCCCGGATGGGTCAAGCGATCATTCCGCCGGAGCGCTGGCGAGGGTGATTCCCGCCTAGCGGGAACGACCGATTGCCTACGGGAGATCGGGGCATGACACTATGTGTCAAGATGATCAAGTCACGCCGACAAAGGACGAGAATCGCCCAGATCTTCAGCAACAAAAAATCTTAACAAGCGCCCACATGACAGCTTGACCTACTCATGATTATATATGTACCCTATTCATGAGGCACAAGTGGCACCCTCTAGCATCCAAGCGGCCCAACATATGTGCGTCCAAGGATGACTATATATACCCTGGTGGCATGCCCAAAAAGAGGACAGACGGAGAGGGGTCTCCCAACACATACACACACACACACACACACACACACACACACACACACACACACAGAGAGTATACCGAGATGAGCAAAGAGAGAACATAAGCTTCCTCACCTTGTGTTAGATCGTCAACGGAGTAAATGAGCCACCATAGTGCTCCTTATCCATCGTCACACCCCAAAATCAAAAAATTATACTTAGATTGTCTATCTAGGACATCTTCGTACTTTCTCTAGTTTGTTATTGAAATAATCAATTTTGATGGCGAACAATGGCGTGATCTGAGGATACCTATTATGTATTATTCTGAGATAACCTCAAACTCCACAAATAGCAAGCCGTACAAGTGATTGGCCAATTTTATAAATTGGACTTGGTTATGATTGTATTATTCAGTTAGTAGCCTAGAAAAATGAACTATCATAGTGTGATAGATTCAACCATTGTCCTTGTTTGGTTGTAGGGTTGGACCTTTGTGCTAGGATATGCCATGGACCTAAGTTGCGACACAAAACCTATATTATTAAATATTTATTAGTTGGGTTTTTGTTTCTCCATTTTGTGCTTCCTTTGTGGTACTTGTTATTTGGGGTCTAACACCACTGGTTTTGCATGGCCAGGTTTCGAGCCAGTACCCGAGCATTTAGCGTACTTTTCCCTGACTCATGGCATGTACCAGGAATATGGCCGCCAAGGATAATGAGTGGGTTTCCTTATTTTTTGTTCATCATTGTGCATTTTACTCTTTTGGATGTTTAGCCACCGACACCTGTTAGCCGGCACGTCTGGACATTTAGTTTCCTTTTTATGACTGTATATAAATCAGACTGCAGCTGTAAGATTGTTATATACTTTTGTTATTCCACCAGCTTCTTATTTTGTACAGCTAGTCTCCAGAATATCTTAAAAAAGTGTTTAGGATGCCTTATTTTTTTTATCATATATGTTGTATGATTAATGTTTCTTATTTGATTGATTGAGACATAGATGTTTGTGTGGCCCTAAGTGACCTGATTGTAGTATTCACTTCCTTGTCTAGTTATAGTCGTGATCGTCGTACACTTATAGTACCCTGTACGGGATAGCTGGTCGTGTCCGTCTCCATATTCTGGTACTGGGGCGTGACAAGTTATGACAACATGGTTAGTATATATATATATATATATATATATATTCACACACACACACACACATATACAAGGAAGAGAAGGATCGAGGATGAGAGAGAGTACGCTTAAACGGAATTGCGGAAACTTCAAATTCTTATTAATAGTAGAAAGGTTACAAACTTTCGAGGAAATCACACACAAGCACACACAATAACACTCAAAAATACACACTCATAAAAACTGATAATGGAAAAAAAGAGACTAGGTCTCTATTTATGCTACATCTTCGTCGGCATCGGCTGACTGGGTGACTGGAAAACGTCGGTCACAAATATTATTTCTTATCTTCAGGTCACTAGCAGTGGTAAGTGTCTGTCAATTTTATCTTTACTTTATGCGCCTTTTGAAGATAATGGAGCATCTACACCAAAAGTTGTCTTCGTGGGATCCACTATTGTTGGTCGCATTATTAAAGAGATTCCTCTTTTCCAAAAGTAAAGCATTTGCTTTATAAAAAGTAAAGATTCTCTGCAATGTATTCTTGGGCAGACAATGATAATTACGGTAGGTCATCATTGTCTTCATCGGAACTTTGAGTAGTGACTCGATTATGAAGTCTTTTGAAGAAAACTTTAGTATCTTCTTCAGTAGTGTCTTCAACCATTCTGGATCCAACAGAACTAACATAACGATTATCTGCTTCAAATATTGATTCAAATTGAGACTTCATATATTGAAGACATTTTCTTTTTAATTCTTCTTCACTAATTCGAGGGTTCCTTCTTCTTATTAAGTTAGTTAATATTTTGAGAGAGCTATCTTTTACCATTTATCTCTGAAGGTTGTCTTCCACAAGGACTCATTTTTCTTGATATTTTTCTGTATAATTTGTACATTTTCTTTATCATCTATTCGATTCCACCATTTGATCAGAAATTTTCTTGCCAAAATAAAAAAATTATTGTGATTGTATTCAAACTTAATTATCTATTTAAATATGTATGAAATTTTAAACTAGATAAAGTAATATATTGTACTCTCCCCCTCAAAAAGTGTGATAGCATTCTGACAAAGATAGTAAGACTGAGTCCAGATAGCAAATAATTTCTGGAGAGACGGTGGAAGAATTTCTAATGTAGCACCAAATTGTATCCACCAGTTGGTAAACCATGCAGGAATTTTCTGTTTTAAAATATCAGGACAAATTCGAATAAACCAAGAGTGCTTATGTTTACTGTTATCAAAGTAAAAGACCTTGGTGAATGCTTCAATATAACCCCAATAATTATAAGAAATATTGATTCCCCTATATTTATGAACTAATTATTTAGTTTAATTGGGATGAAGACCCCATGATTGAGGGGTAATTAAGTGACAGATTATAATTTTGCTATAGTTAACATCACTACGAAGATCATTGGTCTTCTGATAGAAATATTCTATCTCTACTGATTTATTAGTCAACAAGATACCCTCATAGATATTATGGTCTTTACCCTGCATAGAAAATATATTAACTTCCAAATATTTTTCTCTTAATTTCTACGGATCATTCATCAGTGGAATATCTGTCTTTTCCAATTGGATAATCTCCTCAGAATAATTTTTTTGAGTAAAAATTGTTTCAATTTCAACAGCTTGCTTGTACGAGGTCACTTGGTGTCATCTGATTCCTGAATTTGAATTCCTTCCTTAGAGGATTTTGTATTTCGTCCAAGAACATGCATTTCGTCCAAGAATATTTTTCTTGGAATTCCTTGGCTCATTGAAGCCGGATGTCATGGGTCGAGAACCCATGATTGTTTTCCTTTGTCCTTCTTATTCATGTTCCTATAAAAATTCACGAGTAAGAAAGTCATGAAGTGAATTGTCCTTTCCTTTAATAAATTCAATATCAAAATCAAATATGGCTAATTATACTTGCGATTTAGCAAATATTTGCTTAGATGCTAAATTTTTAACATCTTTTCTAAGACAATCTTTGCTGAGCTACAATCTATTCGTAATAAGAATCTCTTATTAAGTAAATCATCTTAAAATTTATGAATACATTTTATTATAGAAAGAATTTTTTTCTTAATAGCAGAATAATTCATCTGAGCATCATTCTGTTTTCCTGAATGATACCTAACTAACACTTCTTTTTTAGTGTCAGGGTTTAATTGTTTTAATATTCCACCATAACCAATATTACTGGCATCTATTTCAACAATTTTAAACCACTTAATATTGGTTAAGTGTAAGCAAGGTAAAATTTTCACCTTTTGCTTTTTTTTTACTGCTTCAGTGTGAGCATTACTCCATGGAGCAGGATTTTTCTTTAATCTTTGGTACAAATTTTTTGTATCATTACAAATATTTTTATAAAACTCAGATATATAATTTAATGCACTTAAGAATCACTGTAACTGTTTATTATCAGTTATCCCATTAGAAAATTTAGAAGCAAATTATATAATTCTATCAATTTGAATTATTGTGTTATTCACAATATTATGTCCCAAAAATCTAATTACTTGCTGAAAAAGCTTCATATTTGGGGAAGAAATAACCAAACCATTTTTAATTGCCAAGTGTTTAAACACATTAAGGTGTTTAAAGTGTTCTTCTATTGTATTAGAGAAGATAAGTATATCATCTTTATAAGATAATATAAAATTAGAATGCTGAATAAATATTTTATTCATAATATTGTGGAATACTGAAGGAGCATTCTTCAGTCCAAATGGCATTCCATTCCATTCATAATGTCCGAAAGGAATAGTAAAAGCAGTTTTATACTTATCCATTTCATCAATCTGGATTTGCCAATAACATGATTTCAGGTCAAATTTAGAGTAAAGTCTTGCTTTAGATACTCTATTTAGTAAATTTCTTTTATTAGGAATTGGATATCTGATCCATTTTAAAATATTATTTAAATATTTATAATTGATTACAAGTTTAGGAATATCTCGTTCCTTTTCAGCATTATTATTAACATAAAATGATGTACAACTCCATGGGGAGTATGACTTGCGAATTAATTTTTTATCCAATAAATCTTGGATTTCTTTTTTATATAATTCAAGATATTCTTGATTTATTTGACAAGGCCTTGCCTTCGTCGAAACATTTCTTTCATTAAATAATTTTTCATATGGAAGAGCAACAATATGATGTTTTCTATTCCAAAAGGCATTAGGAATATTGCTACAAGTTTGTAGCTTAAAGTCTTCTTCGACTTATTTTAATTTTTGTTGGATTTTTAACTTTTTTAATTGCTGGGTTATATTAACTTGAGCAATTTGTTCTTTTAAGAAGTTTATCTGATTTTCTTTGAGAAAAACTTCATTAAGAATTTTAACAATTGAATTAGTTATAAATTTAAAAGTTATTCTTTTTTCTTTATAACTGGTAGTAATATCAACTCTATTTATCTCATTAATAGACATAAGTTTTTCTATGAAAGGTGTTCCTAGAATGATATACTGAGATATTTCTTTTACAACTAGTAGATGTAAATGAATACATATTTCATCTTTATAAATATTTACATCAGTAATTTTGTAAGGTGTAGTTAGTGCTTTATTTTTAGCAGCACTTAGTGTCTGAATAGTTTATTCATAATATTTTATTGGAACAATACCTTTATTGACACAATTTAGATCAACACCACTATCAACTAGTGCTATCAAATTAGGTATATAGTACTCATTATTAATGAGTAGATTTATTCTAATATACCATTTGTGGATAATGAATAAATTCATTTTTTGTAAGAAATTCTCTCTTTTTGACTATTGTTACATTTAAACAGATTGTAGTCTTTCATCTTTTTATTCTTCTGGTTTAGAAGAACCTGCAGAAGATTCTCATGTAAACACCCGTATTTTTCAGATATTAAAAAAATAAAATTTTGGGAATTTTTTGCTATTTTTAAATAATTAAATAAATGTTCTTCTAAATTAAATAATTTTAAATGATTTTATTAAATATTAAAATATTATGAAAATAATATTTTTGTGTGTAAACTAAAATATTAGACATAGGGTAATTTTTCTGGAATTTATTGGACCCCGGAACCATTTTTAAAGACATAAAAACTAAGTTATTTATTAAACCCAATTAAACCAATTTCTGAACCGAACCGGCCTTTGTGAACCAAACCATGACTCAATCCAACCCTAGCGGGTCGGATCCGGACCCATTAGCTGACCCGACCCGCTGACCCATTACCCGAACCCATTGCCTATCAGATCGGGTCGGATCTGAATCCCACATCCAAACCCAACCCGACCCGAGTCTTTAATGCTACAGTAAAACCCAAATTTATTTTCGCTGGCCGCCCGCTCGACTTTTCGTCGGCCGCCGTCGACTGCTCGGCTTCCCTCTCCGCTGGCCGCTGCTCAATCGCCCAATGCCTCGCCTCCCGCTGCCCGTTCAATTCCCCACCGGGCGGCAGCCCGGCTTCCCATCCCCGGCCTATTTAAACCCCGGCCTCCCCCAACCCGATCACCACCACTGTAAGCCACTGCCACCACCACCGCCTCACCATCGACCCCGCAGCTGGCCACCCCGACTCCGATGAGCCTCGACGACCCCACCACCGAGACCAGCAGCCGCCTCCGCCGTGCCCTAGCCGCCGCAGAAACCCTAACAGCCGGCCGTGCCGCGTCGCGCCGCCTCGCGGAAACATGATTTCAGTCAACTTCAGCGCCTTGTTCATGTGACTTTTTCTCTATCCTTGATGTCCCATTTTCCTTTCCGTCTGTTGTAATACGTAGACTGCATGACCCTCTCGATACCCGTACAACTTGTTTGGGGTATCGCGTCCTGTGGCGATCGTAAACTGCGACGCAAAATCAGGAAAATAAATACCTTGATTTTTCCCGGAACTGGGTGCGCCCTGCTAAACGGGACAACTTTATCGTGTGCGGACTTTACTGAAAGGTGTGCGCCGTTAATATAGATGTGTGGGATTTTGCAAAAGTTAATTTGGATGTGCGTGCACACCGGAATCAACGTGTATCCGTCGACAACACCCCGTATCGACCCTATTCTGGAACTCGTTGTAACTTCATGTATGCATATCTTATCGAAACAAAACTTGTGCCATTAGACTCGTAGTAATACGCCGGTCCTGTGACCCAAGTTTGGTTCGATTCTGAGAACTTTGACAAAATTGCGTATCGTGGGCCCCACGGCTCCACTTGACAGGCGATTTTGTGACCGGCTCATCGGAATTCAGTTCTGGATATTCCCTTAGGTTTGTATCGTCGTTCTGGATTTGTAAACACTAAGTTTGACAAATTTGGAGAACATTATCTCTGACACATTTTTTGGTACGAAACGGGACACATGTGGACCCCGCTTGGACCAGAAACTGTCACTTTTGCCCCTGTGTCCAAATTGGACTTATGGACAGGCAATTCTAGCTATTTGATATCTTCTGAACCTGATGGTAATGTTTATTACAGCTTTCGGAGGAGTACCTGCAGATTCTGCCGATACCGGAGCAGCTGTTGGTATCCAAACCCCAGGCAAGTGTACCTTGCCAATCTTGCAGTCATTGCTACATATTATTTCCTTGATTTATTTATATGTTGTATCTGTTCAACCTAGGACCGTGTGACATTACTTAACGCCCGAATAATATTCGGGTGTCAACGCCGTACGCGAAGTTGTGTAACGTCACCTAGACATGGATATCGAGACCCTATATATTCTCGTGCTTGCATTATCAAGTACGTCATACCCAGGACACCTGATACTATTCATGAGACATAATCTTCCTGAGATATTCATGGTGATTCTGTATAGGTTACATAATTTGTGACATAGATATTATATTCATAGCTATCATATGACTTGCTGCATTAGTTATGATCTTGTGTGACATGGACATAAGACGCTGTGGACATGAGACGTGTGATTACATTCGGTGGGGAGAGACACACAGGCTATAGGCTATTTTTATATATGTATTTATTATTGTGAGGCCGTAGACTCTACATCAGAGCTAGGCACATTACATGATATTACTGCTACCGGCTTTCCGACACAAAGCTCGTAGCGGTCTCAGCCTGAGTACTAGTGATGCTCTCACTTGCATTTCACATAGATGGTTACATAGTTTATCCTATTATTTCATTTATTATTGCACTGTATTTATTTTAGCTTGTGTTATTTTGTACCTTGCTATGTCCCCTGAGGACCTGGATTCCGGATTATGTCCCCAGGTTTAGCAGAGGAATTCTATCCCGAGGTATACGGGGCAGGAGCAGAAGCAGAAGCAGGAGCAGGAGTAGACACTGGAGCTGAACTAATTCCCGAGGATGAGGTGATGGCCAAGGATTTCTCTTGAGTATCTGTTATCTATACTCAGTATTTGCTTTTATTATACTCTTTTATTTTTGGTCTGTTGAACCAGTGTATCAGACTTATTATCGGGTTGTTCCCCGGTTTACTTTATTGAGACTTGATGACAGTTATATTTAATTTTGCTGATGTAGAAGCATGAAAAATACGCTGAGGAATTATACGCGTAAAACTCTCAAACATGCAGGAAGCCGCGTAAACAGAGCTCCAGCACTGGATGGCGTAAGACACGACTTCAGAGCCATTGGCGAAACAATAGAGCTTCAATGCTATTCAGCATAAAATATAGCTCCAGAACAACCCGCGTAATGCAGTATTTCCTGACTGCTTTGGCGTAAAAAGGTTGCTACATCGCCACTTTGGCGTAGAACCTATCTGCTTTCAATGCAGCGAAAAGTTATACGAGGAACGCTTCGTATCCCTTGAATGAGTTGTACAAGGAACGCTTCGAATTCTTCGAATGAACCTGTCAGATAATACAATGAACCTGACTCCTGACAAAGAGTACTGCACGACTATCCAGACGACGACTGTAATGATGATTCTACACAGAACCCCAGACCGTCGTTTAGTGATATTTCCTTAATACAAATTGATTTTACGCATTCAAGGAAATACGCTGCCTACTTTACACAGAGAAGCATGAGCTTTTACGCTCAGGAAGAGAAGAAACGAACCGCCATGTCAAAAGCTGCTCTTCGTACAAAAATCGAGGCACATCTCTGCAGTTAATGCACGTGATGGGGGCAGATCTCTGCATTTAATGCACGAGATTTGGTTCTACTTTTCACGACTAGGTTGTAACGCCCCGCTCCGCGCCGGCGTTATATATCAAGGTGAGTGGGCAGAACTTCGTTCTCTGATTCTTGCACGCCTTAATAATAACCTGAGTTTTTGCTTGCAATGTTTTCTTAAGAGAATGATAGAACCTGCCTTGCATGTTAATGAACGAACTCACCTAGCTTGTCTTTGAAACAAAGTCTGCTTAACGTGAATCCTGAATCGCTTGCTTAGAATGCATGAACATGTTCACTATCGTCTATGCTTCGAGAGAACCATACTGTGCCTGAACGTGTTCAAGTGATAAGTCGGATTGCCCCGCAACAACGATAACTGTTCTGATGGTTCGTCTCGTCTGCATACTAGAGTTTATTTGATAGTGTTCCATGCATTCGCACGCGGTCGGACAATGGCTTTTGGTGGAGAGCTGAACTGCATACGTTCAAGCCACCATGGGTCACAGCTGCCATTAGCATCAGAGAAATGAGTCATTGGTATGCTGTTCCACCAGCTGCCGATCCTGAGATACTCGGGGACCGTCCTGCATATAGCTAAGTCATTGTGTTGGCTTGGATAGTAACTGCCCCTAAGATCGTGCATTGTGTGTCTAGCTTTGCATCTGACCCTGGAGTCGCACGAGACACGCTGCGCACACCCTGAAACATGAACGGCTTGCTTGCTTGCATATTCAATATGAAACTCTGTTTCCAAACATGTTTCCAAAGCAATGTAATATGACTCTGCTAGAACTGCATGAAACGAACCTAGGTAAAACTAGAAAGATCACTAGTAATATAATATTTTATAACATGATTACTTAGTGCCTGTTTGAGTGAATGCTTGTTTCTGTTCAGTTGTTTTATCTCACCAATACTTGTATAAAGTGCTGACCCACCAACAGTTTACTTGCTCGCAGGTACTGGATCGTCCGAGGGAGCGATAGGCGTGCCACAGTCCCGAAGACCCGGAATCCTGGTTTCGATTGTTGCCCCGAGAATGCTATCGTATAAGGGGGCATAATGTATGGAACGAACGTGTGCCTTTGCTAAATGAAACCCAAGTTGCCTCGATTGTCCCGAACGCTCAGTTGGCTAAATGCATTGCATTGCAACAAGTCCCTTTCCGCTGCTTACTCGATAGATGCGATGATAGCCAACTATCAACTTAAAGGATTGGCCTTGCACGGGCGCAACCCCAGGCCCGTGCGGTATCACGTCCCCCGAAAGCTCAACTCGGGCCATTCGATTAGCTCCCCTTCCTCCCTCGCAACCGCGGGACGGACGCGGTGATTCACGTCCGGCGCGTCGAGGCACGATGATTCGTGCCCGGTTCGTTAAATCCCGGCCGCACGGGGAGGGGCAGGGCGGAGCGGCGGCCCGGGTGGGACCGGGGCGTGACATAGGTGAGCCATAATTATGACTAATACGTCCACATCACCATCCCTGCACATTACGCCATCAGACTATTTTCAGCTATAGGAGTACGCCGCATGTTATCTCCTCGAAATACGCCGACCTGGCTATTTTCAATTATAGGAGCACGCCGCACGCTATCTCCTTGAAATATGCCAACTCAGGCTATATTGGCAAAGGTACGTGAATAGGCTATCTGGTCCAGAATACGCTCAAGACCTCAGTCAAAGGAGGATAACTGGCTATCTCTACGCCGGCTACCTATCTACTCCTACTTGGCTTCTATGCCAACCTGACAGCTATTGGACTTCTACGCCTATATGTCAGCTATTGGGCATCTACGCCTACTCGGCTTTTTACGCCATCTGAACGGCTATTTGGCTTTTACGCCAACGAGACAGTTATTTGGCTTTTACGCCAATCATCTCTACGTGAGGGACAGTTACCTACGTGGCTTGTATGCCGTGATCTTCGCAGCAGTTATACGCATTATCTCTTAATAGGACATGCGTCACACGCTTATTCAGAAGATCATTTATACGTGGGTAGCAGTTATGATAATCGCCACATAAAAGGTGCGGTTCTCTCCGCTGTTCAGTTTCTACGCCTATAAATAGAGACCTCCGTCCATGGAAGTCAAAGGTCGAAAGAAATTGAGAGAGAAGATCCTATAGCACAGACAGAGGGGAGTGATTGACGACTTTGGCATCGAGCATCCAATCCCTCTTGCGATCTTTGAAGCTTTTCTTTCTTCTATAGCACTTCTTCGTCATCGTGTGGTCCAAGGGATAAAGTGATCGACTGCAGATCAGACTCCTATAGCAATATTTACCCAGATTAATTTTTGTACTTAACATCCTCGTATAGGATTAATTGTACTTCTTATTGGTAAACCAAAGAAAAGGTTTCGTACAAACCTAGTTTCATTTCTTTCGTTTATTATCAAACACAAGATGGCGACTCTGCTGGGGACTACTTTCTCTTCCGATGAGAAAGCCATTGCTCAACACGATGCTGTATCTATCGGATCAACGAAGAAGACTCTGGTCATCCAATTCGACCAATCGGCTTATGAAGACATGCTTCGCACAGGGGGTAGCTCTCATTCCCCATCTGTTCATGACAGCAGGAAGCTGTGTAAAGTATGGATACCCCGGACATCCTCTACTCTTCCTGCAGGCTCTCTCTCTCCGATCAACAAGGTTGTGGCATCCCAACCTACACGCTCTGTGCGTAAAAATCCGTCTCCCGTCTGTGACGTGGCAGACAACTTCTGGCAATGCCTCCGCGCTAATCCAGAAGTCGACTCCGCGCCTTGCGCATAAAATTTAGTCTCCCGTCGCTGACGTGGTAGACAAAACTTCTGGCAATACCTCAACGCCAATCCAGAAGTATACAACGCACTCTGCGCATAAAAACTCATCTTCCGTCGCTGACGTGGCTGACATAATTTCTGGCAAGGCCTCAGCGCCAAGTCAAAAAATTTATACGCGTCCTGCACGTAAAACTTCGTCACCCGTCGCTGACGTGGCTGACATAATTACTGGCAAGGCCTCAGCGCCAAGTCAAAAGCGCCCCACGCGTAAAAATACCTCTCCCACCTATAAGAGGGCAGAGGGTCCCTGTAATCTCCGTAAGGGAAAACAAGTGGCAGATTTCCCGACCTCTCGGCTTTTATGCCATCAAGAGAAGAATCTGCCCGCTCTTCAGATTACGCGGAACGCTGATGGCTGTTTGAGGACTTCCTCAGTTTTACGCCAACATGAGCAGAGTTCCAGATTACGCCAGGACAAGTCTCTCGGCGTAAAGAAGACCCAGTTTGTGGATAGATATGCTCCTCATGGATCATGTGCTACTCACATGGCTGAACTGTTGTATTCCTATGGCAGAGAGAGGGTTGGGGTTCCCAATATCCGCGTTCTGACTAATGTAAAAAGGCAGAATAAGCCTTCTTCTTCTTCTACTTCTGTTAATCCCCTTGATTTGTGCGATTTCTTGATCCAGAAATACAAAGGCAAGGGATCTTCTAATATGTCTATTACACCCCCTAGGGAGCACTGTTGTAATAGTCATAAAGTTGTAGTTAATTATTGCTGTTCCAAGGCAAAACGGTCAGTTTTCGACCGGTTGAACTACTCTTTGTCTTTACAGGAAGAAGAGCCTACACTTGCATCAGTGAATATGGCTTCATACATTCCTAGAGGAAGGTCAAATTCAAGATGTCATCCCTCTAGAACTCCAAACCAAAGAAGATTCAACAGACTCCTTGAGAACATTGAAGCTAGGGTATTTCAAAACACCCGTTCGAGGTTACAACAACCGGCTTTATATTCTTCTGATTCCGACACTGGGGGTCACCAGTTTCCCGAATCGGATGCTGAAAGTATAGACTCAATCTCTACGGAGATCTATACTAATCCTTCAATGGCATCCAGAGAAATGTGAGTCTATGCCATTGGAGATGAACATGAAGAGGCTTCCCCATCAGGCAGTACGGAACAACGCGTTACTGTTTTGGAGGCATCACTCAAAGAGATGCATACCATGATACAGAGTATGCACCAAATATTGGTGACTCAACATACAGCTGCTATAGCTCCAGCATCGGTTCCTCCGACTCAAATACGTGTGGGGGCGGACCTACCACCATCCAACACAAACCAGGAGCATGTTCTAAATCAAGAGTCAGCAGCTCCTCCACTTCCTAACTCTGAGAATATATTGCCCCCTGTCAGAATTACGATACAACTGATCTCTCACCACTCTGCGGTCCTATTACCAGCAGAAGATCCGATGCAAGCAGTACGGGAATTGAAAGCCCAATTTGATGCCTTGAAGCATAAAGATTAGCTCAAGAAATTGGGAATCAACCAGCCTTATCCAGCTATTTGGGATGAGATCCCTTTCCCTCCTAAATACAAACCACAGGCTATGGCTTTGTTTGAGGGAAAGACGTCACCGAGCCAGTACATGAACTACTTCAGTATGATGACAGTGTTGTTGCAAGGGGATGATGCCCTTCTCACTAGAGTGTTCAAAGGCTGTCTGTCTGGAGTGGCTTATCAGTGGTACCGTAGTCTTGCGGATAACTGCATTACTTTATTTGAAGATTTCAAGACTCTATTCTTCGTGCGATTCTACGAAGGAGGAATGGACATGTCTATGTCCTCACTCATCGAAGTGAAGCAGAAAGAGAAAGAGAGCGTTCGTACTTTTATCGAACATTTTTGTCAAGCCACTTTGTAAATGCCTCCCAGAGTTCCAGATTCCACCTTGGTGGACATTTGCAGGAAGAACCTTCTTCCACTAATCTCGGTGTTCACAGGACCATATCAGTTCCATGATTGGCCCTCATTTATCATCTCAGCGATAGCCGCCGAAGACAACAGTTGGTGTAACATCCCGTTCTGCTCAAGCGGACTGCCGTCTCCAAACGGCGAAAGTGCAACTGTCCCGACCCACTTTGCCTCGAAGATGAAGCAAAGGATATCCAGACTTGTCCCTACAGGAATCCGGCTTGGACTTTCAGAGGCTCGCTTGACGTATCGCTCTACCGAGGCGAATCATCGCTAAGGTGGGTGGCTACGGTGAACTTGTCTTTGCTTAGCCAGCACACATAAAATCTGGAATGTTTATGCTAGTCGCTAGGTGAATCACCCCTGCATGCTAATAAATCCAACGCACCTAGCTAAGGAAATAATCCCAACTTGTATTGCTATGCTAGAACATGGAAATTGAAATACTGCTTATATTTAGACCCTCGCATGCTAAGTCCCTTAACGGTTTCAACTCTCGGCTTACCTTCGGGTCCGAGCAACGTGCCTGCTTATGTTCCTTAGAAACGCATGCTTGTCTGCTTGAATGTTGCCTTGTTTTCATCCAACTCCGGGAGACTACTAAGTAGTCGTTCCGTGCATGTTTGACCCTGCAAGTATCCAAGACCGTTAGGTCACCAGGCAGCCCCGAACCAGGGGAATGCATCAAGACAAGTAAATCACTGTACAGAATCATGATTCAAGCACCTCCTGTAATCGTGCACTACTGTACTACTGTTCTACTGTTCTACTGTACCACTGTACCACTGTACTCCCGTTCTACAGTACTCGAGTATCTAGTGAAATCGAAAACCGACCCTGACCTGCATGTCGCGGACAACTCGAAAATGAGGCATAGTTCCACGGACGGTCTCCGGGGCACTGGAGCCGCTCCGATCCGGATGGAACTCCACTATTTCAGCCAACTGTACTGGACGAGATAGTGTGCAGCACCCACCGTTCTTTCGCTGCATACCATCCACTCCATGGCTGAACCTTACTGTATAGTCTACTGTACTAAACGAGACGGCTTGTAGCACCACTGTACTTTCGTTGCAAACCATTATCGTTTAAGACTAGTGTCCTTTATGGCTATGCCAGCGACTCATGTTCATATAGATAAGTTATCCTCGCTTAGCGGCTATCCGCATGCGAGTTACTGCATCGCATCAAGAATAACTGAACACCTGAACGATCATGTTAAAACGACCCTCGTGTATGCATATGCTATGCTCCTGAATGCTTATACTTGCCCGTGCATGAATTAACATGTTTGCCTCAATGTTTGCCTTAGACAGGGAAGGAGATGGTAAGTTGGTAAGTCTCGCCATGTTTCCTCAAACATCGCACGGCGCACTGTCCGACACGTTAGGCTATTCAATGTTTGCATGAAACTGATCCTAAGGCAACTAGAAAGACAACTTAATAGTTGTGCACGGAACCTGTATTACGTGTTTGGATTTGTCGAGCGGGCGAGTAGCTTTCCCACCAGTGCATTCAATGTACTGATAATCCACCAGTTTGTATGCAGGGTGCGAGGGAACCTCGTTCGGTATGGACACCTCCAACGTGCGTGCTAAGGCGTGGACATCACTCCGAAGCAACGGTGCATCCGGAACTGAAGCACATATACAAGACATAAGTTGTGAACATCGCCTGAACATCGCCTGTACAATCATTCCATAATTGTAGCCACTTGGCACGCTTTTACTGTTTCAGAGAGAGACTTGAGCAACTTGTAATCTCGGCTATACGTCGCCTGTAACACTTGTTCATATCAATAAAAGAGTTGCTTTACTTCAACTTGTGTTTCAATGCTTCCGCTATATTTGTCGACTCAGTGAACCTGTTACCGATCGCCTATGCATTCATAACTCCGCTGCACTCGGACAATCTGTGCGACTCTGTGGCTTAGAACTCTTACCGCCAGCCAATGAATCACGGCCTTGCACGGGCGCGGTTCACGCTCGTGCGGCATCACGCCCGGATGGGTTAAGCGATCGTTCCGCGGGAGCGCTGGCGAGGGTGATTCCCGCCTAGCGGGAACGGCCGATTGCCTGCGGGAGATCGGGGCGTGACATGTTGGTATCAGAGCCTGGCTTCTACGCCTTTGGACTTCGAGTCGAATATCTCTGTTTTGAAAGCTCGTTCGTGGGTTATGTGCACGCTCTCTCTCAATGCCTCGATAGGATGTTCCATCAATAAGTCTAAATACTTTCAAAATGCGTTTTGAATGATATGATATGCTTGCTTGTGTATACTGTGCTGCGAGTGGCCTTTGTGCCAACCTGTGCGAACCCTTGAGAGTATCGCTAGTAGCTTGTCCGAGATTTCACTAACTCTAAGTTTGGTTGAATGCATCTATTCGAGGGACGCCTTGAACTAGTGCACCATCCAAGACTTAAGAAAAGGTGAACTCGAGTGCTGAGACTTCGCTATCACTAAGTTGGTTGACGTGTTCACGCTAGAAGTGCACTTCAAAAGTGCGCACGATCCAGTCTAAGCGATATGCTGATTTCAACGCTTGTGCAAGTGAATATCCAAATTAACAAGTATAACAACTTGTCCAGGATTGCCTCAACCCTAGATTACTGCTTGTCCTCAGTAAGTCTCGAGGACGAGACTTTTTCTGAGTTGGGTAGGATGTAACACCCCGTTCCGCTCAAGCGGACTGCCGTCTCCAAACGGCGAAAGTGCAACTGTCCCGACCCACTTTGCCTCGAAGATGAAGCAAAGGATATCCAGACTTATCCCTACAGGAATCCGGCTTGGACTTTTAGAGGCTCGCTTGACGTATCGCTCTACCGAGGCGAATCATCGCTAAGGTGGGTGGCTACGGTGAACTTGTCTTTGCTTAGCCAGTACACATAAAATCTGGAATGTTTATGCTAGTCGCTAGGTGAATCACCCCTGCATGCTAATAAATCCAACGCACCTAGCTAAGGGAATAATCCTAACTTGTTTTGCTATGCTAGAACATGGAAATTGAAATACTGCTTATATTCAGACCCTCGCATGCTAAGTCCCTTAACGGTTTCAACTCTCAGCTTACCTTCGGGTCCGAGCAACGTGCCTGCTTATGTTCCTTAGAAACGCATGCTTGTCTGCTTGAATGTTGCCTTGTTTTCATCCAACTCCGGGAGACTACTAAGTAGTCGTTCCGTGTATGTTTGACCCTGCAAGTATCCGAGACCGTTAGGTCACCAGGCAGCCCCGAACCAGGGGAATGCATTAAGACAAGTAAATCACTGTACAGAATCATGATTTAAGCACCTCCTGTAATCGTGCACTACTGTACTACTGTTCTACTGTTCTACTGTACCACTGTACCACTGTACTCCTGTTCTACAGTACTCGAGTATCTAGTGAAATCGGAAACCGACCCTGACCTGCATGTCACGGACAACTCGGAAACGAGGCATAGTTCCACGGACGGTCTCCGGGTCACTGGGGCCGCTCCGATCCGGATGGAACTCCACTGTTTCAGCCAACTGTACTGGACGAGATAGTGTGCAGCGCCCACCGTTCTTTCGCTGCATACCATCCACTCCATGGCTGAACCTTACTGTATAGTCTACTGTACTAAATGAGACGGCTTGTAGCACCACTGTACTTTCGTTGCAAACCATTCTCGTTTAAGACTAGTGTCCTTTATGGCTATGCCAGCGACTCATGTTCATATAGATAAGTCATCCTCGCTTAGCGGCTATCCGCATGCGAGTTACTGCATCGTATCAAGAATAACTGAACACCTGAACGATCATGTTAAAATGACCCTCGTGTATACATATGCTATGCTCCTGAATGCTTATACTTGCCCGTGCATGAATTAACATGTTTGCCTCAATGTTTGCCTTGGACAGGGAAGGAGATGGTAAGTTGGTAAGTCTCGTCGTGTTTCCTCAAACATCGTATGGCGCACTGCCCGACACGTTAGGCTATTCAATGTTTGCATGAAACTGATCCTAAGGCAACTAGAAAGACAACTTAATAGTTGGGCCCGAAACCTGTATTACGTGTTTGGATTTGTCGAGCGGGCGAGTAGCTTCCCCACCAGTGCATTCAATGTACTGATAATCCACCAGTTTGTATTCAGGGTGCGAGGGAACCTCGTTCAGTGCGGACGCCTCCAACGTGCGTGCTAAGGCGTGGACATCACTCCGAAGCAACGGTGCGTCCGAAACTGAAGCACATATACAAGACATAAGTTGTGAACATCGCCTGAACATCGCCTGTACAATCATTCCATAATTGTAGCCACTTGGCACGCTTTTACTGTTTCAGAGAGAGGCTTGAGCGACTTGTAATCTCGGCTATACGTCGCCTGTAACACTTGTTCATATCAATAAAAGAGTTGCTTTACTTTAACTTGTGTTTCAATGCTTCCGCTATATTTGTCGACTCAGTGAACCTGTTACCGATCGCCTATGCGTTCATAACTCCGCTGCACTCGGACAATCTGTGCGACTCTGTGGCTTAGAACTCTTACCGCCAGCCAATGAATCATGGCCTTGCACGGGCGCAGTTCACGCTCGTGCGACATCACGCCCGGATGGGTTAAGCGATCGTTCCGCGGGAGCGCTGGCGAGGGTGATTCCCGCCTAGCGGGAACGGCCGATTGCCTGCGGGAGATCGGGGCATGACAGTCGGAAGGCACGTGACAATGGAATTATGATCTCCACCTCTGATAAAGGAAAGAGGTCATCCTCCAATAACGACCATCCTCGTGGTTCCAAAGGAAAAGAAGCTATGACGATCAATACGTCCAAGCAAAACACTCCGACAACCACACAGACGAAATCTGGGACTTCCAGGCCCATTGAAGCATATTCTTTTGACTACGATGATATTCCGAGCATATTCGATTGTCTAGTCAAAAGTGGCAAGCTCACCCTCCCCTAGGTGAAAAGGCCTAATGAAGTCGGCAGTACCAACAACCCTAAGTACTGCATTTTCCATAGGTATATACATCACCCTACCAAGGCGTGTTATATACTAAAAAAGAAAATCCAGGAGTTGATCGATGCCAAGGCCATCACTCTGCACAATAGTGAGAAGACGGTCACTGCCAACATGATCTCTCTCCAATTCGGCAATCTGCCTCCTCAAGAAGTTCTGGATGGGGTTGTACCTATTTCCCGGACAATGATGAACATTGTTAATCTCCCTCCGGCCAGGGGTCAAAACCATGATCTGGTACCCCTAACTACCCAGCGTGGTGAGATTATGTGGGTTCATCCTGATCTAGTGTCAGAGATTGAGGAAGAGACTCAAGCTGCTAAGGCTAAGTCCCGAAAGAACTCAATGCGCAAACCATGCCATATGGTTGCTATATCTCCGACATCAGATGAAGAGACTTTGGCTACTGGAACCCGGTCAGGGAAAGCCTACCTCAAGGACTATGGAGGAAATCAAGAAGAAGCAACGACAGACACTTCAGTTGCCAAGCTTTCAGAACCTGACCCTGTCATACCAGAGGCAGGTCCTTCTAGACTAACTTCAGCGGACAAGGACAAGCAAAAAGAAGTGCGCTTTGATAAACCTTTGAAGAACATTCAAAACAAAGGTTTGAAGAAGCCCTACAACTTCGACATCCTAGCCCAATTGGCTAATACTCCAGCTAGACTGTCCATCTTTGAGCTACTCAGGCTATCAAAAGGCACTCTTCAGGTCTTGAGTGAGGCATTAATGCAGGCTTGACTCATCTCAAGTCTCCCGATAAAGAGCCCGTGACATGTCCTCAACGCCATAGTGTGATGGAAGAGGTCCCTAATATCACTTTCACTCAAGATGACATGCTGTTGAAACATAACCGGCATGACAGACCCCTCTATTATACCGGATATGTCAGTTCCATGGAGGTAGACCGGATTCACATAGATCCGGGATCATCGATCAGCATCATTCCTCATAGTCTGCTCAGACCACTGAGGATTCCTACCAGCGAACTGGCTTACACCACCACTACAATCGTGGGCTTCAACGCCAGAAAAAGTAAGCCATTGGGAAAAATTCGTCTGAGGATCCAGATCGAGGACCTTAGATCAGTGGCTACGTGCTATGTCATTGATTCAGAGGTGTCCTATAATATTCTGCTGGGCAGACCATGGATCCATAATCACAATATTGTTCCTTCAACCCTACATCAATGCTTCAAATATGTAGATGTCCAAGGAACAATAAAAACAGAGTTTTCTGATCTCAACCCATTCAAAGGAGTTGAGTCCTACTACTCCGACGCCATGTTATACACCCAAGACTACATGAAGGAAGTGTCAGGCAAGATAAAAGAGGAATCCCACCGGGAGCCAAAAGAACCGTCTGTTGAGCAACCTCTGTCAATCCAGGTGAAAGGACGGACTACCCGTCCTAAAGTCATAAAACCCATGACTATCGACTTGGACAGAATCAAATCAGGAAGAGGAAAGGATCCTCTAGTGATCACTCTGAACCAGAAGCCACCACCTTTGGTCATCAACCTTCAGCGCAACAAACAGCTGACTGATATAAATACAGCCGAGAACATGGTTTCTGATGATAATAAAGATTCTCTTTTCCAGTATACTGATGCTCAGATTCCTAATCAGGAATCAGCCCTCCATAACGATATAGAGCCTATAGCACAAAAATTCTTGAAAGCCATAGAACTCTATCAACCGTATGTATGGGAAGTGGCGTCAACATCCAATGTCATCACGACATACGGGCCACATGAAGATTCTATCTTTATTATCCCGCCTACTCGCAGCAATCAGCATCCAATAGTCTTCGGTCGCATGTGCAATAAACCGGTGGTACAAGAAGATTCTCACGAATCAGATGCTGGTAAAATGCAGGTTCACAGATATAGTCCCCAAGCTTTGAAGATTATGCAAAGAATAGGTTATGATCTGAAGTCAGAACCAGGACTCAACTATGGGAAAGGCAGGCGAATGTCGTTGCATGGTGATCCCTACTGTCAACAAACTCGTTTTGGGTTAGGTATACCACCTCCCTCACAACTTCTGAGTCAGATAAGGATATCTTTTCCTCTTCTCAAGATGGCTCGTCGTCCCCCGTCTCAGACGATGATCTCGAACGAGCATTATCAGTAAATATGGTATTGACAGATTCTCTTGAAGCAGACGAACAAGAATCTGAACCGTTTGAGAATGAATCTTGGGTTCAGCAAATGGATACATAATAGGAACTCCGGTTCGAGCAAAGAGAACCACCCACTGAAGATAAAGTTATCCAGATCGATGTTGGTGATGAACTTTCACCAAAGCCGATATTCATCAGTAACAATCTTTCCGAAGAAGAAAGGGAAGAAATGACCCAGCTGATAAAAGAATATATCGACGTATTTGCGTGGAATTATGAGGATATTGTAAACCCCCTGATTTTCAGAAATTTTTAATTTAGAATTTTTCACAATTTTCTGGATTTTTCTGGAATTTTTCTCTATTTAAAACTAAGGTATTTTGAATTTAAATAATTTCTAAATGATGTTAAATAATATTAAAATATTATAAAAATAATATTTTCTGGTGTAAAATGAAAAACTAGACATAGGGTGATTTTTCGGGAATTTATTGGACCCCGGAAGCATTTTTAAAGCCCTAAAAACTAATTATTTAATTAAACCAAAATAAACCCGGTTCAATTGAACCAAACCAAACCGAACCAACTTAGACCGGTCTAGCAAACCCAACCCAACTCAGCCTTAGCGGTTCGGATTTGGGTCTAACCCGCGACCCGAAACCCGCTAGACCCGACCCGCATTCATTTTTATTGAATCGGCCCGAATCCGCCTTACCCGACCCGACTCCGCCCGACCCGACCCGCTAGACCTAAATCCCTAACCGCCCCCGAGCCCGACCGTTCCCTCCGCCGGCCGACCTGCCGACTGTTCGCCTCCCCGACCGCTCCGGCTACCCGGAATGGCCGCCGCCGGCTGCCCCGCTCCCCAGCCGCTCCGCCTCCTGTAACAGCCGCCGACCTCCTATAAAACCCCCTGCCTCCACCTCCTCCGCCCTAGCCAGCCCTCGGCCCTCTCCCCTGCCTCCCCGTCGTCCCCGACGAGACCCGGCCATCCCCTCCCCGCTGCTCCTCCTCCATATCCGCCGCCCTCCGCCTCCCGTAGCATCCCGCAGCCGCCTCTCCCCTCCAGCTCCAGCGCCGCTGCCCGAGTCTCCGGCCACCACCTTCCCTCCTCTTCCTCCTTCCCCGACTCCACTTCATCCCCTCCGACGAACCCTCGAGCAGCAGCTCCTCTCACCGCCCGGACACCCGCAGCACCCGAACGTCGCCGCCTCCACCAGCGAGCCCGGCCGCTCAGCCAGCTCCGCCTTCCCTCACGCCGCCGACGAGCCCAGCCGCCTCCGCGAGCTCCTCCGGCGAAGACCCAGCGCCTGAACCCTAACCCTAGACCAGACATAACTCAGCCCGGACACGGCCAGGACACAGCAGTGTCAATTCGACACGAGGATACGAGAATTCTCGGTTCACGGAGCCCTATTCAGGTAACCCGTCTTCTCTCCTCGTAGCCCCATTTTCGGTTTCGTCAGTTGTGACGCGTAGGCTGTGTGACCCCCTCGATGCCCGTGCAACCCGCTCGGTGCGTCGCGTCCTGTGGTGATCGCGAACTGCGATCCAAAAACAGAAAAAACAATGCCCTGTTTCACCCTGAAACTGAGTACGTCCCGCCAAACGGGATGACTTGGTCACGTGCGGTCTTCACCGATACGTGCGCGCCGTTGATACGGACGTATGGGAATTCGCAGAAGTTGATTTGGATGTGCGTGCACACCGGAATCAACGCGTATCCGCCGATAACGCCCCGTATCCGTCCTTCCTGGATCTCGATGTAACTTAGTGTACACACGTCGGATCGAAACGAAACTTATGCCATTGGACTCGTAGCAATACGCTGGTCCTGTGACCCAAGTTTGGTTCGATTCTGAGAAAGTTGACAAAATCGCGTATCGTGGGCCCGCGGCTCCACTTGATGGGCAATTTTGTGATCGGCTCATCGGAATCCAATTTTGGAAGTTCCGTTGGGTTCGTATCATCGTTCTTGACTTGTTGACACTAAGTTGGACGAATTTGGAGACTTTTGTCCCTGACACATTTTTCGGTGCAAAGCGGCCTACATGTGGACCCCGCCTTGACCTAAAAATACCATTTTTGCCCTTGTATCCAAATTGGACTCAAGGACAGGCATTTTTAGCTAATTGATATTTTTTGGATCTAATGGTGATGTCTATTTCAGCAACCGGAGAACTGCCTGCAAATCCCGCTGCTGCCAGAGCTACAATTGGAGTCGGAACCCCAGGCAAGTGTACCTTGCCAAATCCTGCAGTATTGCTACTTATTTACTTGACTTATTTATACATTGATGTACATGCTTAAACCTAGGGCCGTGTGACTTGCTTAGCGTCCGATTAATAGTCCGGTGCCAATACCGTACGCGGAGTTGTACAACGTCACCTACAGATGGATATCGTGACATTTACATGCTCGTACTTGCCATATCAAGTACATTATACCCAGGACACCTGACACGAATCATGAGACAGAATCTTCCTAAAATATTCAAGGTGATTCTGTGTAGGATACAGGATTATGATATATACATTTTTACATGCTTAGAATTTATTCAGACTTATTGCATTAGTTTGATCTTGCGTGACATGGACATGAGATATCGTGAAACTGTGACGTGAGATTACATTGGGTGGGAAGAGTATTACCATAACAAAGGCTGATTATATTATAATTATTGTCATCTGGAGGTGTCTTAGTCTCTGATACAGAGCTTTGGCGCAAGTTCTGGCCCTTCGAGAGAATACTGCTATGGGTTTCACCGACACTGATCCTGTAGTAGTCTCAGCCTGAGTATGACTAAAACTCTCACTTGCATATCACTTAGCTGGCTTATTTATTTACCCTATTGTTTCATTTATTGCTGCACTGCATTATTTTGGCTTAAGTTATTTTGTACCTTGCTATGTCCCCTGAGGACCTGGATCTGGATTATGTCCCCAGGATTAGCAGAGGATATCTATCCTGAGGTGTACAGAATAGGAGCACTTCTCGGAACAGTACCAGACCCTGAGGACGAGGTGATCGCTGAGAATTTTCCTGAACAACTGCTTCTCTATGCTCAGTTTTATTGGTAAATAAACTCTTTTATTCCTGTTTAAATGAACATTTGTAACAGACTTAATATCGAGTTGTTCCCCGATTTTATTTACTTGTGACTGGATGTTGTTTAATACTTTTTGTTGATATTATTGTGTTTATTCTGTGGATGAGATTAGTAAACCCTGATCATTGTAATACAGCTTAAGTATGCCCCGATGGATCCATTAAATTGGGTTTGTCCATCGGTACGTGCTGCTGGCCATTGCCACGTGGCTAGTCCCTTGATATTTTGGGACTGGGACGTGACAGATATATCAGGTCTTGATCCAAAAGTGGCTACTCATAAGCTCAACATACTACCCAATTCAAAACCCGTAAAACAGCTCCAACGTCGGTTTCGCCCGGATATGATGGATGTCATCGAAGCTGAAATCAAGAAGTTGATAGCCTGCGGGTTCATCAGGGAAGAGCAACATCCTGATTGGGTCACCAACGTTGTCCCAGTCATGAAGAAAAGTGGAAAAGTTTACATTTGTATCGACTTCAAAGACCTCAATGCGGCCTGCCCCAAGGATGAGTTTCCACTTCCCATCACAGACGTCATGATCGACAATACCTGCGGTTTTGAATGCACGTCTTTCATGGATGGATTCTCAAGATACAACCAGATCAAAATACATCCTGAAGACGAGAAGCATACTGCCTTCCGTACACCACTGGGGGTATATTGCTACACAGTAATGCCCTTTGGATTAAAGAATGCTGGGGCTACATATCAGCGAGCCATGAGTAACATATTCCATGAGCATCTACGCAAAACCGTGGAGTGTTACATAGACGACATCGCTGTCAAAAGCCGCCTCAAGGGTACTCATATCCAAGACTTGAAGACAGTGTTCGAATTGATGCGCCAACATCAACTCAAAATGAACCCCACAAATGTAACACCCCGTTCCGCTCAAGCGGACTGCCGTCTCAAACGGCGATAGTGCAACTGTCCCGACCCGCTTTGCCTCAAACAAGAAGCAAGGATATTCAGACTTGCCCCTACAGGAATCCTGCTTGGGCTTTCAGAGGCTCGCTTGTCGTATCGCTCTACCGAGGCGAATCATCGCTAAGGTGGGTGGCTACGGTGAACTTGTCTTTGCTTAGCCAGCACACATAAAATCTGGAATATTTATGCTAGTCGCTAGGTGATTCACCCCCCCCTGCATGCTAATAAATCCAACGCACCTAGCTAAGGGAATAATCCCAACTCATATTGCTTATGCTAGAACATGAAAATTGAAATACTGCTTATGTTCAGACCCTCGCATGCTAAGTCCCTTAACGGTTTTATCTCTCGGCTTACCTTCGGGTCCGAGCAACGTGTTTACTTATGTTCCTTAGAAACGCATGCTTGTCTGCTTGAACGATGCCTTGTTTTCATTCAAACCTCGGAAGACTACCAAACAGTCGTTCCGTGCATGATTTTACCTGCAAGTATCTAAGACCGTTGGGTCATCAGGCAGCCCCGAACCAGGGGAATGCATCAAGACAAGTCAATCACTGTACAGAATCAAGATTCAAATATCTCGTGTTCTCGTGTTCAAAGTGCACTTGCGTCTCAAGTTCCAGTGCACTCCTGTTCCCGTGTATCTCGCGATAATTGACTGACCCAACAACTGCATATCGCGGACAACCTGTGCACAAGGTATTGATTGTTCAAGTTCCTGCGGACGGCTACACCGGGGCACCGGAGCCGATCCGATCCGGACGGAACTTTCCGATAGTCGAACGTGAGTGGGCGGCATGGAGTGAACGCCCCAATGGCCTAGCGTCTCGCTCCATACCGTCCCGGGCGAGGTAACATGTAGCGACACTAGACCTCTCGCACCCAACTGCCCAGAGACTATAAACGGTCCTTTATGGCTTTGCCAGCGACAACTGTTCATATAAATAAGTCATCCTCACTTAGCGGCTATCTGCATGTGAGTCACTGCATCGCATCAATGAACAACTAAACACCTGAACGATCATGATAAAACGACTCTCATGTTGCATATGCTATTGGTTTGGTTTTTATCAAGTATGCCTCCTGAATGTTTTATACTTGCCCGTGCAAGATTTAACAATGTTTGCCTTGGACAGGGAAGGCCAAATGGTAAGTCTCGCCGTGTTTCTCTCATATCGCACGGCGCACTGCCCGACACGTTAGGCTATTCAAATCTTGCATGAAACTGATCCTAAGGCAACTAGAAAGACAACTTAATAGTTGTGCACGGAACCTATATTACGTGTTTGGATTTGTCGAGCGGGCGAGTAGCTTCCCCACCAGTGCATTAAATGTACTGATAATCCACCAGTTTGTATGCAGGGTGCGGGAGAACCTCGTTCGGTGCGGATGCCTCCAACGTGCGTGCTAAGGCGTGGACATCACTCCGAAGCAACGGTGCGTCCGGAACAGAAGCACATATACAAGATATAAGTTGTGAACATCGTCTGAACATCGCCTGTACAATCATTCCATAATTGTAGCCACTTGGCACGATTTTATGTTTCAGAGAGAGAGGCTTGAGCGACTTGTAATCTCGGCTATACGCCGCCTGTAACACATGTTCATATCAATAAAAGAGCTTGCTTTACTTCAACTTGTGTTTCAATGCTTCCGCTATATTTGTCAACTCAGAGAACTTGTTACCGAATCGCTATGCGTTCATGACTCCACTGCACTCGGACTATCTGTGCGACTCTGTGGCTTAGAACTCTTATCGCCAGCCAATGAGTCACGGCCTTGCACGGGCGCGGTTCACGCTCGTACGGCGTCACGCCCGGAGGGGTCAAGCGATCGTTCCGCGGGAGCGCTGGCGAGGGTGATTCCCGCCTAGCGGGAAGGGCCGATTTGCCTGCGGGTGATCGGGGCGTGACATGTTGGTATCAGAGACTGGCTGCTACGCCTTTGGACTTCATTTTGATATCTCTGTTTCGAAAGCTCGTTCGTGGGTTATGTGCACGCTCTCTCTCAATGCCTCGATGGGATGTTCCAACAATAAGTCTAAATACTTTCAAAATACGTTTTGAATGATATGCTTGCTTGTCTGGTTGTATGCTGCGAGTGGCCTTTGTGCCAACCTGTGCGAACCCTTGAGAGTATCGCTAGTAGCTTGTCCGAGATTTCAATAACTCTAAGTTTGGTTGAATGCATCTATTCGGGGGACGCCTTGAACTAGTGCACCATCCAAGACTTAGGAAAAGGTAAAACTCGAGTGCTGAGACTTCGCTATCACTAAGCTGGTTGACGTGTTCACACTAGAAATGCATGTCGAAGGTGCGCACGATCCAGTCTAAGCGATATGCTGATTTCGACGCTTGTGCAAGTAAATATCCAAATGAACAAGTACAACAACTTGTCTAGGATTGCCTCAACCCTAGATTACTGCTTGTCCTCAGTAAGTCTCGAGGACGAGACTTCTTCTGAGCTGGGTAGGATGTAACACCCCGTTCTGCTCAAGCGGACTGCCGTCTCAAACGGCGATAGTGCAACTGTCCCGACCCGCTTTGCCTCAAACAAGAAGCAAGGATATTCAGACTTGCCCCTACAGGAATCCTGCTTGGGCTTTCAGAGGCTCGCTTGTCGTATCGCTCTACCGAGGCGAATTATCGCTAAGGTGGGTGGCTACGGTGAACTTGTCTTTGCTTAGCCAGCACACATAAAATCTGGAATATTTATGCTAGTCGCTAGGTGATTCACCCCCCCTGCATGCTAATAAATCCAACGCACCTAGCTAAGGGAATAATCCCAACTCATATTGCTTATGCTAGAACATGGAAATTGAAATACTGCTTATGTTCAGACCCTCGCATGCTAAGTCCCTTAACGGTTTCATCTCTCGGCTTACCTTCGGGTCCGAGCAACGTGTTTACTTATGTTCCTTAGAAACGCATGCTTGTCTGCTTGAACGATGCCTTGTTTTCATTCAAACCTCGGAAGACTACCAAACAGTCGTTCCGTGCATGATTTTACCTGCAAGTATCTAAGACCGTTGGGTCATCAGGCAGCCCCGAACCAGGGGAATGCATCAAGACAAGTCAATCACTGTACAGAATCAAGATTCAAATATCTCGTGTTCTCGTGTTCAAAGTGCACTTGCGTCTCAAGTTCCAGTGCACTCCTGTTCCCGTGTATCTCGCGATAATTGACTGACCCAACAACTGCATATCGCGGACAACCTGTGCACAAGGTATTGATTGTTCAAGTTCCTGCGGACGGCTATACCGGGGCACCGGAGCCGATCCGATCCGGACGGAACTTTCCGATAGTCGAACGTGAGTGGGCGGCATGGAGTGAACGCCCCAATGGCCTAGCATCTCGCTCCATACCGTCCCGGGCGAGGTGACGTGTAGCGACACTAGACCTCTCGCACCCAACCGCCCAGAGACTATAAACGGTCCTTTATGGCTTTGCCAGCGACAACTGTTCATATAGATAAGTCATCCTCGCTTAGCGGCTATCCGCATGCGAGTCACTGCATCGCATCAATGAACAACTAAACACCTGAACGATCATGATAAAACGACTCTCATGTTGCATATGCTATTGGTTTGGTTTTCATCAAGTATGCCTCCTGAATGTTTTATACTTGCCCGTGCTAGATTTAACAATGTTTGCCTTGGACAGGGAAGGCCAAATGGTAAGTCTCACCGTGTTCCTCTCATATCGTACGGCGCACTGCCCGACACGTTAGGCTATTCAAATCTTGCATAAAACTGATCCTAAGGCAACTAGAAAGATAACTTAATAGTTGTGCACGGAACCTATATTACGTGTTTGGATTTGTCGAGCGGGCGAGTAGCTTCCCCACCAGTGCATTCAATGTACTGATAATCCACCAGTTTGTATGCAGGGTGCGGGAGAACCTCGTTCAGTGCGGACGCCTCCAACGTGCGTGCTAAGGCGTGGACATCACTCCGAAGCAACGGTGCATCCGGAACAGAAGCACATATACAAGACATAAGTTGTGAACATCGTCTGAACATCGCCTGTACAATCATTCCACAATTGTAGCTACTTGGCACGATTTTATGTTTCAGAGAGAGAGGCTTGAGCGACTTGTAATCTCGGCTATACGCCGCCTGTAACACATGTTCATATCAATAAAAGAGCTTGCTTTACTTCAACTTGTGTTTCAATGCTTCTGCTATATTTGTCAACTCAGAGAACTTGTTACCGAATCGCTATGCGTTCATGACTCCGCTGCACTCGGACTATCTGTGCGACTCTGTGGCTTAGAACTCTTATCGCCAGCCAATAAATCATGGCCTTGCACGGGCGTGGTTCACGCTCGTGCGGCATCACGCCCGGAGGGGTCAAGCGATCGTTCCGCGGGAGCGCTGGCGAGGGTGATTCCCGCCTAGCGGGAAGGGCCGATTTGCCTGCGGGAGATCGGGGCGTGACATGTTGGTATCAGAGCCTGGCTGCTACGTCTTTGGACTTCATTTCGATATCTCTGTTTCGAAAGCTCGTTCGTGGGTTATGTGCACGCTCTCTCTCAATGCCTCGATGGGATGTTCCAACAATAAGTCTAAATACTTTCAAAATACATTTTGAATTATATGCTTGCTTGTCTGGTTGTATGCTGCGAGTGGCCTTTATGCCAACCTGTGCGAACCCTTGAGAGTATCGCTAGTAGCTTGTCCGAGATTTCACTAACTCTAAGTTTGGTTGAATGCATCTATTCGAGGGACGCCTTGAACTAGTGCACCATCCAAGACTTAGGAAAAGGTGAAACTCGAGTGCTGAGACTTCGCTATCACTAAGCTGGTTGACGTGTTCACACTAGAAATGCATGTCGAAGGTGTGCACGATCCAGTCTAAGCGATATGCTGATTTTGACGCTTGTGCAAGTGAATATCCAAATGAACAAGTACAACAACTTGTCTAGGATTGCCTCAACCCTAGATTACTGCTTGTCCTCAGTAAGTCTCGAGGACGAGACTTCTTCTGAGCTGGGTAGGATGTAACACCCCGTTTCGTTCAAGCGGACTGCCGTCTCAAACGGCGATAGTGCAACTGTCCCGACCCGCTTTGCCTCAAACAAGAAGCAAGGATATTCAGACTTGCCCCTACAGGAATCCTGCTTGGGCTTTCAGAGGCTCGCTTGTCGTATCGCTCTACCGAGGCGAATCATCGCTAAGGTGGGTGGCTACGGTGAACTTGTCTTTGCTTAGCCAGCACACATAAAATCTGGAATATTTATGCTAGTCGCTAGGTGATTCACCCCCCCTGCATGCTAATAAATCCAACGCACCTAGCTAAGGGAATAATCCCAACTCATATTGCTTATGCTAGAACATGGAAATTGAAATACTGCTTATGTTCAGACCCTCGCATGCTAAGTCCCTTAACGGTTTCATCTCTCGGCTTACCTTCGGGTCCGAGCAACGTGTTTACTTATGTTCCTTAGAAACGCATGCTTGTCTGCTTGAACGATGCCTTATTTTCATTCAAACCTCGGAAGACTACCAAACAGTCATTACGTGCATGATTTTACCTGCAAGTATCTAAGCCCGTTGGGTCATCAGGCAGCCCCGAACCAGGGGAATGCATCAAGACAAGTCAATCACTGTACAGAATCAAGATTCAAATATCTCGTGTTCTCGTGTTCAAAGTGCACTTGCGTCTCAAGTTCCAGTGCACTCCTGTTCCCGTGTATCTCGCGATAATTGACTGACCCAACAACTGCATATCGCGGATAACCTGTGCACAAGGTATTGATTGTTCAAGTTCCTGCGGACGGCTACACCGGGGCACCGGAGCCGATCCGATCCGGACGGAACTTTCCGATAGTCGAACGTGAGTGGGCGGCATGGAGTGAACGCCCCAATGGCCTAGCGTCTCGCTCTATACCATCCCGGGCGAGGTGACATGTAGCGACACTAGACCTCTCGCACCCAACCGCCCAGAGACTATAAACGGTCCTTTATGGCTTTGCCAGCGACAACTGTTCATATAGATAAGTCATCCTCGCTTAGCGGCTATCCGCATGCGAGTCACTGCATCGCATCAATGAACAACTAAACACCTGAACGATCATGATAAAACGACTCTCATGTTGCATATGCTATTGGTTTGGTTTTCATCAAGTATGCCTCCTGAATGTTTTATACTTGCCCGTGCTAGATTTAACAATGTTTGCCTTGGACAGGGAAGGCCAAATGGTAAGTCTCGCCGTGTTCCTCTCATATCGTACGGCGCACTGCCCGACACGTTAGGCTATTCAAATCTTGCATGAAACTGATCCTAAGGCAACTAGAAAGATAACTTAATAGTTGTGCATGGAACCTATATTACGTGTTTGGATTTGTCGAGCGGGCGAGTAGCTTCCCCACCAGTGCATTCAATGTACTGATAATCCACCAGTTTGTATGCAGGGTGCGGGAGAACCTCGTTCGGTACGGACGCCTCCAACGTGCGTGCTAAGGCGTGGACATCACTCCGAAGCAACGGTGCGTCCGGAACAGAAGCACATATACAAGACATAAGTTGTGAACATCGTCTGAACATCGCCTGTACAATCATTCCACAATTGTAGCCACTTGGCACGATTTTATGTTTCAGAGAGAGAGGCTTGAGCGACTTGTAATCTCGGCTATACGCCGCCTGTAACACATGTTCATATCAATAAAAGAGCTTGCTTTACTTCAACTTGTGTTTCAATGCTTCTGCTATATTTGTCAACTCAGAGAACTTGTTACCGAATCGCTATGCGTTCATGACTCCGCTGCACTCGGACTATCTGTGCGACTCTGTGGCTTAGAACTCTTATCGCCAGCCAATGAATCACGGCCTTGCACGGGCGTGGTTCACGCTCGTGCGGCATCACGCCCGGAGGGGTCAAGCGATCGTTCCGCGGGAGCGCTGGCGAGGGTGATTCCCGCCTAGCGGGAACGGCCGATTTGCCTGCGGGAGATCGGGGCGTGACAACAAATTCCTTTCTCGGTGTATCCAGCGGCAAATTCCTGGGATTTGTCATTATCGCCAAAGGCATTCAAGTCGATCCTGATAAAGTAAAGGCTATCCTAGAGATGCGACCTCCCCGTAATCTGAGAGAACTCAGGGGATTTCAAGGTCGTCTAGCCTATATTAGAAGATTCATATCCAACCTCTCTGGAAGATGTCAGCCTTTTTCTCGTCTAATGAAGAAAGGTGTGTCTTTCGTATGGGACAAAGCCTGTCAGCAAGCGTTTGACGATATCAAACGCTACCTTACTAATCCTCCAGTTCTGGTGCCTCTCGTCATAGGAAGACCATTTTTGCTGTATGTTCGAGCAATAGATCATTCCTTGGGAGCTGTCCTCGCACAAAAGAACGATGAAGGTCATGAACAGGCTATCTACTATTTAAGCATGATGATGATCGGAGCTGAACACCAGTACAATCCAGTGGAAAAAGAATGCTTGGCCCTAATGTTCGCCATTCAGAAGACGCGACATTACGTCACAGGCCAAACTATTCATATCATCTCCAGGATCAATCCTCTCCGGGTATTGATGAGTAAGCCAAGTGTTCTTAATTCCTGACTCGCGACTTGGGCGATGTTATTAACACCATATGATATGGTGTACGTCCCTCAAAAGTCCATGAAAGGTCAAGCCTTGGCTGATTTCTTAGCTGCTCATCCTATTCCAGAAACCTCCAAACTATACGAGGACATTACCGACGAAGTTGCAGAATGTAACTCTACAATAAAAGATGATATATGGCAGCTATTCTTTGACGGAGCCTCTCGGACTGGCCCCAAGGGAAACGTTGTTTCAGGAGTAGGAATTATTCTGGTAACTCCTGATAAACTCGTCATCTACCGAGCATATTCTCTTAGCGAACCCTGCTCTAATAATGTGGCAGAGTATAATGCCCTACTAATCGGGCTTCAAGTCGCTAAAGAATTGGATGTTGAATACCTGGAAGCTTTTGGTGATTCCCAGCTGATCGTCAATCAGGTCAGAGGAGTATATGAAGTCCGCAATCCAGACCTCATTCCTTATCACCAAGCAACGATCGAGATAGCCATATCTTTTAAAGGATTCTTCTTAGAGCATGTGCCTCGATCTCAAAATCTGGAAGCTGACACTCTGGCCAGTTTAGCTGCAGATCTGGCTATTCCTATAAGAAGGCAGAACTCAGTTATCCTTCTTAACAGAGACTTGTTTTGTGTGAAAAATAATTTTTACATGGAACGCAGCTACGCCATAAATACAATTCCTCCTGAGAGAGACTGGAGAAGTCCCTTCGTAGACTTTGCGACATACGGAATCTTACCAGAAGATCCCAAAGAAGCAGTATCGGTTAAAAGACGATCACTACGCTTCTATTTTGATGCTTCTTCACAAAGTCTATATCGCCAAACTTATGATGGACTACTATTACGATGCCTCTCTGATGATGATGCAAAATGGGTTATCCGTGAAGCTCATGACGGCGTATGTGGAGCACATCAACCCGGTCCTAAGCTACAGGATCGTATCAGGAGGATGGGCTACTACTGGCCTACTATGATAGCAGATGCAGTGAAATATGCAAGACAATGCAAAGTTTGTCAGGTTCATGCAGATTTTATACATCAGCCTTCTGAGTATCTACATCCTACTATTGCATCATGGCCCTTCGAAGTATGGGGCATGGACATCATTGGACCTATTCACCCATCATCTTCTAGAGGACATCGGTTCATATTGGCTATCACGGACTACTTCTCTAAATGAGCAGAGGCGATCCCTCTTGCTGAGGTAAAGACATCCAACGTGATCAGCTTTATCAAGCATCATGTCATTTATCGCTTTGGGATACCCCAAAGGATAATCCATGACAACGTACCTCAATTCATCAGTCAAGCGTTTCACCAATTTTGCGATAAGAATCAGATACAAAATATGGCCTCTACGGCATATAATCCAGCTGTTAATGGTTTGGCAGAAGCCTTCAACAAAACCATCATTAAACTCTTGAAGAAGTTTGTTTCTTCGAACAAAAGAGATTGGAATAAGAAACTGGGAGAATGCCTCTGGGCATACCGCACAACGATACTAACATCGACAGGTTGTACCCTATTCTCATTGGTTTACGGGAGTGAAGAAGTTCTCTCCATTGAAGTTCAGATTCCCTCACTCAGAATAGCAGTGGCTAATGAGTTGACTCAGGAAAAGAATGACCTATTAAGGCTTCAAGAGCTAGAAGGATTAGACGAGAAATGCCTTTAAGCTCAACAACGCATTGCGTTCTACCAGGCACGCATTTCCAAAGCTTTTAATCAAAAAGTAAAGGAAAGGGTGTTCAAAGTTGGCAAGCTAGTTTTAGCTGTGAAAAGGCCAATGATCATTACTCACAAGAGTAAGGGTAAATTTTAGCCCAAATGGGAGGGCCCTTATGTGATCGAAACGATATTCTCAAACGGCGCTTACAGATTAGCCAAGCCTAATGGAGACTTGTTAATGTCTCCTATCAACGACAAATTCCTGAAGAGGTACTATGCCTAATCCCCTTTGCTCAAAGGAGTATGGTGAAGATCTCATTCTGACAACACTACATCCAAAGAACTAGTTGGAGCATATTCTATCATGTCCATATAACCTCTGAATAGATATGTTTAACTAATTTGGAACTTCAAAACCTATCATGTCCATATTACCTTTGATAGTGTTTTGTATACAAATTTAGTTGGATCATATTCTATCATGTCCATATAACCTCTGAATAGATATATCCAGCTGAAGATTGTCGAAAGTATATCACGTCCATATTACCTCTGATATCACTTTCATCTCAGCCTATCATTTACATTCAAAAATGATGGGTCCACTAAAGTCAGATGAAGTCTCTTTATTATCTCCAGAAAGAGCAAGTTACATATAAAAGCAAAAAAGTACATCATTTAGGAGGAGCAGCCAAATCGCGAATATGTTGCGCCAGAGCGGCCATCCTCTCATTCATGGAGTCTAAAATGTTAGCGCGAGCCCGCTCCACTCGTGCCTCATCATCGCTTAGGAGGGATAGTTCAGACCGAGCATGTACAAAACCTACGTGGATGGCACTTGCATGTGCCAGGTTCTACTGAGCCACTTCCTTTCGGTCCTTCAACACATCTCGAGCTGTCGATAAAGCGAAAGCCCTCTCCTTTGCCTGAGCGAGTTCATCTTCCAATTGGCGGACCCTCGCTTCATTTCTCTCATATTCAGCCTCGCACTTTGCCAGCTGGGGAATGACATACCCCAATATGGCATGCTCTTTATTCATCTCTTGCTGCTGTGCCTCGATGGATTTGCTCAGAGTTTCCATCTCCCAACAAGTTTTGCAGTCAAGGAATCGTACTCAGCTCGAATCATATCATCGACATTGTCTCGAGACAATTGCAAATAATCGTTAATAGGTTGTTCCAAACCATTAACTATTTGCTCCAGAGCATCAGCTCGTCCATCAACATCGAAATTTCTAATCTGCGCTATGGTGAGATTGGAGGACATCTTCAGAGCATCAAAGCCCAGTTTCTTCTCCAGCACCATGGATATCAATGATTTTAAGGTGACATAGAATATGCTAGTAAATTTTTCAGATAGCATGTTAAAATGCGAATGGACGCTGGGAGTGGCCGCGATATCAGTAAACCCCTTTTGTGAAATATTGGCAGAAGATGTGGCCCAATTGTCGCTTCAGCAGACGACGCGACAAAAGAAGAGACGCCAACAACAGTTGAAGTTGCTGGCATGCTAGACGAAGGAAGTGCAGCCGCTATGATGGGCTCGTCCTCCTTTAAAGATATTGGGACTGTATTTTTTTTTCACGTACAACGTGTGCGAAGGGTTTTCTTCGTTTTCTCGTCCCAAAAGCTTTACCTATAACGCCTGGTGTGCAGCTTGACGGTGGGGCACTTAGTTCAGAGCGCGGTTCGCTCAGCCCATTGGGAGTCGCTCGTGCTTGAGCAGAGGAGCGAGAAGAGGAGGCAGCTTTCTTTCCCTTAGCGGTGGAAGCGTGTTTCAGTGCCATTGCTAAAAACTCAGAGTGCTCAGAGAAGAAGCGAAGAAGAGTTCTCAAAGAGACGAAGTTTTTTGCAAAAGACAGATGAAGGGTTTCTTCTCTTAAGGCCTTGGGGTATTTATAGAGTTCAGATAACTCTTCAAATTCCTAACCAAATTCGATATTTAATATTAGGTTATGATTTGGGACCACGTCAGCCTATCATTTAAAAGAAGAAGACGGACGGTCAATGGATCCAGAATTTACGCGCAGAGCAGATCTATGATTTTACGCTCAGGAGTTTTTACGCTCAGAGGCTACAAATCTATGATTTTATGCTCAGAGGCTATAAGTCCATGGTTTTACGCCCAGATGCTTTTATGCCCGGTAGCTTTTACGCTCGAAAGGCTACAAACCTACGACTTCACGCTAAGAAGCTACAAATATATGATTTCACGCTCAGAAGTTTTTTATCTCAGAGGCTACAAATCTATGATTTCACACTCAGAGACTATAAGCCTATGGTTTTACGCCCGGATGCTTTTATGCTCGGTAGCTTTTACGCTCGAGAGGCTACAAACCTACGACTTTACGCTCAGAGGCTACAAATCTATAATTTTACGCTCAGAAGCTACAAATCTACGATTCTACGCTCAACAGCTACAGATGACCAACCGCAAGGATTTACGCAGAAGTGCTCCTTTCGGCTACAAAATATTCCAAGTACCTAAAATACACAGAAGTCAGCATTGAAGATGACTCTTCTCCTTAGACCATTGGAAGTTCAGCCAAAGTCTAGCCGAAATCTTTCTCAAAAGTTCAAGTATGGCCTGTTTGACGGTCTTGTCCTATTTCAAGGGATTTTTGTGAAATCACTCTTGAAAAAGATGGTCTGAACAGCAAATTCTTCGCACCAGAGAAGTGACAGTTTAAAATTCTACGCGACTCCTCGTTCAAAACAATATGACAGTTCGGATATTCGACTTAAATGCTAAAGCAGCTTTCTACGCGTCTTCTGCTACGCGTAAAAGACGAGACCAGATACTCTTTTTATCAGAGTCGGCGTAAAGTTATTCAGGCGTGCCGAAGCTGCATATATTCAGACTTCATCACAGCAAATATGGCAAATCATCAGATGCGTAAAATAAGACAATTTTATTAATCATGATTACATATGATGGAAATCCAGTCTACAAAGGGTTTTTCATCTTCATGATTACATATGATGGAAATCCTTTTTCTACAAAGGGTTTCTCACTTTCATTTAGGATCACGCCAAGAATCTATTCTGCCAGGTTCTCATATTGGTGGAGATCTTTTTCAGTCTTCTATAACAGTTAATCGGCTCATGCGGCCGATTAACAAAAAAATGATTAATGGCGGGAGGATACAAAACTGGGCTTGTATAAATTATTTAAGCCCACCCTCTATACGCCATGACAGATTGAGTTAAGATTTCAGACCCAACTCAATACTGGAAGACAGGGCCAAGCTGTCTGCCTTCGTCCAGCGCCATGATGGGAGAGAATACAGTTTGCAAGCTGTGTGGTCCAATACGACCCTTCCTCTCTCCTGGACGAATCGCCATATAAAATTGCTGATCATCCCGAGCAAAGAAAGCTATGATATCCTTCCATGATCCATCGTTGCAGATGACATTTGCTCGAAGACGCCTCTTTTTATGGCTCCTTACATGCTGGAAGAGCATGATCTTCTTCTTCCTCAAGTCGACCCGACGAACATCGGCAACCATCTCTGTGTGCTGAAGGAAGTGTAGGAAAAACAGGTTAACTCAATCGCCTTTTTATACAGAGGAGATCACACCAAATCCCAACAAATTCCTAAATATTTGCCGAAAAATTAGCCTCGTGGAACGAGTCAAATTTGACCGTTTCATGCTTCATTCAAAGTGTTTCAAATTACGAGAAATTTGAAAACTTTGAAGGGGGTCTTGTAGAAGCATGAAAAATACGCTAAGGAATTATACGCGTAAAACTCTCAAACATGCAGAAAGCCGCATAAACAGAGCTCCAGCACTAGATGGCGTAAGATACGACTTCAGAGCCATTGGCGAAACAATAGAGCTTCAACGCTATTCAGCGTAAAATATAGCTCCAGAACAACCCGCGTAATGCAGTATTTCCTGACTGCTTAGGCGTAAAAAGGTTGCTACATCGCCACTTTGGCGTAGAACCTATATGCTTTCAATGCAGCGGGAAGTTATACGAGGAACGCTTCGTATCCCTCGAATGAGTTGTACGAGAAACGCTTCGAATTCTTCGAATGAACCTGTCAGACAGTACAATGAACCTGACTCCTGACAAAGAGTACTGCACGACTATCCAGACGACGGCTGTAATGATGATTCTACACAGAACCCCAGACCGTCGTTTAGTGATATTTCCTTGATACAAATTGCTTTTACGCATTCAAGGAAATACGCTACCTGCTTTACACAGAGAAGCATAAGCTTTTACGCTCAGGAAGAGAAGAAACGAACCGCCACGTCAAAAGCTGCTCTTTGTACAAAAATTAAGGCACGTCTCTACAGTTAATGCGTGTAATGGGGGCAGATCTCTGCATTTAATGCACGAGATTTAGTTCTACTTTTAACGACTGGGTGAGCCATAATTATGACTAATACGTCCACATCACCATCCCTGCACATTACGCCATCAGGCTATTTTCAGCTATAGGAGTACGCCTCATGCTATCTCCTCGAAATACGTCGACCTGGCTATTTTCAATTATAGGAGCATTCCGCACGCTATCTCCTTAAAATATGCCAACTCAGGCTATATTGGCAAAGGTACGTGAACAGGCTAACTGGTCCAGAATATGCTCAAGACCTCAGTCAAAGGAGGATAACTGGCTATCTCTACGCCGGCTACCTATCTACGCCTATTTGGCTTCTACGCCAACCTGACAGCTATTGGGCTTCTACGCCTATATGTCAGTTATTGGGCTTCTACGCCTACTCGGCTTTTTATGCCATCTGAACGGCTATTTGGCTTTTATGCCAACGAGACAGTTATTTGGCTTTTACGCCAATCATCTCTACGCGAGGGACAGTTACCTACGTGGCTTGCATGCCGTGATCTTCGCAGCAGTTATACGCATTATCTCTTAATGGGACACACGTCACACGCTTATTCAGAAGATCATTTATACGTGGGTAGCAGTTATGATAACCATCGCGTAAAAGGTGCGGTTCTCTCCGCTGTTCAGTTTCTATGCCTATAAATAGAGACCTCCGTCCATGGAGGTCAAAGGTCGAAAGAAATTGAGTGAGAAGATCCTAGAGCACAGACAGAGGGGAGTGATTGACGACTTTGGCATCGAGCATCCAATCCCTCTTGCGATCTTTGAAGCTTTTTCTTCTTCTACAGCACTTCTTCGTCATCGTGTGGTCCAAGGGACAAAGTGATCGACTGCAGATCAGACTCCTATAGCAATATTTACCCAGATTAAATTTTTGTACTTAATATCCTCGTATAGGATTAATTGTACTTCTTGTTTGTAAACCAAAGAAAGGGTTTCGTACAAACCTAGTTTTATTTCTTTCGTTTATTATCAAACAGCTGATATTGATCATATTTATCTTCCATGGATGAGATTAGATTGTGACATGTTTAGTAGACTTTATTTTGTGTTACAGCTTAAGTATACCTTGATGGGTCCATTAAATTGGGTTTGCCCATTAGAGTGTGCTGCTGGCCATTGCCACGTGGCTAGTCCCTCGATATTTTGGGACTGGGGCGTGACATAGTTTTTGTGGTGGCCTATGCAGGTCAACGACTAAATTATTTGGTTTCAAATTGGGGACCGAGCAAGCCTGCAATAAGGATAGGATAAGTTATAGGATCTCATCCCTTGATTTGAATCATTTTTTATCTCTATAACGAATTCGAATTAATTGCTTGATTTGCATCCTATTTTGATTTCTCTGTGCGTTCTTATAGTTTATTTTTAATGCAGAGTAATGGATCCGAGAATCGGTGATGAGAATCTCTTAGGTACACCACACGATACTGTGGTTACCTATGATGATAGAGTGATACCAGAAAATAGAGGACAATCCTCTCAAAGCGATCAAGCTGGCCAGCATGATTCAAGGTTCCGGCGTGATGACATCCCACCTCTGCCATAATTTACTCCACCGATACCTATTTTTCCACCAGGGCAAGCCATAGATGGGCAGTATATGTTTCAAATATTTTATGCCATGATGCAAGCCCAACAACAGGTTCAACAAGAGGCTCAACGTCATGAGGTGGAGTACTTGAGAAACAGCCTAGTAACCGCATTGGAGAAGGCGAACCCACCAGCTAGGCGACCAATGGAGGGATCTATCACTGATTTTCGTCAGCTGAAGCCTCGTACCTTTTTTGGCAAGGAGGGGCCAACTGAAGTTCACGAGTGGCTCACGAACACACAACACTAGTTGGAAATAGTTGAACTTCTGAGGGAGAGATGGATGACTGCAGTCAGGATGCAGTTGACTGACAATGCGCACCATTGGTGGCTATCTGAAGAGAGGAGGCTCGGACATGACCGAGTCACTTGGGAAGAGTTCTCCAGACTCTTCCAGGAGATGTATATCCCAGCTATTGCTCGGTAGGAACTTCGAGACAAGTTCAACCGCCTTATTCAAGGCAATATGTCGGTGGAAGAGTACAATGCTGAGTTCATTCGACTGGGTCGCTTCGCCCCTTCTCTAATTCCTACAGAAGAAGAGAAGGTGGAGAAGTTCTTCGACGGACTCAGGTTTGAGCTCCAGAGGTTGATCGGATCTGTTGCACCTACATCATACACAGACGTCCTTGCTGCAGCACGACGCATGGAGCGCATCACCAGAAGGGAGTCCAGTCTGAAGCGGCCCTTCACATCAGCACCATCCAGAGCATCACCAGGGGAGTCTGCAAAGTGACCCCAGAGGAATCTACCTCAAAGAGCAGTACCAAGAGCCCTATCCCTTCCTACTTGTCACTACTGTAGCAACGTAGGCCATATCGAGAGGAAGTATAGATGCAAGTTGGGACTATGCCTGATTTGTGGATCCAACCAGCATACAGCCAAGGACTGCTCTGAGCGCCGAGAGGGAGAACCAACGATAAATCGACCAGCTTTACCAGCACCAAGGCCAGCTTATCCAGCATTAGGAGCACCACAGACGGGAGTTAGAGGAGTCAGACCACCAGCTCCAGGAGGGTATCAACAGAGACCACCATTGGCACTACATGCAGCACTATTCTAGCAGGCTCGTCAGCAAAGAGGTCCAGCTCAGGGACGAGGACAAGCATTTGCATTGGCTGTTGAGGAGGAAGCTACTACAGGGGAGGTTATAGCAGGTACTATATTAGTATCTTCATTACCTACTGTAGCTTTATTTGATTCTGGAGCATCGCATTCATTCATAGCTGCTAGCTTCGTAGCCACACATAGAGTAGCTACCGCACCACTTCCGAAGACTAAGAGAATTCTTACGGGTGGTAAAATTATCACAGTTAGTGACATCTGTAGATCTTATTCGGTAGTAGTCTGTGGAAGAGAGATGCGAGCCCAATTTCTGATCTTTTCTATGCCGGATTATGATGTTGTACTTGGTATGGATTGGTTAAGTCAGTACCATACGACCCTATATTGCCGGCTTGGACGGGTTATATTTAGACCGCATGGTCATCCAGATTTTGAGTTTCTTCGGGAAGCTATAGAGCAAGGTGTTCAGCCTACTCTTAGGGTACTATCTGTAGAAGTGGAGTCAAGTTACCCAAGAGTTATATCAGAGTTTGTGGATGTATTTCCTAATGATCTTCCAGGTTTACCACCTGATCGGAAAATAGAATTCACAATAGACTTGACTCCAGGAGCAGAGCCTATCATTTCATTAGTGTACCGGCTAGCACCTAAGGAGTTGGTGGAATTGAAGGAGCAAGTTGATGATCTTCTGGAGAAGGGTTTTATTCGACCCAGTGTTTTACCTTGGGGAGCACCCATATTATTTGTGCCGAAGAAGGATAGGACAGTACGCCTGTGTATTGACTACATGGCACTGAACGCTGTAACCATTAAGAACCGGTATCCCTTCCACACATTGATGACCTATTCGATCAATTGAGTAGTGCTAGGGTATTCTCGAAGATTGACCTTAGATCCGGTTATCACCAGATTAGAGTGAGGAAGGAGGATATACCGAAGACAGCCTTCAGGACCAAGTATGGACACTATGAGTTCTTAGTTATGCCGTTTGGTTTAACCAACGCGCCAACTGTGTTTATGAGTTTGATGAATAAAGTTTTTCATCAGTACTTGGACAAGTTCGTGGTTGTGTTTATTGATGATATCTTAGTATATTCCAAGAGCCACAAAGAGCACGAGGAGCATCTCAGAATCGTGCTAGAGACGCTGAGGCAGGAGAAGTTGTATGCCAAACTCAGTAAATTTGAGTTTTGTATGGATAATGTGTCTTTCTTGGGACATATCATCTCAAGAGAAGGACTTTCAGTTGATCTAGAGAAGGTTGCTGCAATAGAAACTTGGCCTACACCTACATCAGTTGCAGAAGTGAGAAGTTTTCTCGGACTTGCTGGATATTACCGGAGGTTCGTAAAAAATTTCTTAAGGATTGTGGAGCCTATATCGCGGTTGACGCGTAAGGACCAGGAGTTTGTATGGACGGAAGATTGTCAGAAGGCCTTTGAAGAATTGAAGAGGCGATTAACAACAGCACCGGTCTTGACTCTTGCTTCAGGATCGGGAGGCTTTGTTGTTTATAGTGATGCATCAGGTAGTGGACTAGGATGTGTTTTGATACAACATGGCAAAGTTATCGCTTATGCACCGAGACAACTGAAGGTCCATGAGAAGAACTACCCAACGCACGATCTTGAGCTAGCTGCAGTAATATTTGTACTGAAGATATGGAGGCACTATCTTTATGGAGAGAAGGTAGAAATCTTTACTGATCACAAGAGTCTGAAGTATGTATATACTCAGAAGGAGCTCAATATGAGACAGAGAATTTAGCTTGAGTTGATGGTCGACTTTGATATAGATCTGCAGTACCATCCGGGCAAGGCGAATGTCGTAGCAGATGCACTCAGCAGGAAGCCCACAGCTTATTTCTTGACGATACAGCCCCAACTATTAAAGGATCTACAGGAGCTCAATATAGAGATTGTTTTGCCTCGAAAAGTGGGTTGTTGGTTAATCTTGAAGTTAAGTCATCACTTATGGAGAGGATTAAGGCGGCATTGCCCACCGATGCTAGATTTCGAAGACTTAAAGAGAAGACGAAAGAAGGCATGCAGACGGGACTTCGCATACATGAGGATAGGACATTAAGGTACAAAAATCGCCTATATGTACCGAATGGGGAATTGAGACATGAGCTGATGATTGAAGCACTGTCACTACCACATTCCGAAAACAGGGATATTTTCGAATTTTTACAATATTTAATATTATGTTATTTACAATTAATTAATTTCATGATAGTGTATTTGATTTAAATAATTTTGTGCGATGTGTAATTCAATATAATTATATGCAGTGTTTATTTATTTTATTTTAGCTAGCAGACTAGACCTAGAAGCCCAGTAGACGAACACCTGTCGGAATTATAGGGTTCTGGATTTTATTATTTTATCTAGAATTTAATATTTGGAGATTATAATTAATTACTGTATTTTATTTAATATTTTTGCGCATTGCCTTTGCTTCGATATTTGGAGCACTATCCAGACTTTTGTCTTCCAACAAATTTCACAATCTTGCCCTAGACATGCCCGCCTTCAATTCTGCTATTTTGCAACTCATAATTTTGCTCCCTGTGCATTGTTTCTGGCCGCACAAAAATCGTCGCGGACGTTTATTTTTAAATTCCTATTTTGTATCATTGTGCGTTCCAATCGAAAATTGGAGGCCATCTTGACCTATTTTTCGTGCGGCTCAAATTAGGGTAATATTCTGTTCTGAGTCTTCTTCAATATTGGTATTGATGACTTGATCTGATTTTGACCCCAAGTACTCCTAATTAATTGTCGAACACAACTTGCATTTATTTCTATTTAATTTGAGGATACCATTTTATCTGATTTTAAAATCCCAAATTAATTCCAGTGCCCTGCAAATTCAGCCCATACCCATCTTACAGCGTCCCCTGACCCTACAAAACATCGGACCCCGAATCGCCCACCCAATTTTCGTCATTTCATGTGTTTGTGCAATTTCCTAAATTTAAGGGGGCCAAATTGCAAATTGGCATTTTGTGGCCTCACCCAATTATTTTAATCAATGAGGGAGCCTATTAATTTTAATTAAGAACCCTCATTCCCCATGAATAATTTTCTCATGTTCAATCCTAACCATTCATTTGAAATTGACCCATCACCACCCTCCATCACACCCCTCTCTCTTCCTATTTAATGACTTGTACACTCAAACCCTAATCCCTAGGCAACCTAGAAAACTCCACCTCCTCTCAAGCCTCCATCTCCCCTCAACCCAACGTATGTAGTTTCTTCTCCCTCTTCCTTTCTCCTTCTATTTTTCTTCTCTTCTTCTCCTTCTTTCTTCTTCTTCCTTATTGATTTTTCATTGAAATTATTTTTGAATTTAAATAGATTAGGGGGGGGGAAACACTGTGCCCTTTCCTCCCTCCATCCACGTCCCTCCTCCGGCGGCCGACGAGCGGCCCGGCCTCCAGCCTCCATCCCGCGGCTCCTCCCTCTGCCGACGACTCCGGCGGCCCACTCCAGTACTCCCCTGCTGCTCGACCGCTCCCCCTCACGTGCGTCCAGCTGAGACCGGCCGAGCCGACCTCTGTTCCTCCGGCGCTGCTGTGCTTCCGGCGGCTCGCTGACCGTTCCTCGCTGCCCCGATCAACCCAGTCCGGCGCTGAACCGATCCCCTTCGGCCCGCTGACAGCCACCCCGGCTACCCCCGAGCATCCGGCCGGCTGCTCCAAGCCCGGAGCCCTCGCGCCAGCGGCCAGTGCGGCCATCCCGAGCCCCCTCGCGCCGGCGGCGCTGCTGCACCCCTTCGGCGACCCCTCGGCGAAGTCCGGCGACCCCCTCTGTAAGCCCCTCTCTCTCTCCTTCCCTCTTTATATATATATATATATATCTTTATATATATATACGTATATGTATATATTAACATGTAAATTGTATATGTAATTGTAATTTTAAATTAATGTATACATGTATGTGCTTAGTATAGTATATGTTTAATATATATTGTATGTATTTACAATATGTATACGTATATTATTTATTTTATTATTAATATGTATAGTATAGTGTATATATGTATATATGTAAATATATATATATAATGTATATATATATGTTTGTTATATATTTAAGTAATGAGAATTAGTATATGTATATATAACCAATGTATATTTTGTATATATATTAATAAATGTGTATAGTATTAAATTAAATTAATGTTTAATATATATTGGTATGGTATATATATATAAATACCTTGTATAATGTATTGTGGGTGTATTCACTAGAATGTATATATATTTTGTAAATATATTTTGTCTATTTAATTCAATGATGGTAAATGTATACATACATAAGTAATTAGTATATGTAATTAATTTAATCTGTATATATAATGTAAAGTATTTATATATTTAATTAATGTGAAATTGGCATATGAATATATTATTATCTAATTATATGAGTATAGTAGGTACTTAAATAAATTCTATAATTAAGTTTGGTATATATATATATATATTGTATATATATATATACTTGATATAATTTCAAATATATATTTTGTGCATGTAATAAAATGTTTAAATAATGTATTAGCATAGTATATATATTTCAGTATATGTTGGTAATTGTAAATTAGTAAATATATAATTAGTATACATATATATATTCTTTTGTGTGTTATATATATATGTACATGTATATTTTATTTTTCATTAAATGTTAAACATGTATTAAAAATGTGTTTTAGTATTTAATAATATATCTATAATGTATTGGCATATATATATATGTGTATATATATTTTATAAACCCTTGGCATGTTTTTTTAAATATATACGTATACATTGTATATGTGTTTAATTTGATAAATATAAATACGTGTTCTACTATAAGCATTTTTAATATATAAACACTTAGCATATTTTCAAGGTATGTTTAATTGGTATAAATTAGTATATAAAAATAATATTATACGTACTATTTTTGGTGTGTATATATATATCTTTATTGTTCAATTGACATAGATATATATGTGTAGGTATATTTTGTATAAACCCTTAGTACATTTTTATATATATATACATGTATATTTTGTAGTTGTATTTAATTTGAGATATGTTGTATGTACATACAAGTATTAGTTTTATTTAAAGTGTATAGATTTATACTTATAGCTATTATTGTAATTAAGGGATATTAATATATATGTAGTTGGCCTATCTAGTAGATGACCCCTACCGTACCTAGCGTAGCCCTAAGGCCAGTGTATTTCTATTGTGTGTTAGGATAGCTTCTGTTACCAATGTTATATTGTAATGTGTTGATAGGACTGTTGGTTTTACCCAGGGGATACTCTGGAACAGGACATCCATAAATACCAGCTAAGGACCAAGGCAAGTACATTCTCTGATAATTTCCAATTCTTGATAATAGCTACAAGTTCAATGATCTTGAAATGTTACAACTGAATCTTTGACACTGTGCTACACGGACTAGTATAGCTTGGATCTGCAGTCATGAGATATTACCTTGATTATCGTATTGACATTATACACGACATTTATATTGACATTTACATTAGACATTGTACATAATACATTAGACAATGTTGTGTATTCGTGACGTGTCATGATTGGATCCACAGTACTAGTTGGGGGCGGGGAAATTGCTAGTGAGAAATATGATCAAATACCTATCGTACAAGTTTATATTATTGGTGTTAATCATACCCCACGTATGATTAGCCAGACTGTAGCAATTGTACATGTCCCAAGCCGATCACATTTTGAAACTACAATCTCAAACCACTTAGAATAGTTACAGTTCCCTATTTTAAATCATATACTACATCACCCGTATATGATACTGTTCCTTGTTCTTTTTATTTCCATACATGCACTGACTATATCATATTGCCTGTCTCTCTTAGAAATTGCCATTGCATTTATTTCACTGTCTTCTCAGTAGCTAGCATGACATGTTTTATTGTATTATAGACATTATCAATTAATGGAACTGTTATTTGAGATTGTTGCTTTGCTCCTTCCTGACTGGAAACATTTTTCCAGACTATGCCTTAGAGGACCGCTGTCCGACACTTTATGGACCATATGGTGAGTAGCTGCAGATTTGGTAGTTTAGTTGTGATTCCAGAGTTCTAGCCAGAAATCATTAGTTTCTGTTTATTTTCTTTTAGTAGACTATTTGGTACCGGATTTGTCTCCGGCCTTTTGATGATTCTTGGATATTGTTAAGTTAAGTTATTTCTTGTGGACTTGTGTTGTGTTTAATTTTAGTTTTATTATTCGAAATCTTATCGTGCTGTAATCCTGTGATTGAGTATATGTTCATCTTATTTGTGTCATCCGTGCCTCCTAATGGAGATTGGATGCTTGCGTGACATTAGTTAGATAGTATCAAGACCTTGACAGCGTTCTACCGCCGATGCTGCGGCGTAGGCTGGACGTACCCACGCACTCGTGCCCCTAAACCGGGTGCGGGTCGTGACAAGCACATAGCTCCATGTACTCTATTCATCCAGGAGGAACGAAGATGTACCAAGATTTGAGGCAGTATTATTGGTGGCATAGAATGAAGAGGGAGATTGCATGGTTTGTGGCAAAATATTTGGTCTGCCAGCAAGTAAAGGCCGAGCATCAAAGAACTGCTGGTATGTTACAGCCGCTTCCCATATCCGAATGGAAGTGAGAACATATCACTATAGATTTCGTTACAGGATTTCCAAGAAGCCCCAGTGGAAAAGATGCAGTATGGGTTATCGTGGATCGACTCACTAAATCGGCATATTTTTTTCCGTTTAGAGTTGGACAATCCACGGAAGTACTAGCCGGCATGTACATACGACAGATTGTAAGATTACATGGAGTACCGGTTAGTATTGTGTCAGATCGTGACTCGAGATTTACATCCCATTTTTGGTGAAGCATGCAAGAAAGTCTTGGCACCCGACTCAAGTTCAGCACTACTTACCATCCACAGACAGATGGTCAATCTGAGCGCACAATTCAGATCTTGTAGGATATGCTAGATCGTGTATGTTAGACTTCAGAGGATCTTGGGAAGATCATTTGCACTTGGTAGAGTTCTCTTATAATAACAGCTACCATACAAGCATCCATATGGCACCATTCGAGGCTTTGTACGACAGAAAGTGCAGATCACCGATATGTTGGAGTGACATTGGCGAGCGTCAAATACTGGGTCCAGAGTTGGTGATGCAGACAGTTGAAAAGGTAAAGCAAATTCAGAATCATCTTCGTGCAACTCAGGACAGACAGAAGCATTGGGCTGATATGCATAGACGTCCTTTGGAGTTCAAAGAAGGAGAGCACGTATTCTTGAGGATCTCACCTACTCGAGGTACTATTCGATTTGGGAGCAGAGGCAAGCTGAGCCCAAGGTACATTAGGCCATTTGATATTCTGGAGCGCATTGGTGAGGTGGCGTATCATCTTGCATTACCTCCATCTTTAGAGGGAGTGCATGATGTATTCCATGTCTCACAGCTAAGGAGGTACGTGACTGACCCAAGCCACGTAGTCGATCATTCTGAGATTGCAATAGGCCCTAGCTTGAGATATGAAGAGCAGCCAGTTGGAATACTCGACATCAGTGAGAAGATATTGTGGGATCAGACTATTAGACTGGTTCGAGTAGCTTGGAAACATCATTCCACCGACGAATCTACCTGGGAACGAGAGAATATCATACGCCAGCGTTATCCTCATTTGTTCGAAGATGCAGGTATAAACTAAGCATTTATTTTAGTTAACATGCTTTAATTTCCTTTAGTAGTTTATTCTTTGATTGCGAGGACGCAATCCTCTTAAGGGGGTAGATTGTAAACACCCGTATTTTTCAGAAATTAAAAAAATAAATTTTTGGGAATTTTCTACTATTTTTAAATAATTAAATAAATGTTCTTCTAAATTAAATAATTTTAAATAATTTTATTAAATATTAAAATATTATAAAAATAATATTTTTGGGTGTAAAATAAAATATTAGACATAGGGTAATTTTTCTAAAATTTATTGGACCCCAGAACCATTTTTTAAGACCTAAAAACTAAGTTATTTATTAAACCCAATTAAACCAATTTCTGAACCGAACTGGCCTTTGTGAACCGAACCCTGACTCAAACTAACCCTAGCGGGTCGAATCTGGACCCGTTAACCGACCTGACCCGCTCACCCATTACCCGAACCCATTGCCTATCGGATCGAGTCGAATCCGAATCCCACATCCAAACCCGACCCGACCCGAGTCTTTAATGCTACAGTAAAACCCAAATTTATTTCCGCTGGCCGCCCGCTCGACTTTCCGCCGGCCGCCGCCGACTTCTCGGCTTCCCTCTCCACTGGCCGCCGCTCAACCGCCCAACCCCCCACTACCCGCTGCCCGTTCAATTCCCCACCGGGCGGCCGCCCGGCTTCCCATCCCCGGCCTATTTAAACCCCGGCCTCCCCCAACCCGATCACCACCACTGTAAGCCACTGCCACTGTCACGCCCCGATCTCCCGCAGGCAATCGGGCGTTCCCGCTAGGCGGGAATCACCCTCGCCAGCGCTCCCGCAGAACGATCGCTTGACCCATCCGGGAGTGATGTCGCACGAGCGTGAGCCACACCCATGCAAGGCCATAGTTCATTGGCTGGCGGTAAGAGTTCTAAGCCACAGAGTCGCACAGATTGTCCGAGTGCAGCGGAGTCATGAATGCATAGGCGATCGGTAATAGGTTCACTGAGTCGACAATATAGCAGAAGCATTGAAACACAAGTTGAAGTAAAGCAAGCTCTTTTATTGATATAACATGTGTTACAGGCAACGTATAGCCGAGATTACAAGTCGCTCAAGCCTCTCTCTCTGAAACAGTAAAAGTGTGCCAAGTGGCTACAATTGTGGAATGATTGTATAGGCGATGTTCAGGCGAGTTCGGGCTATGTTCCAACATTATGTCTTGTATATGTGCTTCTGTTCCGGACGCACCGCTGCTTCGGAGTGATGTTCACGCCTAAGCACGCACGTTGGAGGCATCCGCACCGAACGAGGTTCTCCCGCACCCTGCATACAAACTGGTGGATTATTAGTACATTGAATGCACTGGTGGGGAAGCTACTCGCCCGCTCGACAAATCCAAACACGTAATACAAGTTCCGTGCACCAACTATTAAGTTGTCTTTCTAGTTTCCTTAGGATCAGTTTCATGCAAAGATTTAATAGCCTAACGTGTCGGGCAGTGCGCCGTGCGATGTTTGAGAAAATACGGCGAGACTTACCAACTTACCATTTCTCCTTTCCTGTCCAAGGCAAACATGATTAATTCAAGCACGGGCTTGTATAAGCATTCAAGAGGCATAGCATTAGCAAACACGATGTTGTTATAACATGATCGTTCAGGTGTTCAGTTGTTCATTGATGTAATGCAATGACTCGCACGCGGATAGCCGCTAAGCGAGGATGACTTGTTTATCTTCCATTTTACAAGCAAGCATGCAGCAGGTTTAAACACACATGAAAATCACACGATGCATTGCAAGCCATATTCACACGATAAACACACGAGGCATTGCAAGCATATACACACGATGATCACTGGCTTGATGCCATAATGGACTAGTCAAGGACAAGGATAGCATGCAACGAGAAAACACGAGGAGCTCATAAAATACGATGCGTTGTAAGTTATCCCGTCCGAACACGATTGACTATAAACACGAAGTCTGCCCGGATCGGATCGGTGCCAGTGCCCCAGCACCGTCCGCAGAACTTATATCCTTATGCACAAGTTGTCCATGATCGAACACGATTATTAATTCACACTTCATACAGTTGAGGCAACACGAGCACACGACAAGCAGTATTGCATGATTCATTTAGTTATTGGATATGCACAGTCTCTTGGGCTGATGTAAGCCCGCTCGAGGGAGACTTGCAGAGAGATCCGAATACCTAAATGAGTCTTGCCACAGGAGCATGATTCTTTTACTTGGCATGATGCAGTCCCCTGAATCGGGAACTGCCTTGACGACCTAACGGTCCCGAATACTTGTAGGTTTATTCAGGCACGGAATGACTACTTGGTAGTCTTCCGAGGTTTGGATGAAAACAATGCAACATTCAAGCAGACAAGCATGCGTTTCTAAGGAACATAAGCAGGCACGTTGCTCAGACCCGAAGGTAAGCCGAGAGTTAGATCGTTAGGGGACTTGGCATGCGAGGTTCTGAATACAAGCAGTATTTCAATTTTCTTGTTCTAGCATAAGCAATATGAGTTGGGATTATTCCCTTATCTAGGTGCGTTAAGGTGCGTTGGATTTATTAGCATGCAGGGGGTGAATCACCTAGCGACTAGCATGAATATTTCGGATTTTATGTGTGCTGGCTAAGCAAAGACAAGTTCACCGTAGCCACCCACCTTAGCGATGATTCACCTCGGTAGAGAGATACGTAAAACGAGCCTCTGAAAGCCTAAGCTGGATTCCTGTAGGGACAAGTCTGGATATCCTTTGTTTCTTGTTTGAGGCAAAGTCGGTCGGGACAGTTGCACTTTTGCCGTTTGAGACGGCAGTCCGCTTGAGCGAAACGGGGTGTTACAGCAACCACCACTGCCTCACCATCGACCCCACAGCTGGCCACCCCGACTCCGACTAGCCTCGATGACCCCACCACCGAGACCAGCAGCTGCCTCCGTCGTTCCCTAGCCGCCGCAGAAACCATAGCAGCCGGCCGTGCCGCGTCGCGCCGCCTCGCGGAAATATGATTTCAGTCAACTTCGGTGCAGATTCCGCTGATACCGGAGCAACTGTTGGTATCCAAACCCCAGGTAAGTGTACCTTGCCAATCTTATAGTCATTGCTACATATTATTTCCTTGATTTATTTATATGTTGTATCTGTTCAACCTAGGACCGTGTGATATTACTTAATGTCCGAATAATATTCGGGTGTCAACACCGTACGCGGAGTTGTATAACATCACCTAGACATGGCTATCGAGACCCTATATATTCTCGTGCTTGCATTATCAAGTACGTCATACCCAGGACACCTGACACTATTCATGAGATAGAATCTTCCTGAGATATTCATGGTGATTCTGTATAGGTAACAGGATTTGTGACATAGATATTATATTCATAGCTATCATATGACTTGTTCCATTAGTTATGATCTTGCGTGACATGGACATTAGACGTTGTAGACATGAGACGTGTGATTACATTAGGTAGGGAGAGACACACATGCTCCAGGTTATTTTTATATATGTATTTATTATTGTGAGGCCGTAGACTCTACATCAGAGCTAGGCACATTACGTGATATTACTGCTACCGGCTCCCCGACACAGAGCTTGTAGCGGTCTCAGCCTGAGTACTAGTGAAACTCTCACCTGTATTTCATATAGATGGTTACATAGTTTACCCTATTATTTCATTTATTATTATACTGCATTTATTTTGGCTTGTGTTATTTTGTACTTTGCTATGTCCCCTGAGGACCTGGATTCCAGATTATGTCCCCAGGTTTAGCAGAGGAATTTTATCCCGAGGTATACGGGTAGGAGAAGAAGCAGGAGCAGGAGTAGACACTGGAGCTGAACCGATTCCCGAGGACGAGGTGATGGCCGAGGATTTCTCCTGAGTATCTGTTATCTATACTCAGTATTTGCTTTTATTAGACTATTTTGTTTCTGGTCTATTGAACCAGTGTATCAGACTTATTATCGGGTTATTCCCCGGTTTACTTTATTGAGACTTGATGACAGTTATATTTAATTTTGCTTATATTGATCATATTTATCTTCCATGGATGAGATTAGATTGTGACATGTTTAGTAGACTTTATTTTGTGTTACAGCTTAAGTATACCTTGATGGGTCCATTAAATTGGGTTTGCCCATTAGAGTGTGCTGCTGGCCATTGCTACATGGCTAGTCCCTCGATATTTTGGGACTGGGGTATGACATCTCCAGTGTCACGCCCCAATCTCCCGTAGGCTAATCGGCCGTCCCCGCTATGCGGGAATCACCCTCGCCAGCGCTCCCACGGGATGATCGCTTTGACCCATCCGGGCGTGATGCCGCACGAGCGTGATCCACGCCCGTGCAAGGCCGTGGTTCGTTGGCTGGTGGTAAGAGTTCTAAGCCACAGAGTCGCACAGATTGTCCGAGTGCAGCGGAGTCATAAACGCATAGCGATTTTGGTAACAGGTCTACTGAGTCGACAATATTGCGGAAGCATTGAAACACAAGTTGAAATAAATCAACTCTTTTATTGATATAAATAAGTGTTACAGGCGGCGTATGTCACGACCAGATTCCGTAGAATCGTTGGGGCGTCCCCCGAATCGTGATGCCGTGCGGGCCTGGGGTTGCACCCGCACAAGGCTAAAGTATTTTGCATAACGAGCACATATTCAGAGTACGCAGATAAATTGAAACACAGATTTGAAACATGAAAAAGTTATCTTTATTGATAATGAACATCTATTACAAACTCTTGAACGAGTTAGCTAAAATGCCGCACGGGCTTACAAAAGAGATGACTCAAAATGAGATAGCAGTCATGTATATTACATCCCTTTATAAACTTCAATATATATAGACCTCCAGGCTGGATGACGGCTTTGCCATGAAGCTGCATTTGTGTATGAAGAGTTGCAGCTTCTGACTTCAAAATGCTTCAAGGGGCACGGTAAAGATGCGCCAACAGCTGGACTGGATCGGGAAGATGACTTAGGCTCCTCGCTCAGTTCGCCTTGGTGCGGAGAACCTGTTTCAACGAGGGTCAGCATGTCAAAACATACTGGTAAAGGCGAGCTAACCGAACTATACCAATCAACATGTTGTTTTAATGAAGCATGCATATTTTGTGGGTTTCTATCTTGCCTTAGTTCATTTACAAGCAACAGTATATATATGTATAATACTGAAATGAACTTGCCACCGTTCGGTGGATTTTACCTGCCCGTCTGAATCACCTGCACAATACTTACCATGCCTTCCCTGCCACGAAGACATAAGTTAGTTGTAACAGGTTTAAATATACAGAGGATCACTGGCATTATACTACGAAGGACGATTTATAGTCTCAGGACGGAAGGATGTGCAACGCGGGTGGCGAGCCCCCGCTGCACACCACATTCCGACGATTCAGACGACTATACAGACATTCCGTCCGGATCAGATCGATCCCAGTACCCTGGCGATCGTCCGCAGGAACCAGAAACCTTGTGCACAAGTTGTCCGTGATCGAACGATGTTAACAGATTTAGCAGATCATGCAGTTGAGGCAACACGAGCACAAGACAAGCAGAATTTCATAATTATTTTACAGAGCCTCACTGAACAATTAAGCGCATACAATGTGTTCTATACTTAGCAGAATTCATAGAACATTTATAACGAACTAGCATGCAGTATGATAACCGTTCATAAGTTTAGTTGACAAGCAATATTTCCAAGTCTATTCCCTTTTATCTTGATCTCTTTTATTATTACTTGGTATCGTTTGATCGGGGCAAAGAAGAATGCAAGATTTTAGGGTATGAAGCTTGGAAGCAGGGCTAGCTAATCGGATTGGTAGCCACTCACTTAGATTGTTGGAAGGGAGAAGGAAAGAGGCGCTTCACGACTCCGCTCGCAAGCCGCCTACTGCTCGTTCACCTGCATTACGAACAGCTCGATTAATACCTCTTCCACTTTTCCAATCTCGGAATTGAAGTGCAGTTCAATGAATGAAAACAATAAAAACTATCAAAATCGTTCAAGGAAAACAAGCAAATCCAAAACCAACTCAAAGCACGAAAGTAACAAGCGACATCGAAAACTGAGGCAATAAAAGATAGCAGCGGAGAGGTCCCTCCTGACTCTGCCGCTAAGTCGATCCCGGGGGCACGGTCCACTGAATATGGGAATCGATTCAGAAGAAACAAATCCATAACGAGGATGAGTTCTTAATTCAATCTATCCCGATTGAACGATACCGTCTTGTGTTTCTTAGCCGCGCTCCTCGAATAGGAGGAACGGGGAGCTATATCCTACCCAACTAATTGGAAGTTTCGTCCCGAAACTTAAGAACAGAACCAACCGTTAGGGATTATTTTGTTGAGGCAGAAGCTTAGAGGGGAGCGGACAATCCCGAGATACGTGGCCCTGTCCGCCACAGTTGAAGCATAGACCTTTTCGGAGGTAACAATTGGTAGTGGAATGTCCCGACTTTTTGCAGAAATTACAATAGGGTCGTGGGTTCGCTTTCTGATGGCCACCATTGTTCTGACGCTTTACAGCGGTGTTTCCTCCTTCGTTGCTATGGCATTTGTGACTGGATGTATGCACAGCGCCGGCAGCAACATGAGGATACTGTGGTTCAAGAGATAGGGCGTGATTCATGATTTCACGCATTATTCCATATTGATTATTGACCACGTGCGCATGGATGGCAGGGCGTAGTCCACCTTCAAACCTTCTGGCTTGACTCGCTGTATTAGGTAAATAGGCCCTAGCAAATTTGGAGAGTCGGTTGAATTCGACGGAGTACTGCTTAACTGTCATGCTGCCCTGCCGCAGCTGCACGAACTCGTTTTCCATCTGACGTTGCACTGGAGGGGGAATGAACTCCTCTTCAAATGCGGCACAAAAAGTCGTCCACAAGATTGCCACCTCTCCGTGATCAAATTGGAGAGATCGTCGATGCACGTTCCACCAATCGTGCGCGTTGAGGCGGAGCTGAAGTTGCGCGCAGGCGACGCGCTTCTCTTCGGGGACCTCTAACAAAGCGAAGTGATCTTCAAGCTCGGCTAGCCAATCTAAAGCTACCACTGGGTCCTCAGTCCCGTTGAATGGGGTGTTGCAAACTTTCTTGAAGTGGCCCAAGTTGAAGGCAGTCACTGTAGCGCCCCATTCTCCCGGTGCGGAGAGTGCGGCTAAGAAACACAAGACGGTATCGTTCGATCGGGATAGATGGAATTAAGAACTCGTCCTCGTTATGGATTTGTTTCTTCGAAATCGATTCCCATTTTTAGTGGACCGCGCCCCAAGGATCGGCTTAGCGGCAGAGTCAGGAGGGACCTCTCCGCTGCTATCTTTTATTGTCTCGGTTTTCGATGTCGCTTGTTGCTTTCGTGCTTTGAGTTAGTTTTGGGATTTGCTTGTTTTCCTTGAACGGTTTTGATGGTTTTCATTGTTTTTGTTCATTGAACTGCACTTCAATTCCGAGATTGGAAAGAGAGGAAGAAGTATTAATCGAGCTGTTCGTGTGCAGGTGAACGAGCAGTAGGCGGCTTGCGAGCGGAGTCGTGAAGCGCCTCTTTCCTTCTCCATTCCAATAATCTAAGTGAGTGGCTACCAACCCGATTAGCTAGCCCTGCTTCCAAGCTTCACATCTATATAATCTTGCATCCTTCTTCGCCCCGATCAAACGATACCAAGTAATAATAAAAGATACCAAGATAAAAGAGAATAGACTTGGAAAATACTGCTTGTCAATCAAACTTGTGAACGGTTATATCTTTGTATGCTTGTTCGTTCGGAATGTTTATAATACGCATAGATACAAGTTTGAATATATATACTTCTCTTTTATATTGTCCCGATGCATGAATTGAACGTAGATGCAATGTAAAACGAATCATGCAATACTGCTTGTCTTGTGCTCACGTAGCCTTTGGGCGAATGATTGTTCACGTAGCCTACGGGCGAATGATTGTTAATGTTCGATCACGGACAACTTGTGCACAAGGTATAGTTCCTGCGGGCGGCTGCTGGGGCACTGGCACCGTTCCGGCTCCGGACGAAACTCACGTTTAGTCTCACGTACTTGGACAAGGTGGTATGCGGCGCCTCACGTACTAGCATGTAGCAAACCATCTTCGTCACAGACTAGTCCATTATGGCAATCAAGCCAGTGATCATCTTGTATATTTAAACCTGTTGCAACTAACTTGTGTCTTCGTGGCAGGGAAGGCATGGTAAGTATTGTGCAGGTAATTCAGACGGACAGGTAAAATCCACCGAACGGTGGCACATTTATTTCAGTAAATTCTATATGCTGCTTACTTATAAATGAACTAAGGCAAGATAGAAACCCACAAATATGCATGCTTCATTAAAATAACGTGTTGATTGGTATAGTTTGGCTAGCTCGCCTTCACCAGTATATTTCGACATGTTGACCCTTGTTGAAACAGGTTCTCCGCACCAAGGCGAACCGAGCGAGGAGCCGAAGTCGTCTTCCCGAATCCAGTCCAGCTGTAGGCGCATCCTGATCGCGCCGCTTTTGAAGTACTCGAAGAGAAGGAGCTTGCAACTTTCCATACACAATGCAGCTCCGTGGCAAAGCTATCCTCCAGCCTGGAGGTCTATATCTTTTGAAGTTTAGTAAAGGGATATAATGTACAGGACAGCTATCTCATTTTGAGTCATCTCTTTTGTAAAGCCGTTCGGCATATTAGTTGACTCGTTCAAGAGTTTGTAATAGATGTTCATTATCAATAAAGAGAACTTTTCCATGTTTCAAAACTGTGTTTCAATTTATCTGCGTACTCTGAATATGTGCTTACTATACAAAATACTTTAGCCTTGTGCGGGCGCAACCCCAGGCCCGCATGGCATCACGATTCGGGGGACGCCCCAACGATTCTAAGGAATCGGGTCGTGACAGTCACGTCCCTCGGTCTTGGGGTTTGAGGCATCTCCACTTCAAGCACGGGCTGTTCCACCGGAGTCGTTGTTGTTGCGGCGAAATGGTTGGCAGCCAAAGTCTGAACGATTTGTTGCAGGGTATCTACCTGTAGCGCCCCGTTCTCCCGGTGCGGAGAGCGCGGCTAAGAAACACAAGTCGGTATCGTTCGATCGGGATAGATTGATTAAGAACTCGTCCTCGTTATGGATTTGTTTCTTCGGAATCGATTCCCATATTCAGTGGACCGTGCCCCCGGGATCGACTTAGCGGCAGAGTCAGGAGGGACCTCTCCGCTGCTATCTTTTATTGTCTCAATTTTCAATATCGCTTGTTGCTTTCGTGCTTTGAGTTGGTTTTAGGATTTGCTTGTTTTCCTTGAACGGTTTCGATGGGTTTCATTATTTTCGTTCATTGACTTGCACTTCTATTCCGAGATTGAAAAGAGAGGAAGAAGTATTGATCAAGCTGTTAGTGTGCAGGTGAACGAGCAGTAGGCGGCTTGCGAGCGGAGTCGTGAAGTGCCTCTTTCCTTCTCCCTTCCAAAAGCTAAGTGAGTGGCTACCAACCCGATTAGCTAGCCCTGCTTCCAAGCTTCATATTTAATAAATCTGCAATCTTCTTTGCCCCGATCAAACGATACCAAGTAATAATAAAAGAAACCAAGATAAAAGAGAATAGGCTTGGTTATTATGCTTGTCAATCAAACATGTGAACTGTTATCTTATAGTATGCTTGTTCGTGCAAAATGTTCTATAAACCGTGCTAAGTATAGATCACATCTTGTATATGCATAATTGTTCAGGGAGGCTATGCAAAATAAATCATGCAATACTGCTTGTCGTGTACTCGTGTTCTTGCACTCGTGTTGCCTCAATTGCATAACTTGTTAACTTGTTAATCGTGTTCGATCATGGACAACTTGTGCACAAGGTATTGGTTCTGCGGACGGTCGCTGGGGCACTGGCACAGATCCGATCCGGGCGGAACTCGTGTGTAGTCGTCGTGTTCGGGACAGGATAGCTTACAGCGCAATCGTGTACTCTCGTAGCAATCTATCCTTGTTCTCGGCTACGTCCATTATGGCAATCATGCCAGTGATCATCGTGTATATTTAAACCTGTTGCAAACTAACTTGTGTCTTCGTGGCAGGGAAGGCATGGTAAGTATTGTATAGGTAATTCAGACGGGCAGGTAAAATCTACCGAACGGTGGCACGTTTATTTTAGTAAATTCTATGTGCTGCTTACTTGTAAATGAACTAAGGCAAGATAGAAACCCACAAATATGCATGCTTCATTAAAACAACGTGTTGATTGGTATAGTCAGGTTAGCTCGCCTTCACCAGTATGTTTTGACATGCTGACCCTCGTTAAAACAGGTTCTCCGCACCAAGGCGAACCGAGCGAGGAGCCGAAGTCGTCTTCCCAATCCAGTCCAGCTGTTGGCGCATCTTCACCTCGCCCCTTGAAGCATTTTGAAGTCAGAAGCTTGCAACTCTTCATACACAAATGCAGCTTCGTGGCAAAGCCGTCCTCCAGCCTGGAGGTCTTTATCTTTTGAAGTTATAAAGGGATGTAATGTACAGGACTGCTATCTCATTTTGAGTCAACTCTTTTGTAAGCCCGTGCGGCATATTAGCTAACTCGTTCAAGAGTTTGTAATAGATGTTCATTATCAATAAAGAGAACTTTTCCATGTTTCAAATCTGTGTTTCAATTTATCTGCGTACTCTGAATATATGCTTGCTATGCAAAATACTTTGGCCTTGTGCGGGAGCAACCCCAGGCCCGTACGGCATCACGATTCGGGGGATGTCCCAACGATTCTAAGGAATCGGGTCGTGACACTACCTGCTTCTGTTGGACTGAGAATCGGGTCTCTAAATTGCTTTCGAACTTGGCTTGGCGAGCATCATCTCTTTGTCGTTGCGATTCTAACATTTGCATTACCCGCTCAAGCGGATCAACTTGAGATATGCCGCGCTGGCTCTGAGGGCTTCCCGAAGTGCCCGAACTACTTTCTTGTGTTTCATTTGGTGCTTGCGCTGCAGATTGTGCTGGTGCTATTCCTTCAAAAGAAGTTAAATTACATTAGAATCATAATGTATTATAGACTTATTGCATGAATGTATCTCATTTTGGCCTAGCGAGTTCAAGAGTTCGCACAAGAATTTGATCGTTAAAGGAACTTTTCCAGTACGAAGTCTAAGGAACTTGAATCTGTGCTCTGATACCATTATGTCACGACCAGATTCCGTAGAATCGTTGGGGCGTCCCCCGAATCGTGATGCCGTGCGGGCCTGGGGTTGCGCCCGCACAAGGCTAAAGTATTTTGCATAACGAGCACATATTCAGAGTATGCAGATAAATTGAAACACAGATTTGAAACATGGAAAAGTTCTCTTTATTGATAATGAACATCTATTACAAACTCTTGAACGAGTTAGCTAAAATGCCGCACGGGCTTACAAAAGAGATGACTCAAAATGAGATAGCAGTCCTGTACATTACATCCCTTTATAAACTTCAAAATATATAGACCTCCAGGCTGGAGGACGGCTTTGCCACGAAGCTGCATTTGTGTATGAAGAGTTGCAGCTTCTGACTTCAAAATGCTTCAAGGGGCGCGGTGAAGATGCGCCAACAGCTGGACTGGATCGGGAAAATGACTTCAGCTCCTCGCTCGGTTCGCCTTGGTGCGGAGAACCTGTTTCAACGAGGGTCAGCATGTCAAAATATACTGGTGAAGGCGAGCTAACCGAACTATACCAATCAACACGTTCTTTTAATGAAGCATGCATATTTTGTAGATTTCTATCTTGCCTTAGTTCATTTACAAGCAACAGTATATATATGTATGATACTGAAATGAACTTGCCACCGTTCGGTGGATTTTACCTGCCCGTCTGAATCACCTGCACAATACTTACCATGCCTTCCCTGCCACGAAGACACAAGTTAGTTGCAACAGGTTTAAATATACAGAGGATCCCTGGCATTATACCACGAAGGACGATTTATAGTCTCAGGACGGAAGGGTGTGCAACGCAGGTGGCGAGCCCCCGCTGCATGTCGCATTCCGACGATTCAGACGACTATACAGACGTTCAGTCCGGATCGGATCGATCCCAGTACCCTGGCGACCGTCCGCAGGAACCAGAAACCTTGTGCACAAGTTGTCCGTGATCGAACGATGTTAACAGATTTAGCAGATCATGCAGTTGAGGCAACACGAGCACAAGATAAGCAGAATTTCGTGATTATTTTACAGAGCCTCACTGAACAATTAAGCGCATACAATGTGTTCTATACTTAGCAGAATTCATAGAACATTTATAACGAACTAGCATGCAGTATGATAACCGTTCACAAGTTTAGTTGACAAGCAATATTTCCAAGTCTATTCCCTTTTATCTTGATCTCTTTTATTATTACTTGGTATCGTTTGATCGGGGCAAAGAAGAATGCAAGATTTTAGGGTGTAAAGCTTGGAAGCAGGGCTAGCTAATCGGGTTGGTAGCCACTCACTTAGATTATTGGAAGGGAGAAGGAAAGATGCGCTTCACGACTCCGCTCGCAAGCCGCCTACTGCTCGTTCACCTGCATTACGAACAGCTTGATCAATACCTCTTCCACTTTTCCAGTCTTGGAATTAAAGTGCAGTTCAATGAATGAAAATACCATCGAAACCGTTCAAGGAAAACAAGCAAATCCAAAACCAACTCAAAGCACGAAAGCAACAAGCAACATCAAAAACTGAGGCAATAAAAGATAGCAGCGGAGAGGACCCTCCTGACTCTGCCGCTAAGTCGATCCCGGGGGCACGGTCCACTGAATATGGGAATCGATTCTGAAGAAACAAATCCATAACGAGGACGAGTTCTTAATTCAATCTATCCCGATCGAACGATACCGTCTTGTGTTTCTTAGCCGCGCTCCTCGAATAGGAGGAACGGGGCGCTACAGCGTATAGCCGAGATTACAAGTCGCTCAAGCCTCTCTCTCCGAAACAGTAAAAGCGTGCCAAGCGGCTACAATTGTGGAATGATTGTACAGGCGATGATCAGGCAAGTTCAGGCGATGTTCACAACATTATGTCTTGTATATGTGCTTCAGTTCCGGACGCACCATTGCTTCGGAGTGATCTCCACGCCTTAGCACGCACGAAGGAGGCATCCGCACCGAACGAGGTTCTCCCGCACCCTGCATACAAACTGGTAGATTATCAGTACATTGAATGCACTGGTGGGGAAGCTACTCGCCCGCTCGACAAATCCAAACACGTAATACAGGTTCCATGCACAACTATTGAGTTGTCTTTCTAGTTGCCTTAGGATCAGTTTCATGCAAATATTGAATAGCCTAATCCGTGTGGCAGTGCGCCGTGCGACATGAGAGGAAACACGGCGAGACTTACCAACTTACCATTTGTCCTTCCCTGTCTAAGGCAAACATTATTAATTCAAGTGCGGGCAAGTATAAGCATTCAGGAGGCATAGTATATGCAAACACGAGGGTCGTTATGACATGATCGTTCATGTGTTTAGTTGTTTCTTGATGCAATACAGTGACTCGCATGCGGATAGCCGCTAAGCGAGGATGACTTATCTATATGAATAGGAGTCGCTGGCATAGCCATAAAGGACAGGTATAACACATGAAAGAAAATGAAAAGCAACGCACGGATCAAGAGCGCTACAGGTTATTCCTTCCGAGTCAGGCGGCTACTTAGTCTGTGAGCAAGAATGGCGTGAAGGATAAGTTCACAGGCGCTGCATGCCATTCTGCCCGAAGCAGGCAGACTAACAGGGGTTCCTGTCCGGATCGGATCGGCCCGGTGCCCCGAAGACCGTCCGCAGGAACAGAGATCAGGAGAATCTCACTTGAAACAAGTTGTCCGCGACATGCAGGTCAGGGTCAGGTTCAGGAACAAGTTTGAGTCAGGATATATATATATGGAACTTGTTGAGGCAGGATCGTTGATTCAGTAGTTTTGCTCCACGAGCTGTGATTCAGTGATTTATTCATTCAGGGTACAAATTCCCTGGTTCGGGAATTATCTTGGTGACCTAACGATCCCGGACACTTTCAGGTTCTTCCATGCGCGGAACGACTACTTAGTAGTCTCCCGGGGTTTGGATGAAAATATGGCACATACAAGCAGACAAGCATGCGTTTCTAAGGAACGTAAGCAGACATGTTTGCTCGGACCCGAAGGTAAGACGAGAGATGAAACCGTAAGGGACTTAGCATGCGAGGGTCTGAATATAAGCAGTATTTCAATTTCCATGTTCTAGCATAAGCAATACAAGTTGGGATTATTCCCTTAGCTAGGTGCGTTGGATTCTTATTAGCATGCAAGGGGTGAATCACCTAGCGACTAGCATGAACATTCCAGATTTTATGTGTGCTGGCTAAGCAAAGACAAGTTCACCGTAGCCACCCACCTTAGCGATGATTCGCCTCGGTAGAGCGATACGTCAAGCGAGCCTCTGAAAGCCTAAGTCGGATTCCTGTAGGGACAAGTCTGGATATCCTTTGCTTCTCGTTTGAGGCAAAGCGGGTCGGGACAGTTACACTTTTGCCGATTGAGTCGGCAGTCCGCTAGAACGGAACGGGGTGTTACATCCAGTTTCTATTATTCTGGTATTATTTTTAGATATATTTGTCACGCCCCAGTCCCAAAATACATAGGATTAGGACACGTAAGCATGCCAGCCGCATGGATATGGCAACTCCAATATATAGAAACCAAAACCCATACGTACGCTGTAATGTGAATATCAAATCCACAAGTGGTATAAATCTATCACAAGTCACAGGGTACAATCTAAATCTCATCCACAGAATCATATATAAATAATCAACCAATATCTATGAAACTAGATCTCAATATAAAGTATCTAAAGAAGACAGTCGGATGAAAACAAATCCACTGCCGAACTAGAATATAAAAGCAAACATAACATAAGTACATCACCAATAATCACGAGGCTCGAAGGGAAGACCTCCTCAAATATAAGCAACCAGTCCGGATCTGCACTCCTACGAATACTCATGAATATCTACACCTGAAAAGGGACCATGTCCTCAGAGGGACATAACAAGATACATAGAAGCATGCCAATAAAGTACTGAAATAAATATCCAATGGGGTCGCCTAACCATCTATGTAAATGCAGTTTGAGAACAACTTTCTAACAAGTGGGCTATCTGGCCATAAAATGGGATTGGCATGATTCTCTTGGAGAATCAGGGGCCTACAAAGCATGTCGTCTTTTGAACAGCAGAGGCCGCCAAGTAGTATAGGGGTCATCACGACCGCGTATCTCCGGTGGAGCGTATGGGTTACATAAAAGAAAAGTGCAAAGGAGCCCAAATGCGGTACTTGTTGTTCTTCCCACCCCATGCTCTAAGCATGTCACATCCATGACACGATTTGGTTCATAGCCTATCTTTAGTACAATAGCCCAACCCTACAACCAAACAAGGACAAGGATTTGACCACCGTACTATAATAGGCTATGTCCCTGGACTACTAATAACTGCTAAGTCTTCTAGCATACAAAGTTTCTATCATCAGTTATCCCTAACGCACGGCCCATACGTACAGGAGGCCAGACCTGTCATGCAGTCCATGATCTATATGAGACTCACAACTTGTATAACAACTGTGTCACGGCCAATGAAACCTAATAATGCTTCATGATAATGGGGCAGTCTCATAAACAAGGTCAATGCATATACATAATAAAAATATATCACGACGACACGTCATTGCACCCAAGTTTCCTTGGACGCGTATTTTATATAACAGTTAAAATATATGAACTAAAGACAGAAAATAAAGACGCATGCAACATATGGAATATGAATAACAGTATAATGGCAAGGTATACTTGCCTGGCAAGAAAGCTGCGATGTACCAATAACCTGCTCCAGAAGTCTCGCAGAACAAATCCAATATCCTATGTACATATAATATAATACAATAAAATCATTAGTCATTACACTAGTACATGCACAACCATATTTATACTGGACTCAGGGGGTATACTAGGGGTGACACGGGTTAACTAACACGGTAAATTTGTGCGTTGGATTACGCGGGTGTCGTGTCTTCAAATACCGCACACAATCAGACAGTCAACTAACACGGTCTCGCCAGTACGTCGGTGTACACAAGGCAGACACTAACACTGTTCTTAGGGTCAACAGGGTCAAGGTAAATACGGGACAGTCCACAGTGTCCTAGGGTCGTACACTCTAAATATATATAGTCCTAATTATTATTTAGCATAGTATTTAATTACATATATAATACATTCAAATATTTATATACATATATATATCACTTTAATTCCTATACGCGTGCGTATACGCACACAAGTCATTAGTTTCACCGACGCGGCTGAATCAACTAACTATCAATAAGCAATACTAATAGCATACACAAGCACACATAAAAAGACGAAGATAAACAGGTTCGTACCTCAGGGTACGCGCATGGGGACGACGGTAAGGTGATGATGATGATAGAATGATGATGATGACGACGATGGTGAGATGACGATGAGATGATAATGATGATGGGATGATGATGATGACAACGATGATGAGATGACGATGAGGTGATGATGATTATGACGATGATGAGATGACGATGATGCGATGATGATGATGATGGGATAATGATAATGACGATGATGTGATGATGGGATGATGGTGAGTTGTAGTGATGATGATGTTTGTGGCTGCTGGTGGTGCTACTGTTCCAGCCAGGGGGAACTGCTCCGGCGAGGGTGACGGAGGACAGGGAAGAGGTGGAAGAGGAGGTTCAGCAAGGAGGAAGGGTGGTCCAGTTGCTCGGTCGGGGAAGGAGGCAGTACGTGATGCTGCTCCGGCCAGGCCCAGGCGAGGCGGAGGAAACGATGGAGTCCCCGGCGAGTTCAGCAGTGGGTCGAGGTCGGCACAACGGCTCGGGGACGTCGGGTGAGGCGTAGGGAATAGGAGGAAGAAGAAGAGGTTGGTGGTGGTGCTGTCGGGATTCAGTCGAGATGGGAGGAGCACGGCGGAGGTGAGGTGGCCAGGTCGAGATTCGCTCCGGCTGGACGTCGTGGTGGAGTTACTCGGCGCTGCGGGGGTTCAACAGCGGGTCGAGGCTCCGGTTAGGGAGGTCCGACAAGGTTGAGTCGAGAAGGGAGGAAGGAGGAGGAGTTCGTGGTCGTGACGGGGCTGTGCAGCGGTGCTGGCGGGTGATGGAGGTGAAGAGAGGGAGGAGGTGGTGTTGCTCTCAGGTGAGAACTCCGGCGAGATCAGGGTGGCCGGAGTTGGCTGCGGGGAGGAGGAGGAAGAGGGTGGACAGGGAGAGAAGGGGGTCGGCTAGGAGTTGGGTTAGGGTGATTTAGAGAAGAAAAAAAATAAAAAAAAAGGAAAGGAAAAGTTATTTTATACATGTGAAGGGGTTTGGGCTTGACCTAGGTAAATTTGACTTTGGTCAACAACTCCCTGGGATGGGCCTTGGGCTTGCCATGGGGATGTTGGAGGGCTATAATTCACATTGTTTAAATGCAAGGCTAGGGTTAATTGAGGGACGATGTTTGTGCGTTGCACATTCCAAAAATTATGGAAAAATTTTATGTGAAGGGGAAAAATAAGTTTCTTTATGTATTGTCCAATGGTGTGGACACCTTATTACATTTTTGCATAAAAGCGCCCAACAATTAGAAAATTACACAAAGACGAAAATTGAATTAAATTAATTAAAATTAGTGCGCATGGTGTTCTGGGATTAATTAAAGGTGCATGGGGATCAAATTAGGTGGGACACAAGTATCATGGACATAGAGGGCTCAGGATATGATATTATCAAAATTTGGATTATACGAAACGGGTCAAGATTGTGTCTCCAATTTCGATTGGAACGCACAAGGATACAAAGTTGGAATTATTCGGAATTAAGAAATAACGTCCGCGACGAATGTTGTGCGACTAAAATAAAGCACAAGGAAACATATTTATGGGTTACACAAAGGTCAAATTAGAAGGCGGACATGTCTAGGACAAGGATGTGAAGTTTATAGGAAGGCAATGGCTAGTGTAGTGCTCCAATTATCGATACAACGGTAAGGTGCGCTACGCGACATAAATATTGTATAATTAAATAGAATGCCGTGTCCTGTATCTAATTAGATACAAATTAGCCCTAGTTTCTCTATCTATGCCACGTAGGCCTAATTTTGGGTGAGGGGATTTACAATATTATCTAGTTCAAGTTTATCCAATCTTTTTTTGATTAATTTATATTGATATTTTAGTAATTTAATCTCATCCTTTAATATTTTTATTTCAGACTGAAGTTCCTTCATAGTAACATATTTTATCTGTCTGCTTCTATATCGAGAAATTACTTCAGCCATATTGTAGGCTTCAGTAGGAGTTTGGATCTTATTTTCTGACTCATCTCCTAATAAATCAATTATTTTTGTTTTAATTTTGGAACTGATATTATCAGTTAACAAAGCTTCCATCACTTCTTCTTTTTTCATCCAAGGTTAAAGTATTTATTGATAACCCATTCATTTCTACTATTGATTTATAGTAGTTAACATCTTTGTCCGTAATGCATTCATTGCATTCACAATCAATACCACATTCATTAATGGATACGTCACCAGATTCATCATCAGATGAACTCTCTTCATAATTAGAATTTATCATTAATTTAGATATTTTTCTTAACCCTTCATCTTCAATTTCTTTTTGGTGTAATATTTGTTAGCATAGTGGCCTAATTTGCCATATTTATAATATTTTATTATTGTACCCTTTTTAGAAGACTTTATTTTCTTAGAGTATTTACTGTCTTTATTGCCAATAGTTTCTGGCCTTTTGGAAGTATATTTCTTCCTCTTATAAGGCTTCTTATAATCTCTATTTTCTTTTAATTTTATTTTCCCCTTTGTATTTTAAGGTTTGAGAGTATCCATTGTAAACAGGTCACAAAACTCTCCCAGGTGCTTTCTCTTAGAGATTCTCTGATATTTTAATTAATGTCTTAGCTTTAATTCATTACATAAAGCTAATCCTTCTTTTATACATTTATTGATTAGATTACCATAAGTATAATTGGAGTAAGGAATAATACCATTATTTTTGTTCCTTAATCATTGTCGTATTCTTTCAGCAAATAAATTATTGAGTCCATCAATAAATTTTGACTTCCAGTGAGCATCATTTGCATCACCAAGTAACATAACTCTACTTAGGAAAGTATCTTTATACCACCTGTAAACCCCCTGATTTTCAAAAAAATTTAATTTGAATTTTTTTCACAATTTTTTGGAATTTTTCTGGGATTTTTATTAATTAAAAACTAAGGTATTCTGATTTTAAATGATTTTTAAAAGATGTTAATTAATATGGAAATATTATGAAAATTATTTTTTCTAGTGTAAAATGAAAAACTAGACATAGGACAATTTTTTGGAAATTTATTGGACCCCGGAAGTATTTTTAAAGCCCTAAAAACTATTGTATAATTAAACCAAAATAAACCCTAATTAAATCCGGTTTATTTGAAATAAACCAAACCGAATCAACCCAAACCGGTTTAGTAAACCCAACCCTGACCCTGCGGGTCGGATTCGGGTCTAACCCGCGACCCGAAACCCACGACCCGAACCCGCTTTTTGTTTAATGGATCGGGTCGGATCCGCCTGACCCGACCCGACTCCGCCCGACCCGACCCGCTAGAACCTAATCCCTAACCGCCCCCGAGCCCAACCGTTCACCTCCCCTCCGTCGGCCGACCTACCGTCGTTCTGCCTCCCTGGCGCCGCTCCGGCTACCACAACGGTTGCCGCCGGCTGCTCTTCTCCCCCAGCCACTCCGCCTCCCGTAACCGACGCCGGCCACCAATTCCCCTCCCTTTTCTCCCTATTTAAACCCCTCGACTCCGCCACTCTCCACCGCCTCCGCCGCCTTAGACCTCGTCGTCCCCCTCTCCGCCTGTCACCCGCCACCGCGCAGAGACCCGGCCGCCTTGACGACTCCCCCTCCTCCTCCAGAACCTCCTCCTCCCGAAGCCCAGCACCACCATCTCCGCCTCCGTCTCCTCGAGCCCCGGCCGCCCTGAACCTCCCCGAGCCCTCGCCGACCTCCGCCTAGCCTCGTGCCCTAGCCACCAGCCCCGCGTAGTCTCGACGACCGCTGCCCTAGCTCGGACATGGCACGACCCAGCCCGGACACGGCCAGGACACAGCAGTGTCAAATTGATACGAGGATACGAGAAATCTTGGTTTCACGGAGCCCTGTTCAGGTAACCCGTTCTCTCTCCTCATAGCTCCGATTTTCGTTCCATCAGTTGTGACGCGTAGACTGTGTAACCCTTTCGATTTCTGTGCAACCCGCTCGATGCGTCGTATCCTGTGGTGATCGCAAACCGCGATCCAAAAATAGGAAAACCAATGCCCTGTTTTACCCCGGAACTGAGTACGCTCTGCCAAATGGAATGACTTGGTCGCATACGATCTTCACCGAAATGTGCGCGCTGTTGATACGGAAGTATGGAATTTTGCAGAAGTTGATTTGGATGTGCGTGCACACCGAAATCAACGTGTATCCGCCGACAACGCCCCGTATTCGCCCGTTCTGAATCTCACTGTAACTTAGTGTATACATGTCGGATCAAAATGAAACTTGTGCCATCGGACTTGTAGTAATACGCTGGTTCTGTGACCCAAGTTTGGTTCGATTCTGAGAATGTTGACAAAATCGCGTATCGTGGGCCCTACGGTTCCACTTGACAGGCGATTTTGTGATCGGCTCATCGGAATCCAATTTTGGAAGTTCCGTTGGGTTCGTATCATCGTTTCTGACTTGTTGACACTAAGTTGGACGAATTTGGAGACCTTTGGTTCTGACACGTTTTTTCGGTGCAAAGCGGCCCACATGTGGACCCCGCCTTGACCTGAAAATATCATTTTTGCCCCTGTGTCCAAATTGGACTCAAGGACAGGCGTTTCTAGCTAATTGATATTTTTTGGATCTGATGGTGATGTCTATTTCAGCAACCGGAGAACTACCTGCAAATCCCGCTGAGGTCAAAGCTACAGTTGGAGACAGAACCCCAGGCAAGTGTACCTTGCCAAAGCTTGCAGTTCTTGATACATATTTACTTGTCTTATATATTTGTTGTACATGCTTAAACCTAGGACCGCGTGACTTACTTAGCGTCTGATTAATAGTCGGGTGCCAATACCGTACGCGGAGTTATGTAACGTCACCTAGAGATGGATATTGTGACATTTATATTCTCGTACTTGCCATATCAATTATATTATACCCAGGACACCTGACACTATTCGTGAGACAGAATCTTCCTAAAATATTCAAGGTGATTCTGTATAGGATAACAGGTTTTATGACATAGACATTATATTCTTAGATTATTATATGACTTGCTGCATTAGTTTTGATCCTGCGTGTCATGGACATGAGACGTGAGATTACATTGGGTGGGAAGAGTATTACCATATCAAAGGCTGATAATTTTATAAATATTATCATCTGGAGGTGTCTTAGTCTCTGATACAGAGCTTTGGCGCAAGTTCTGGCCCTTCGAGAAAATACTGCTATGGGTTTCTCCGACACTGATCCTATAGCAGTCTCAGCCCGAGTATGAATAAAACTCTCACTTGCATATCACTTAGCTGGTTTAATTATTTACCCTATTATTTCCTTTATTGCTGCACTACATTATTTTGTCTTGAGTTATTTTGTACCTTGCTATGTCCCCTGAGGACTTGGATCCGGATTATGTCCCCAGGATTAGCAGGGGAGATCCACTCTGAGGTTTACAGGACAGGAGCATTAGCAGGAGCCGAAGCAGGATCAGGTGCATACAGTGGAGCAGAACCAGGAACCGAGGCCTAGGTGATTGCCATGGATTTTCCTGAGTATATGTTTCTTCCATACTCAGTTTGTGATGTTCTTTACATTCTTGTTTAAATGAACAGTTGTAACAGACTTAATATCGGGTTGTTCTCCGATTTTAATTACTTGTGACTGGATGATGTTTATTTTCTTTTTTGTTGATATTGCTATATTTATTCTGTGGATGAGATTAATAAACCCTGATTGTTGTAGTACAGCTTAAGTATGCCCCGATGGATCCATTAAATTGGGTTTATCCATCGGTGTGTGCTGCTGGCCATTGCCACGTGTCTAGTCCCTTGATATTTTGGGACTGGGGTGTGACACCACCTGAAGTGAGTTAAAGTTGGACACCTTAAATTTTGCAGAAGAGTTCACACTCTTTCTCCATGGTCAGAAATTCCCCCAGTAAAGTGTTCTAATATTGTAATGATTAGGGTATAAACAGAATCTTGTTTTACTGTCTGAGTACTGTTATTAGTATTAGTCTCAGCTTCACTCATACAGTTAGACCACCAGCCCCGAAGAATATCGGTAAAATCGCAAGTAATAAATTGAGTGGTATATTTATCATTGTTACCAATAGCTTTGGCAACATTAGAATACATCATCATTCGATATAACTGATCATGTATTTGTTTGTCAATTAGCCCATCTATGTTCCATTCATAGATTTTTTTCCTCCATTGTAATGATCCTGAACTATTGTATCATTTTCTTCAAATAATACATCAGCAGGAGTGGATCTTTTGTAATAATATTTCATCAAATTAGGTTTACCATATTTAACAGCCTGAATTTGAGTATTATTTTGCTTCATTTCAGCAAATAATTTATATAGATTAGCAATATGAATTGGATTTGTTTCCTTACCAGAATCTACAAAATATCATATTGCTGATCATCTTCTGTAGGTTCAGAAGTCACTTGGGACGATTGTCCATTAATAACTTGAAGACTATTTCGAAGGTTATGAATAGTCATTGTATTCCTGTTAGTTGTATTACTAACATCTTAAAAAATTTCTTTTGCTAAAGCTATTAGCTCGTGAAGTTCTCTTTCTTCAGCATCAATGGTTTCAACATTAGACTTTCTGAATTGAGTTATTAGCTCCTTTATGTCTTCTTTAGTAACCTCAGAAGCTATGGTTACTTTGTATTCTTTTACCTTTTGTGGTGTCCCGTTCCCCCTATTCGGGGAGCGCGGCTAAGAAATACTAGACGGTATCGTTCGATCGGGATAGATTGAATTAAAAACTCGTCCTCGTTATGGATTTGTTTCTTCGGAATCGATTTCCATATTCAGTGGACCGTGCCCCCGGGATCGACTTAGCGGCAGAGTCAGGAGGGACCTCTCCGCTGCATTCTTTTGCTGCCTAGTTTTCGCTGTCGCTTGTTGCTTTCGTGCCTTGAGTTGGTTTTCGGATTTGCTTGGGTTTTCTTGAACGGTTTCGATGGATTTTATTGCTTTCGTTCGTAGGACTGCACTTCAATTCCGATAACGGAAAGAGAGAAAGAAGTACTGATCAGCTGTTCGTGTCAATACAGGTGATCCAGCAGTAGGCGTCGCTCGAGCGGACTCCTAAGCACTTCTTTCTTTCTTCCTTCCAACTACTAAAGTGAGTGGCTACCATCCCGATTAGCTAGCCTTCTTGCTAGTCTTCACATCTAAATCTTGTATTCGTGCTTGCCCGATCAAACGATACCAAGTAATAACTAAAAGATATCAAGATAATAAGGGAATAGACATGGATCTGTTTGCTTGTCATTGAAACTTGTGAACGGTTACTTACTACATGCTTGCTTATTCAAAATGTTTACCATATGCATATATACAAGTTAGAATGCTTACTTCTTCTTCTATAAATATGCTATATGGAGAACACTCTTTGCCATGCATCAATTGTTCAGGGAGACTATGCAAAATGCATCACACAATGCTACATATCTCCTGATTTCATTGCCTCAGCTACATAAATGCTACATGAATTGTTAAAAAGAAACTAGACAACCAGTAAGACCACTTATTAATGCTAGCTTCATATGCTTACTTAGTGTGGATTTCTAAGGTGAGTTTGGCCACGGTCGCTCACCAGTACATGTGGTAGTACTGACCCACGTTTGTGGGCAAATATCCAGGTACTGGAAGCGAGAGCTTGGCTAGCATCTTGAATCTGAATCAGCGTGTGCGCACCCTTCCTTAGGACTGTGTTCGTGCTGCTTCCTTCGCTGCTTACCTCTCCAGTGGGCTACTCTCATTCTGCTAGATGTTTTGGTTATTTTGGTCCTACTACAAGGGCATAATGTAATGGGCGTTGTGGCTAGTTTTGGGAATGTAAAAAGAGTTGTAAGCCTTCTAAGGCATATTTTGTAACTCAGCCAAGCAAGCATTTTGTAATCCAAATCTTTAGTATTCAATAAAAAGGAAGTATTTTGTGTGCTTATCAAATGTGTTCAACTTGGGTTCTCTGCGTTTTACTCTGTGCCTATATATGTATATTTTGTCTAACTTGTCTTGTGTAGGTATGTTGCCTGGTGCAAGCGCAACTTAGGCTTGCACGGCATCGCGCCCAAGCGAGGACGAACGATTCCGTAGGGACCAAGCTGTAATGACCCGTTCATCCCGTTCCCCCTGCTCGGGGAGCGCGGCCAAGAAATACTTACGACCGTCCGAACGGGACAGATTGAATCAAGATCCTTTCCTCGTTATGGATTGGTTTCTTCGGAATCAGGTCCCATAGTCAATGGATCGCGCCTCAAGGAAGGACTCGGCGGCAGAGTAAAGAGAGGCCTTTCCGTTGTGTTGGTTTTTCCTTGCCCGTTTTCGATTGCCGCTTGGTTGCGTACTTGTTGGTTTTAGGACTTGCGTTTTCTTGAACGGTTTCAATGGATTTCATTGTTTTCGTTCTTAGGATTTCGCATTTCGTATCGAGCCTTGGAGACCGAAGCAGGAGGTATTGATCATCCGTTGGTGCGTGCAGGTGATCGTGTAGACGACGCGCGAGCGGAGTCTTAGGGATCTCTGCTTCTTCTTCCTATACAACCGACTGTGTGAGTGGCTCTATTTCGATAAGCACCTTCTTTCCAAGGGCTCCGTTCATAATAAAATTGACTCAGATGTGCATTTAATCAAACGATACCACTTAAGTAATAAGTTGGATAACAAGATAAGATAAGAAGTAGGCCTGGAACACCCATTGCTTGTCATATAAAACCTTGCATAAATTCATTGATGCATGCATGGTCGTTGGATGTTTAATGGGTTGGTATTTATTGATAGTTCAAAGTGCTCTTCAATAAGTTCAAGGTGTTCTTCTATAAACTGCTGCATGTTATTTCATATAACTGTTGGTTGGTTGTGATAGTACAGTAAAGCAGTTTAATACATGATGTTCTTTAAATGGCTAGTAAGTAAATCTATGAGGTAGAGTCATAGATATGGTCATGGGAATTCTTGTGCACAGGGGATCCAGGTTCCTGCGGACGATTACCGGGGCACCGGGCCGTTCCGACCCGGGCGGAATCTACTTTCTTAGTCCTGGGAGCGGGGAATTGTAGCGGGACTAGCTACCCGCGCTGCAAGCGTCGCCGCCAGCCCAGACTAAACCCATGATGGCTAGTAGACAACAAGAAAGATGTTGTGTATATTTAAACTGTGCAGACTAACTATGTCTTCGTGACAGGGAAGGCTATGGTAAGTTGTACAGGTGGTTCAGACGGGACAGGTAAAGCCACCGAACGGTGGCATGTGAAGTTATGTTATTTTGTTCTTGCATACCTGCTAAATGAAATCTGAACTAGGCAAGAATAGAAACCCACCTAAGAACACAAATGTTGCATGTTCATTTAAAACTCATCTAAAGAGCTTGGTAAAGTTGAGCAGCTAGCCTTCACCAGTACTTTTCAAAGTACTGACCCTCGTTGTAGCAGGTTCCCCGGCGCAAGGCAGCGCGGCGAGGAACTGAAGCTCTCTCTCCGGACCCTTTGGGATTCTTGGCGGGTCGGGGCCAAGACTTGGAGGCTCAAGCTGGAAGCCTTCCTCTCTCTCCCGTTGCGGAAATAACGCTAAGGCGATGGTGCTTACCCGCACCCAAGAAGTTTCGTATTTTTGAAGCTATGTAAAGGGACATAATGTATGGATCGGCTATCTCATTTTGCGTCCAAGTTTGTAAGCCCGTGGGGCATTTTATACTTTTGAGTCAAGCAATGTAACCGGATGTTCATTATAAATAAAAGAGAAACTTTTCTATGCCTCAACCTTGTGTTATCTTATTTGTATACTCTGTTGCATTGATCTAAAGAATATCCTTATGCCTAAGGCCTGGTGCACGCGCGCCCTACGCGTGCACGGCATCGCGCCCCTGGGACGATTATCGGTTAGCCGAGATCGGGGCGTGACATATTGGTATCAGAGCATGCTTCAGATCCTTTGATCTCTCAAAAGAAAGTTTCTAAAGAGGACTTTGTTCCTTCCGAGTAGACCCTTGAATTCGCTTGGCCAAAATGAGATGCGTTCCATACAATAAGTCTGAATATTTTTGAAAAAGTGCGTGGGGATTATACGATTGCTTGGACGAGATTATGATCTGAGGGCTTTTGTCCCAACTCATAGAGGATGTTGTGAGAGGAGACTCGTGTTATAATCGGCAAGTTATATGTCGATATGAAAACACCAAACGAGTAGAGTGCGAGATAAGAATATCGTTCAGACAGTGGTCTATGCACATGGCCTTTTGGCCAAATTGTGTTGAGTATCATGCACCAAGACCCTTGGTGCTAGTGAGTTGCAGCGAGAATTGGGTATTGCTGGGATGAGAATAAAGTTGACTTGGAGGGAAAACGATAGAGACGTTATCGGATTACCGCTAAGGCGAGTAATGGAAATCGTGTAGGGAATTTTCGGGAATAGTTGGACGGTTATTCATAGCGATAAGTTATGATTTGAAGCATAGTCTGTATAGAGGACTACGAATACAGGTGTGTACGAGTCTAAGATCGCTAAGGCGATAAATTGGGACTGTGTTGGAGTTCTAAGGAACGAATTGGGCATACGAGTGAAGGATGCGAACGCGAATCAGGAATTTTTAGGACGACTCAATTCCTGAGTAGTGTATGCGATAAGTCCCCTGTTCGATTATGCAAATTGTGGATATAATGAGTTATAAAGATTCAGGGAGTATGACTCGAACCCTGAGTGGTGTATTCGTTGGCTTAGAAATGCTTGAACGAAGTCGTGGATTCGGAGAGTTAAGCGAGTCTAGCGACAAGCGACGAGATTGGGTAAAGCCTTAGCATAAATAAACAGTGCCTAGCAAGTAAACGAACTCGGAGAAAGCAGGCAATGTTTAGTTCGAACGAGTTACAATGAGTTGAATAAGGGATAAGGCTTACATCGAATAGAAGTTCAGGGTAATTGGAATCGATATCATGGTCGGCAAAGACCTAGAGGATTGTACGAGCGAGTTTGAGTTGAAACAAGCAAATTACAAACTTGACTCGAGATTGAATAATCTGAGATACGATCGAAGTAAGTGCAATTATAAATAATGGAGTGAACGAATGATAGCGTGCATGGAAAATTGGGATTGAGTAGGATATCGCTCGATAGAATTCGATTTGAGTACGAATGCGATGATTTCAAATTTTGAGATTTAGACCATAACAATGGTTGGAAGATAGCTCGGATTGATGCAAGTGGAAAGAATTATGATTTTGATGGATTGAATTAAGCGGTAATAGATTTGGCTTGGAGTTTGAAAGAACGATCTTGAAATCAAGTTCAGGAAGATAACATTCGAAATCTGTCCCAAGCGAGAACGATTATCCTGCGAGAGCGTCGGCGTGGTGATTTCACGTACGGTAGGGATAAGCAAACTCAAGAGAACAGGTTCGGTGATTATTCCAAAATGAACTCGATGAATGGAAAGTATCAATGGGATAGACTTGGATTTGGAATTTGATCTTAGTTGTTTGAGGAACGCTAAGAGTAGACTAAGAAAATGAGTCTAAGGATTTTTCTTGAGGAGATAGTCTAGAAATGTAAAGTAAGAGATGTTGGACGTTTTCATGAACGGATATGTAGATCGTGCTGGACGACTTAAAGTTCACGATATACATCGATAGTTTATAATGGAATTGTGGCTTGATGATACAGGCGTAAAAAATGATGGATTGGTGAATCCTTTTAAACGAGATGAAAGAGATAGTATGTGAGAATCGATAGATTACCCCTGAAACGTGGGCGTATCGTGGGTTCGGTTGAACGAGCGTGTTGGTGTGATAGGATGATCTGTGCTCGATGTTTAGAAATCTGAGTGAAACGAGCTTGGGTAGAATACCCGTGTAAAGGAATAATGGTTTGACCTTAGGGTGTTTGGGGCGAGCGTTGTGCAACACGGTTGCGCGATGAGTCGCAAACTTGAGTTGTACCTATGACTGTGTGTGATGGCCTAGTGACTAGGCAGACGACCCTATGCCTCGAGTTAAACTGGAGTGGCTGACTTCAGAGTATCGTTCGGGAAGAATGATAGAACTGAGGCAACAAGACTTAGAGTTAGAATTTGTAATTGGGAATGTACACTAGCAACGTTCGCGTTGAAACAAACGTAATGCAAGATAGGACTCGGGTGATAATTGATTTGGTTGGATAGGTTACGCGACGGTAAAGGATAAGACGATAGCTGGATCGAACAAGAGTTCGGTCATTCATATAGCAGGACGATCTGCGTTTCGAAAGATTTTCACGAGTAGCTTGTCAGACTTAGCTGTCACTGAGCTTGGTTGAAATACACATATTTGGGGGACGCCTTGAATATGGGTACGATCCAGACTTAGCGATATGCATAACTCGGATACAGCTGCAAAGAAAAATGTTCGGATTCGCATGGATGAGTATGGCAACTGAAATGATTTAGCCTCAACCTAAATTTTCATAGAGGAAAGATTGTATCATTCCTCGTGCTACCGGGATAGTTCTGCGCTAAGGCGCAGTACGAGACTGAGTTTGGGAATGCAATAGTTGAACGAATGGATCATTCGGATAAAATGATTGAGCACTCGGGCGAACGGAACGAGTAAAAATGAATAGAAAGTTAAGTTCGATTGAGCCAAGGGTGCGGAGGACTTGAGCGTACCCCAGGTAGGCAATTTAGCTCTGCGTTGAGGCGCAACATAGACTGAGTCAGAAGACGTTGGTGATTGGGTACGAATTTATTTAGTGAGATTGGACGGTGACTCAGAGAGATTTGATGCAAAAACAAGATTGTCGAGATTCGAGCTTTTGGGTTAGGCGTAACGACGGGTTTCGATAGGCGACGCCAAGTAATAGGCTCAATTGTGTTGGGTTCCTATGGTAATAACATAACTAGTTGGGCAAGTCCACCCAATTATGAGTCGTAAGTGCCCGTTGAGTTTTAGAATACCATGTGCTTGGGTAATACAGCCCTGCGCTAGGTGCAGTAGATTTTAAAACGGGAGTGCAACGATCGAGTTGAGCATAACTCGATAGCATTGAACGATGGAGTCGTTCGATGAGAACTAGCCAACATTGGCGTGACGCATGGTGAGAAAATAGAGGATTGTATTATTGAGACAGTCCTTGAAGGATAAGACGAGATGCATTGGGAAGTTTAGAAGTTATGCGATAGCACGAGTTGTGCTCAGGAAGTCTCGAGGACGGAACTTGTTCTGAGTGGTATATGGTGTAACAACCCGCTCCGCTCAACCCGGAGGGCCGATTCAAACGGCACAAGTGTAGCTATTCGACCGCTTTGCTCAGCGAGATGGCTCGTTCGATGCAAAGGCTTTCATGATAGGATCCTTAATGGAGTCAGACTTAGACTATCAGAAGCACATCCGGAGTCTAGCTCTACCGATGCGATACATCGCTAAGGTGGCTGACCCCGGTGAACCTGTCTCTACTTAGCTTCACAATAAGGAAATGAACGTTACGTGCTAGTTTACAGGCGATAACCTTTGCATGCTAATAAAAGAGAGATGAACGCACATAGCTAAGGGGATAACCCCGCCTTATTATCGTAAAGAACATGAAAATCTTACTTCCTAGTTGCGTAGTCGACTTGGGTCAGTTGAATCTGCATGCGGACTTGTCGTACGCGGCGGAGCCTGTCTAAATTTTGAATCGTAAAAAGAAGCAGTTACGGAACCGAACGTCTCGCTAGTGCGCGTACTGTGGCGAAACCACTCGGTCGAAGAGTCGACCTGGGAACTTGAATCTGATATGAGAGAAAAATTTCCCTCATTATTCCTTAGTGGTAGGCTCTATTCTTAAGTTTCGGGACGAAACTTCCTATTAGATTGTTATGATGTAATGACCCGTTCATCCCGTTCCCCCTGCTCGGGGAGCGCGGCCAAGAAATACTTACGACCGTCCGAACGGGACAGATTGAATCAAGATCCTTTCCTCGTTATGGATTGGTTTCTTCGGAATCAGGTCCCATAGTCAATGGATCGCGCCTCAAGGAAGGACTCGGCGGCAGAGTAAAGAGAGGCCTTTCCGTTGTGTTGGTTTTTCCTTGCCCGTTTTCGATTGCCGCTTGGTTGCGTACTTGTTGGTTTTAGGACTTGCATTTTCTTGAACGGTTTCAATGGATTTCATTGTTTTCGTTCTTAGGATTTCGCATTTCGTATCGAGCCTTGGAGACCGAAGCAGGAGGTATTGATCATCCGTTGGTGCGTGCAGGTGATCGTGTAGACGACGCGCGAGCGGAGTCTTAGGGATCTCTGCTTCTTCTTCCTATACAACCGACTGTGTGAGTGGCTCTATTTCGATAAGCACCTTCTTTCCAAGGGCTCCGTTCATAATAAAATTGACTCAGATGTGCATTTAATCAAACGATACCACTTAAGTAATAAGTTGGATAACAAGATAAGATAAGAAGTAGGCCTGGAACACCCATTGCTTGTCATATAAAACCTTGCATAAATTCATTGATGCATGCATGGTCGTTGGATGTTTAATGGGTTGGTATTTATTGATAGTTCAAAGTGCTCTTCAATAAGTTCAAGGTGTTCTTCTATAAACTGCTGCATGTTATTTCATATAACTGTTGGTTGGTTGTGATAGTACAGTAAAGCAGTTTAATACATGATGTTCTTTAAATGGCTAGTAAGTAAATCTATGAGGTAGAGTCATAGATATGGTCATGGGAATTCTTGTGCACAGGGGATCCAGGTTCCTGCGGACGATTACCGGGGCACCGGGCCGTTCCGACCCGGGCGGAATCTACTTTCTTAGTCCTGGGAGCGGGGAATTGTAGCGGGGCTAGCTACCCGCGCTGCAAGCGTCGCCGCCAGCCCAGACTAAACCCATGATGGCTAGTAGACAACAAAAAAGATGTTGTGTATATTTAAACTGTGCAGACTAACTATGTCTTCGTGACAGGGAAGGCTATGGTAAGTTGTACAGGTGGTTCAGACGGGACAGGTAAAGCCACCGAACGGTGGCATGTGAAGTTATGTTATTTTGTTCTTGCATACCTGCTAAATAAAATCTGAACTAGGCAAGAATAGAAACCCACCTAAGAACACAAATGTTGCATGTTCATTTAAAACTCATCTAAAGAGCTTGGTAAAGTTGAGCAGCTAGCCTTCACCAGTACTTTTCAAAGTACTGACCCTCGTTGTAGCAGGTTCCCCGGCGCAAGGCAGCGCGGCGAGGAACTGAAGCTCTTTCTCCGGACCCTTTGGGATTCTTGGCGGGTCGGGGCCAAGACTTGGAGGCTCAAGCTGGAAGCCTTCCTCTCTCTCCCGTTGCGGAAATAACGCTAAGGCGATGGTGCTTACCCGCACCCAAGAAGTTTCGTGTTTTTGAAGCTATGTAAAGGGACATAATGTATGGATCGGCTATCTCATTTTGCGTCCAAGTTTGTAAGCCCGTGGGGCATTTTATACTTTTGAGTCAAGCAATGTAACCGGATGTTCATTATAAATAAAAGAGAAACTTTTCTATGCCTCAACCTTGTGTTATCTTATTTGTATACTCTGTTGCATTGATCTAAAGAATATCCTTATGCCTAAGGCCTGGTGCACGCGCGCCCTACGCGTGCACGGCATCGCGCCCCTGGGACGATTATCGGTTAGCCGAGATCGGGGCGTGACAACCAAGCGAGGACGAATGGTTCCGTAGGGACCAAGCGAGGACGATCGGCCCTACGGGATCGGCCCCTACGGGATCGGGGCGCGACAGGTGGTATCAGAGCATGGCTTTACGTCCTTGGCCTCTTCAAACATCGTCTTCGAAAATGATATAAGTTTTCAAGCGATTTTAAAAGTCCCGAATTTCGAAAATAGATTTCAAATCTATAAGAAGTAAATCGAGAGTATGGAAGGTCCCTAAGAGTGTGAAAAACCCAACGTCCCATGCAATAAGTCCATAATACGTTATGAAGACTAATGCAAGCTACTCTCTTTTGCAGCAAAGATGACAAAAATAGGTGCTAGTAACCCTGAGACATCGCGCGCAGCTAGCGTGAGTGATGATCAATTAGATAGACTGATTGCAATGTTACAGAATCAAAATGATCGTCATGCTGCACAACAAGAACGATTCGAGGCTCAGCAGCAACGAGCAGATGCTAGAGCCGCGGCACAACAAAAGCAGCTTGACTCCCTGACTCAAATTGTAACAACACTAGCAGCGCACAGTGGTGCATCGGGCACCGCCGTAACACCTGTGACTTCCCCGACCATGCCTCAAGGCGCAGGATTAGCAGAAACAAATGAGCCTCCTCGCACGGCCGGAAAGTCTACCTTTAAAGGCGCGGAGTTCCTGAAGTTGAACCCTCTGGAGTTTGAAGGCAGGACCACGCCGGATAAGGTGATGGACTGGATCGCGAAGATGGAGAGCTTGTTTAGCTTTGCTTCTATCCCTGCGAACAAGAGGGTGGCGTGTGCAGATATGCAACTGCGGTTACGTGCACACGACTGGTGGGAAGTTAAGAAAACAGATCTAGCCACCAAGCATCAGGATGGTAGGATCACTTGGGGAATGTTCAAGGAAGCATTCCTTGCACATTATCTCCCGCCAGCTGTCAGGCAGAGAAAAGAAGATGAGTTTACCGAACTTAAGCAAGGGAGCATGTCCGTCGAAGATTATGAGTCGGAATTCTCTAAACTTGCTAAGTTCGCTAGCTCAATGATTCCCGATGAGGCATCCCGCACACATCGGTTCATAAAAGGCTTAAACGATCATCTGAGAAAAGATGTTATGAACCGGGAATGCAAAACCTATATACAAGCCTTTGAGGCAGCCATGCAGAATGAGCAGTTCACTCCGTAAAATGCTCCAGAAAGGGCACCGGCTCCTCGAAACCCTCCTGCTAAAAGATACCACAATGGTGAGAAAAAGGCCGAAACAGAGAAACCGGCCGACGCAAAAGAGAACCACCGAAAAGTGTGCAGCTTCTGTGACCGTCCGGGTCACCTTAAGGAGTCTTGTCGTTTGCGCCTCAGGCAGTGTTTTAAGTGTGGAAAACCTGATCATGTGTTACGTGATTGTCCTCTGAGGAAGTCTGAAGAACAGGATCAGACCCCTCAAGGCCCATCTACTGAACCAACCGATCAAACAAGAAGGCCGAGAGTTTACCAGTTGAATATTGAGCGTGATGAGAGCGGACATGATGTTGGTGAGTCTGTTTCCTTTGATCTCTTGTTGCATCGTAAATTGCCTCCTTGAATTTTTAAGTTTCGTGGACGAAACTTTTTCTCAGTGGGGTAGTATGTAACGCCCCGCTCCGAACAGTTACTTATGGAACACTACGCTGCTTCGACTCGGTTGAGAATCGAGTCTCGGGGAAACCTTACCGCCAAATCAACACGGACGAAGTGCAATGAAACATTCTAATTAATGGAACGACTTCTATTGAAATAAGTCCAAGAGTTTTCGTTGGTTGCTTTGCTTCTTGGTTTTGTGTTGCTTTATGTTTTGAGTTGCTTTCGATGACTTGGTTTTCATGATTTCGCTTTCTCGCTTGCGCGTTCTTTCGAATCGTAAGGGAAAGAGATTGAAGTATGCTAACCAAGTATTGTTGCATTTTTAGGACGCATAACCAATGAGTGAACGTCGCCTAGGCTTCCCCATCCTCTCGTTCGATTCATTCGGTGAGTGGCTTAGGCCCTTCGATGAATCCTTTAAGTCTGCATGCCTAATAAAGAATCTCTAGTTCACTTGAAATATGTTGCCTCACTAAGAAGATAAGCTAAAGAAATGAACTATATGCTGCTAATTAGAATTCTGCTTTACTTCTATTAAATGTTGCCCCTTACTCACTTGTTGCATCACTATATCGTGCATAAAACCTTCATGGATAGTGTTTGTGTCATGTGTAAAAGAATGAATGAGTATAGTCTAGTGGTCCGCCCTGATGTTCCGTTCCTACGGGATCTAGGGGGGCGTGGCTATTAGATTGTTATATGCTTGTTAAAGTTGAGCATCCTAAGAGTTTGATTTATAAAATGTTTGCTTGCCATGCATGGGTCTCGGACAACTTGTGCACAAGGTAATAGTCTCTCGATCGGTTTTTGGGGCACTGGGAATCGGTCGGTCCGGAAGGGATTGTTGAGAGCACCCTGATGTTCCGTTCCTACGGGATCTAGGGGGGTGTTGTTGTCCAATAATGGGAAAACTCATGGACCGTCATATAGATAGGGCGCATGCTAGGTTTACCTTCTTGCATACCTATCATTATTGTGACACCAAGATTGATACATAAGTTGTGCTATATGCAAATTGTGGCTAACTTGTGTGTCTGCTACAGGGATAACCGCTCGGCCGTGGGTAAGAAATATCATATGCATATGCTAGATATATTGTCTATGTTTCCTTACATGAATTGTTTGTAACCTCCGATTTCCAATTTCCGAAATAATTAGATTTTTTTATTTTAAATATCAGATTTATAAAATATTTACCTTGAAATTCTAGTATTAGATTTTGAACAATGTTTGGTTTTTGAAGGTAATTTATAATCTTGTATAAAAATCATTTTTCTAAATGTCGATTTATTATTAAATAAATAAATAAATAATATTATATATAATACTCTGGCTTCGAATATTTATTGGCTTGAAATCATAAACTTTTTGTTTAATAAAATTATTGAAAGACTAGTTGTTTTCATAATAAATTTTTAATATCCATTGGATTAGTAAATAAGTAAATTACATAATTTCTAGGGTTTTGAAATAGGGATTTAATTAGTAGCATTTGGAATCAGTTAGCCTTGGAAGCCCTTAAAACATTTTTCTTAAATTATATTTTTCTATTAAATTTACCAGTTTACCGTCTCCCATTCACACCCTCATTTTTCCCACATGAAAAACCCATTTATATATATATATGATCTGGACCATTCATTATTGGGCCAATCCGCACCCTTCATCCCACACCCTCTTTCCCTATTTAAATCTCTCATCACCCTTCCCAAGAAACCCTAGCTAGCCCTCACAAATCCCCACAAGCCAACAAGCCACCACCATTTTGTGTGCTCATGTCCGTGTGTCCAGCATCACCGTGTCAGCCATGTTGGCCTCGGGTCCGACCCCGGGTGTCCCACCGTATCCATTCATTTTCTGTGTCCGGTTACAACATTACAACCATATTCTTGTGTCCGACACCATTTGGACACAACCCCACATCACAGTACATCATTTCTGTGTCCAACACCCGGACAAGTCTACCCCAATACCACAACACCACCATCGTGTCCAGCCTCGGACACGATCCATCCCGACACAGCAGATCCAAACCCTAACCTAGATCAGATCCGCCGCTGGCGACTGGGATCTCCCCTTCGGCGTCGAGCACCTGTGGCCGACGAGGAGAGCAGATCAGCCGCCGCTCTCGAGATCCAGCCGCCGCGAGACCGAGCAGATCCGCCGAGCTTCGCTGCCGCCGGTGACCGCCGCCTCGGATCTCCTCGACTTCGTCGAGCCGTGGCCGCCGTCTCCTCGAACCGAGCACCGCCGTCTCCTCGAACCGAGCACCCGCCGCCACAGCAGATCCGCCGAACGTTCGACCGCCGCCCGAGACGAACGTCGACCGCCGACGCCCTGTCCGGCCCGACCTCGCCGGAAAACCCTCATGTGAGCCTCCCTTCCCTGTTTCCTTTTCCTTTCGATTTCTCAGGGTGGGGAGTGAGTTAAAGGGATTAGTTAATTAATAATTAGTTTAGTTAATTAATAATTAGTTTAGTTAATTAATAATTAGTTTAATTAATGTATTTAGTCTAGTAAATTAATGTAATTAGTTAGTAATTTCATGTATTAGTTTAGTTTAGTAGTAATCAGTAGCTAATTTATTTTAGTTATAATTAATCAGTTAATTAGTTATTAATCAGTATTAATTTATTAATCAGTAGTTATTTGTAACCAGTTAATTAATTTCATAATCAATTAGTTTTATGTAATTAGTTTAGTATATGCAATTAGCTAGTTTTATGTAATTAGTTTATTTTTATGTAATAAATATAAGGGTTTTGACTATGTAAAAATAATAATTTCTGGTTTATATTATTATTAAAGGAAATAGTTTCAATAATCAAAATAGTTCGAAATTGGTTATTTGGGTTGGTAACTGAAATTACTAGAGATGTATAAATACGTTGGTTTTTACAAATTCTAGATTTTACAAATAAACTTTTACTTGTAATTATTGTTCAATTAATTTCGAAATAATTTTCATTAAATTAGGGTGTTACCTTAATTACAACCAACGACCATTTCTCCTATTAGCCTGGTATCCTTACCTCGGTTTTCGTGCCGAACTCCGATCATGGACTTCTTTATATAGTTTTTAGCTATTTGGACTGCTCCGGACCCATTGGAACTAACTGCTACTTTATTTGGGATCACCTTGAGAAGTGTGGCATTATTTACATTCTTTGATTAGTTATATATATATATATAAAATGTTTGATTGATATATATATACAAATATGTATTTTGGTATAAAAGTATATATGTATATACATCTATTAGTGTATATACACAAATACGTATTTTGTACAAATTACTAATAGACACTTATATATATTATATACGTTTTTATTGGTATAATATGTATTAATGTATGATTCAGTATTTAAATATAAATAAATGTAAATTGGTATATATGTATATATAACCGTATTTTGGTATAAATAGGTGTACCTATATATATAAACATGTATAAACATATTTTTGGTATATATATATATAGTATATATATATATAAAAACTGTATTGATATATATGTACTTGTAAAACATATTTTGGTATATTACCTGTATATAGTATTGTATTATTTTGGTATGTATGCATATATATATATATATATATATATATATATATATATATATATATATATATAATATAAGTTAATATGTATTTTGGTACATGTATACTAGTTTATATGTATGAGTGATGTATAATTTTTCACATAAATAAAATATATTTCCACTTATGTACATACAGTTATACCTATTTTGTATACTTTGGAATAACTATATATATATGTACTAAATTATTATTGGTAATATGATTAATTGGTAAATTACTAGGTGACCCTAGTTGACTAGTGCCATACCTGACAGAGCCCTGAGTTCATATATTTGTGATGTGTTAGTGTAGCACCTGATGCAAATGTTGTATTTGATATATTTTAGGACTGTTGGTTCCTCCAGACGATACTCTGGGACAGGACATTGGTTTTACCAGCTAAGGACCCAAGGCGAGTACATTCTCTGATTAGTTTCTAATATATGATATCTCCTATGTTCACTATATCTAGTGTAAATATCCATATTCTTGACACGTTGGTTACACGGATTGGTATACACGGATCTCGTCATGAGATGTTATTCCTTATTCATGGTGTAGCTTGTACAAGACTTGTTTCTTTGATATCTTGTGCATGTACAGACACTGAGACCCGGGGAGATTTGCTACCTCCCTAGGGAATCCCGTGCCATAGCGTACCATGATTGGATCTACTATACCAGTCGGGGGTGGGGAGTATTTTAGTGTAGATATGTGATCATACCCAACTTTTCATGCATCATAGCTCACCCCACATCTCACGTCCGGTGCGGCCTGACCATCTCCGTGCCTCATAGCTGTTACGTGTGATTAGCCTGACCTCTCCATGCATCATAGCTAACCAACGGTTAGCCTGACCTTCGTGAATCATAGCTAATCACATGTAACCAGCCTGATCAAGTTCCCAAGCCGATCACATATTAAAGCTAGTACTCACACACTTAGTCATAGGTTTCTTGCTCATTGACATATTGTTTCTTTTCCTGCATTTACTTACAGTATTTCCAGTATTTCCTTCATTGTACATTTCTCGTACCTATACATGCTTCTGGTATATTTCCATCTAGAACTGCTACATAGTTTATATCATTAATATAGAACTGCTATTTAGAGATGTACTTTGCTCCTTCTTGACTGGAAAATATTTTTCCAGACTGTGACCTTAGTAGACTGGTTTCTGACACACTTGGGGATTTGAAGTTAATGATTGCAGGTATGATTATTTTGTCGTTAGACTTGTCTTGTATTTCTTGCTTGTCTTGATATCTCATCGTGCTTTAGTTTATGTGATTGAGTATTCCTAGCATTATTTTATGATATCCACGTCTCCTTATGGAGTTGGGTATTCACGTGAGTTGATTAGATAGTTACATGACCTAGACAGCGTTCTACCGCCGATGCTGCGGCGTAGGCTGGACGTACCCACGCACTCGTGCCCCTAAACCGGGTACGGGTCGTGACACGTTTTTAGTGGTGGCCCATGCAGGTTAGACTTCGCTAGTTGTGCGATGTCGTAGTAGTGCGACGTCATAGTTGTACTACTACGTACCTGCTATAGAATATAGGACATAGGATACTAGGATGAGAAAGGATACTCAATCACAAATTCTTGAGAGATTCCTGGGATGACTCCTTGAGAATCTCATTGTAATTTCTAATTTTAAATCCTTCGCCTTGTTTCCGTCCGTCCTCACTCATTGATATTAAACTTGATCCTTATTGATCAGTTATTAAATTAAAATCTTGGTATCATTGTTGAGTTTGATTCTTGTTGACCAGTTGTTAAATTTAATTCTTGGTATCGTTGTTGAGTTAATTTCATATCGAGATAAATTTTACGGGCTAAAATTTATGGTATCATCTGATGACATATGTTGATAAGGACAGTGAGAAAGGTAAAACGTCTACTTTGGTTATGGACCCTAGAGTTTATCGCAGCCATATTAGCTGTCGTGACGAGAACGTAGGAACCTAACTTGGGTGTACATACTTTAGTTATGAGATTTAGAGTTACTCGCAGCCATACCGGTTGGCGTGGCGAGGATTCTAGATGACATGATTATAGGGTTGCATACCTTAGTTACGGAACCTGTCGTTTATCGCATCTATGCTTACTGGCGTGGCGAGGATTCTGAGTGTCGTAATTTTAGACAGACGTGTATGATTATCAGGTTGTATCTTAAATTGGCTCTTAAAGTATCATCTCAAGACTTATCTATTTCTGTTATTCCAGGACTTTATTCCATCGCTTCTTTTCTTTACTAGCAGTAAAGATACCTTCCATCCTTAACCCAGTTCTTTGAGCCTTATTTCTTTAAGGATCCTTGTTAGTGTGATAATTAGTGACTTGCAATTTTGGTTGTGTCTTGTATTAGTTTGACTGAGTGTGACTTATGAGTTTGTAAGTGTTTCTTAGTTGGATATGTGAGCAGTAGGATTTAAATTAGAGTTAGCCCTTAGCATAGTACCTTGTAACAATGGTTCTAGGAGAAGTGTCATTAGAGACTGAGAGTTAAGGAGAGTATAGAGTATCAGTGATAGTTCTCAGAGTTAGTAACAGAGCCAATTACCCGTCCTGGATAATCATGATTATGTAATTGAGTGATCTATGTAAACGATTAAGTATCCAGGAATTGTGTTAAGGATTTATGGAGCATGATGTTCAAATTGATGAATGATATCGGAAATGTTAAAGGTAAAGAAATGTATATGCATAAAGGGTTTAATGAGATGTCATAAGTAGAGAAATATCAGGATTAGTAATGAAAGTTGTGAAGTGTATCACAAATTAGTTTAACAGGCTGTAAAAGGATTAAGAGATATGCTTATACATCAATCGAGATATAGAACCATATGCCTGCCCATGAGAGTAAAGAAACATGAGTATTATAGAAGGTACGGGTAAACATGAGTTCTAATGAGCTTGATGAGATGATTCATTAATGAAGCTAGTAATATAATACTAAGGGTGCTAATGATTCTATATCAAGGATTTGTCAAGAATGACGTTAATAACAGTAAGCACCCTGTATGATGATAAATTAGATGATATACCAGTTGACATAAATTGAAAATCATGAAAGAAATTACAGGTGATGATGACTTTGATCATTGGAGATAATGGTGCAAGTGATTCAGGCAGTACAATTTTAGTACACAGTTATAGACACTAGATGCATTGAGTGCACCTCGAGTATTAGAGACTATGAGCACTTATACGTAAATTGGTGGATTTATAAATTAAAGAGTGGAAATGAATTTTTGAGAATTATTGAGAAGTTGGGATTGTGTCATTAAAATTTTGAGGATTTCAAATATGAATTCAATAAACATGGTTAAGGCTACAAAGATTTTAGAAGTGATTAAATTTTATTTCGATGTTGAGTATCTGACTTTGAGGAGGTATATACAAATTATTTTAAGATTGATCGAGAAGTTAAACCTTGATGATTATTTTGAGGATTAAATTTTATGGTAGATGAGAAATATGAATATTAATATATGAGTAGATGATATACATGTGTAAGGATCTGTGGCTTGAGTATGCTTGAGATGGCACCACAAACAGACTTGGGTGTCCATCTAGAGTTGTATTAGAGAGAGCAGTGCTTAGTGTGTTGTGTTGCACTTGGCGTGCACTTGAGTGATAAGAACAACTAGTATAGACAATTACAGTAGGTAAGAGAGCTAGCAGTGGTTGTGCTTGTAATAGAAACAGTGGTACCTAAAGGGATAGGAGTATCAAACCTTGAATGCATCTTTGACCTATGATTGTGCTAGAGGTCCTTGGTATCAGATGTTAGTATAAATAAACAGGTGTGTGCAATACGGATATATTCATGGATCTTGTGGATTAATGATTAGTTGATATGGGTACCAGTGTACAGGAATAGGAATTAGATAGTGAATGTGCTAGAGTTAAGAGCATGTTAGAGATAGGAGATACCGCAAGAAATATGTTAGCAGGTTCTTTCTTTTTCTCGTGTTGTTTTTGTCTTCTGATTGATTGATTCCCTAGTACCGTGTTTTGTATTCATGATTTTTGATTGATTGTAGCTAGTAGTACACCCTGGCAGAGGCTGCAATACCATGACAAAAGACACATGACCTATATATTTTCTTAGATTGCATGGCTGTAGGTAGAATTTTCTTAAACCACGATCATTGAGGTTTAGACCATAGCAAAGATTTTGAGAAGATTATGATTGGACGAAAGGGACAAGAAGATTTAAAATTTAAGGATAAGCATTCGTTTAAATAAAGAGTTAATGAGTAATATAACGGAATTGATGGACCATTAATTTTACGAAAATCGAGGTATGATTGAAATTCGAGGATAAACATTAACTTAAATAGAGAGTTAAGAAATTCACAGGGCAAAATTGAGGATTTATTAATTTTAGGAAGGTCTTGATATGATTGATTATTAAAATTTGAGAAAATTTGGAAATTATCATTTTATCTATTTGATTGCAAAATAGAAATTTGAAATTCTATATTATGAATATTGCATTGAAGATTCTGAAAGTATCGCATCGTTGAGTAATTGAGGAAAAAGAAAATCAGGAAAAAAAAAATTTGTTAATGGAATAGTGCCGAATTCAATTCTCGGGATGAGGATTTATATTTGAATAAGCATCAATTGAATTTGAGTTAGAGGAATAGGATGATTGATGGATTAGTGTTTAAAATTTAAATTGGGATACAGATTTTTAAATGTTATAAATATACATTGATTGGAATGTAATTGGAGGATTGGATATTAAAATCCTTGAGTTGGTATAGTTGGGTTAGCTTGCCTTCACCAGTACGTTTCGATGTACTGACCCTCGTTGAAACAGGTTCCCCGCGCTAGGAGAACCAAGCGAGGAGCAGGAGACAAACCCCAATCCAGTCCAGCTGTAGGCACGCCTCGACCGTGCCACCTTTTGTAGCAATTTGAAGAAGAAGCATTTTGAAGAAGAAGCTAGCCACCAAGCAACCATGCAGCTTCGTGGCAAAGCAGTCGTTCCGACCCAAGGTCTTATATTTTGAGTTGTAGTAAAGGATGTAATGTACAGGACTGCTATCTTATTTTGTGTCAACACTTTTGTAAGCCCATAGAGGCAATCCTTATGACTCAGTTCAAGGAGTTTGTAATAGATGTTCATATTATCAATAAAAAAGAACATTTCCATGTTTCAATTTGTGTTTCAATTATCTGCGTACTCTGAATATGTGCTCGCTATGCAAAACAAAAATACTTAGCCTTGTGCGATGCGCAACCTAGGCCCGCACGGCGGTCACGCCCGGGGGACGACTAACGGTTCCACGGAATCGGGGCGTGACACCTTTGGCGAAGGTCTAATGGAGATATTAGAAGTCTCTTTAAAGAAGGCATTCCTGAAAGATCTAAATGCTTTATTGCACTAAATTTATGCAATAAGTTATCCAATGCATGCCCTATTCTGGTCAATTATTGACCTATAATTTGGATATACATATTTGTGTAATTATTCTGCCGTAAGGCCTTTATAATTCTTTTATAGTCTATTCTTTACTATGAAAAGTTTTAAAGAAAGAGACAATATCTATTTTGTATGTCAAATTTTTTTACAATGAGCTTAAGTGGCTCATTCGGAGGATACTTTGATCTTGTAATATTACTACTAGATCCTGTATCAGTATTCCAAACATTATAGTATTCTTCTAGCACATTTATTTGTGCTAATTCAGTATCCACATATTTCTGGTTAAACCAATCGGCGAAGGGTATCATCCTTCTTATACTGCTAAGATGATTATAGTATTCATCTTTGATTTTATACCATTTTTTTATTGAATAGGTTTTCTCAAACCATATTCAGAATTCACTGTTATCATAGTACATCCTATTGAGAATGTTCCGTATTACTTGATTTTTTGTAAAATCTATTAAACAGTGGCAAATTCCATTTTCGATATTGTCGGAGAGTCTAATTTATTCTTTTCTTTGTATATTGGATGTGCTACTGCAGCATCAGTGATTTTGATTCTATTAACTTTTTCCTTTATTAAAAGAAGAAGTTGAACCTATAGTAGAGGAAAATATTTTATAACTAGATATGGAAAGTCTAGCTACATCTTGTAGAGTAAATCTTATTTCCACATCTCCATCCTGAGTCTAGATGATTTGATCAATTTATTTCCAAAATTGGTCTTGGAGGAACAGCTTGATTCAAAATCCATTCATTGGGGAAATTTATTTTATCCCATCTAATTATTCGGCTTGTAGCTACTTTGGAGGTTAATAGATTAGTTTCTACCAAAGTAGTTTTACCATATTTGGTATTATGCTTCGCATTCGGAGCAATTGTATTCATTACCTTGTAATGGATTCTATAAACTATTGCTATAGTTTCTGAACCTGGAAGAAAATTATATCCATTGGTTTCACATTTAGAGTAACGAACTCTAAAAGATGAGCATCTGTCAGTGGCAAAGTTAAATTAGGACAAACATTAAAATAGACAAGGCCATGACAGAGACTAGTCTGTATAATTCCTATTAGGGATTGACTCCAGTCTAAACATCTAGCATCTCTAAGGGTCTGCTTGGATTGAGGGTTGATCGAGTTAAGTGAGAAAAAAAAAGAACCATGCTTGGTTTGAGGGTGGAGGTTTATGAGGGAGAGTAATAGAGGGTTAAGTGGGGGGTTGTTTAACCCTCTTTTGTCCATTTTTTAATCCCCCAAATCGGGAGGTTAACGAGGAAGAAGTGAGAGGTTTTATCTAAAAAGTAATAAATACACCCATTTTACTTTTTTCTCCACTCAGAACCTCCAATTCAAGCAAGGGTTATTAAACACACCCCACTTAACTCTCCCTCAAATCCAAGTAAGGTTATATGTATTGACTCCCCTTCCATTCACTTAACTCTACCTCACTTAACCCTACTTAACTCTGCTTATTTTTTTTCCCTCAATCCAAGCAGATCCTAAGAGATATCATTATTGATGCATTTAATCCTGACAAAGTAAAATGTTTAAATGCAAATTGTATTAGTTCAATATAGACATAATTATAAACATCTTGTAGATGCTTAATATCATCTTCGCTTAACAATATAAGCGAGTGTTCTGTATCATTCACATATACAGTTCTTTCCATTATTTTAATTGCAATGGATGACCTAAAATCAAAAGTACCTATTTGGTAGATTTTTTTTGGTTTAACTTCTGAAATTGTCCATTTATTTAATTTCTCTAATTCAGAGGGATACTCAATATTTTTAGCATTCTTAATTGTTTTGCCCGTATTAAGAGCTCTTTTATTAGAACCAATTGCTAATGTATGATTCATCAGCGTTTGAGGTTCTACTTCACTCACTACTATGTAAAGTAAGACATACAAATATTATAATCAATTTATTATAACTGATATAAGTAAACTACTCCAGTGGTTTCGGATATCTCCAACGATATTAAATGCCTAGCACGACTGTGAACGATTTATGCCACAAACTGCCATCTCATAACAAAGGCTACGCGTCTTGGGTGCCGTTCCACTAGGTGTAAGACACACAATTTTGACAGATCCTAACTCTATCGTAGTTTATAAAGACAACAAATTTACCAGTAATAAAAATCATACCAGATAAATAACAAGAAAATAATATTAATCTAAATCTAAACTATTATATGTCTGAGTGAAGTAGAAATATCTCAGCTTTGAACCATCTGACTCTGATACGAAGGAAGAGAATGATCGAGGATGAGACAGAGTGTATATATATATATATATATATATATATATATATATATATATATATATATATATAAATAAACAAATTTTAATAAAAATATATTTAAATATTTAAATTATTTTTTAATAATATCAGAAAGAAAGAAAGAAATATTTATTTTACTCCTGAATTTACTATACTTAGTTATCACAAAAGATCCCATTTGCTATCATGGTTATCATTTACTATACTTAGTCCCTGGTTAAGCCGGATGCACACAATATAACCGAGCTGCAACTGTATAAAAAGAAGAATTTGGGCAAGAAAAGGGAAGAACCCATCTCCTATTTCGTTCTCGTCTCTCCAAATCATCCAAACCCTAACCCATAAATAATTGTATTCTCCATCTTTCGACTCCCTCCGGTGATCTACTCCACGTTTCTAGAGTAAGTTGTCAATTTTTTTTAAATTTTTTACTTTTATTTTGGTAACCCTAACTTCTTCTTCTTTGCAGAATCCAAGTTGCTGCTCTTTAATTTGACTGAGAATGGGTCGTGATGAGGAAGGCGCTCATGGCGACGAGATGATGATGGTAGAGTCAGAAGAGAACGATGGTGAGTTGTTGAGGACCGGAAGGGGGGTTAAGGACAAGTCCAGGGAGTCTAGAAAGCACAGCAAGGACAGAGAGGAGAAGAAGGAGGAGGAGGGGGAGGAGGAGGAGGAGGAGCGGCGTCGGGATAAAGAAAGGAGGAGGAAGAGGGAGAAGGACAACAAGGATAGAGGGAAAGATTATGATGATAGAGAGCCAGCCGATGATAGAGACAGAGGCAGGAGGGAGTCCTTCTATAGGGATAGGGATAGGGATAGAGATAGAGATTACGAACGGCGGTATGACCTTGCTAGAGACCGAGACAAGGATCATGCTAGGGAGGGGAGGGACAGAGACAAAGATCAAGATAGGTTGAAGCACAAGGAAAAGGAGAAGAAGAAGGAGAAACATAGGGATCATAGAGATAATAAGGGTAAGTCTAGGGAGAAGGATTCCCATAGAGGAGGAGCAAAGGACAGAGAAAGTGACAGGAGGGGCGACAAGGACGGGAGAGCAAAGCCAGATACTTTAGACAGTGGGATTGTTGCAAAGAAGGCAGACCAAGTCGAAGACAAAGGTTCCAAGGATCACGACGAGAAGCCATCTGGGCTGGTGTCAACGTCCGAGCTCGAAGAGCGCTTGCTCAAGTAAGCATTGCTTCTTCCCGTCTCCAAAGTTGTATTTGCTATGACCTTCATTCGCCGTCTTTGCTCATATAAGGTTTTTGTGATGGAAATCAAATCTTAAGTAGATTATGTCGATACTCTCTATTGTTTAGGCACATATTATGCAGTTTATCATGTATAGGAATTGAACCGCTGTGACTGTTATGACTATCTATAAAGAAAATTATGCACGGTTCATAGCACAAACATAAATTGGGCGTAGGAGGTAATATTAGTCTCTTTGTGTTGAGTCCTTAAATTCCGTAGCATCACGGCGTATTAAAAGGTCCAGTCAATAACTTGTTTCTGCTCTAAGCGGTCTTCATTGAATAACCTGCTCATTAGCTGTGGAAGAAATTTAATTATTTTTATGATGACTTGAATTTTACCAAGAGTGCGACATGTTTACTTTATCTCTGGATTGATGTTTGAGTCTGATAGCAGGTATTGTATAACTCTGATGCACGGACGCAAATATGATACAACACGATATGGACACAGTGACAACATTGATTTTGGTGTGTCCTGGTGTATTTGGAGTGTTCGTGTCGTCTCTAATGTGTGTCCAACACGATGCAGCACGGAAACAACACAAACTTTGGAGTTTCGATGCTACCTAGATAAAAGAAAAATTCATCAGTCTTTTTTCCTTGAATTTTGTTACTTTTCACGTTCCTTTGTGTATAGTTTCAATTGAAAATAAACCACAATATTCTACAGATAGTTGGTAATACTATATGAAGGTTTGTGTTGCATATATTGAACTCAAATAATTTCTTTTAACATTTAAAACTGAAATATCTTTAGAAAATTAGCCTAATATTTCTTTTCTTTTTTTTTGAGAAATACTTGGTAGATCTCTAACTCAGGATCACCTGAAGCTAGAGCCAAAATCAGCTAATAATTTAAGATAAACAAATGCAATCATTTATTGTTATTATCAGAAGCAGAGTTACAAGTTCTTGAAACCAAGTTATAATTAATATAGAAACATTTAAAAACTAGAACCAAATACCTTATATAAGTTCTCAACTTATGGCTGTATCAATCTTTTTAACAAAAAAACTCCATTGGAATCAATTATCATATGATAATCACATATGACATATTTAAAGTTGTATATTCTTTAAACAATTTTTCTTGGTCCAAAGATTTGGGATAAATGCTTTGGTTTTGTTGTTATAATTTTGGTTGCAGAGATCTTGCATATAGTTTTGAAGGTGTATTGTTGGACCGGGAACTAGATTGATGAGGTGCTATAATCATATCACTGCACTCTATAATTTTCTACAGGTGAGCTTTATATATGAACACAAATGAAAAATCTTTCAGGAAAAAGAGAAGAAATCAGTTTAGTATAAACAGGTGGTACAAGAGGAGAGTAACTCAACAGAGGTAGCATGTAAATAGTAAACACACTAATGCTCCTTCACACGACATCTGGATCTTATGACTTGTATCACTTTCCTACACCTGTTCCGAGAATCATTTTTGTCAACTTCAGTTTTTATTTGTTACTTAAACCTCTCAAGTGTTGCTATTTTTATCCTAATACTTTACGCTAATTTGTGCTCGGTCATGCTATCCACATAAATAGCTAATTACAAACCAAAGCTGTAGTTTCCTTCAAGAAGCTAAGGAACACATACTTGGTCAAAATTTGCACCATCCTCGTGTGTCTGACAATGGCTAAAAGGCATAAATGCTGCCTTGTGGGTATAATAACACGGTATGCGATTTGAGATATGTTAAGTTGAATATCTCCAGAATGGATAATTACATCCAAGTTTTATTAGTTTTGTAGCTAATGCCTCTATAGGGATCATCATCATCTCCTACGGAGTTAGCCAAGCTCTATAAGTAATTTTTAATTTGGATAGGTTTTTGTCTCCATATTGGTGAAACACAAGTGATGAACTTAATATTAATACTTGTTCTGGAGGACAATATCAAGTCTTTATATCTTAATATGTGATCACTTTTCCCTTACATTTTGTATATGTTATATATGTCATCTAAGATGGTATTGCTTGGGCTGGGGCTGGGGCTGGGGCTGGTGCTGGTGCTGGTTTGAGGGGTGACTACTTGACACTAGCATTTTGCTGAACCCAGTAGGTATGAGTGAAGCAATAATGTGTTGTTCCACGGAGTAAGCAAGAAGATAATTAGTAGCATCTTGCTTCAATTTGGAGTTGCACTGGAGAGGTCCATGGCTTTTCACATGTATATTATGCTTTATGAGCACTTGCAGTAGACACCTCTCCTAGAAGGTGACCTGAACTAATGCTCCTCACTGATCCCTTTCCAACGGTGCCACATCAAATTACAATCTAGATCTGGAAGGTCTGTTGAGAGCTGCGAGCTCTAGTTCAGTACCTTGCTCTGGAGGGCTTCAGTTGGGGAAGTTTATGAATTGTACCGAAAAATACAAGTGAGAAAGCCAAGTTCCTTTTTACCTCCTACTACTTTCAGCTTGGAGCAAGGCACTGATGCCTTCCTGTTTTGTCCTTGCCTCTATGTCTAGCAACCACACGATGGTAGGTCTACCAACTTAAACTGCATTCCAAAAGGTAGGTCTACGAACATGCCAAATGACCTCTAGGTTTGATGGCATGATCCTTTCATGCTCATAGCTATCTTGACTTGAAATTTTGGCACCAACACATAGAGGGGCCGTAAGGTCGATAATCTGTATTGTTCTAAAAATTGGTGGCGCCCGGTGCCTGTCCAATGTCCGCCTAGTGCCTCCACGCCCGACTATACATGTTTTAGGGTTTTATGGACAAATGCCACAATTTTCAGCAAATTTTTCTTCTTTTTAACCACTTAGAACTAGACGGTCGTCTAGGCGGGCTAGGCACCCAACGTCCGGTGCCCGTCTGACTAGAGCCTAGCGCCTTTTACAACCTTGATAATCGGTTTATATGTTGTCAAATCTTTTATAGAGCTCTCTAATGTTCCATAACCGACTTCATTTGATCAGCAGTGTTCTAAATGGTGCCCGCCTAGGCGGTAGGCGGTCGTTCTCCGCATCGCTTTTGCCGTTAGCGCATTGGCAATGGAGTAGACGGCCAACGGAGGTTTGGCGACATAGACGGAGATGAGTACATGGCACACAGTGTACTCAAATTCAAATTATGTAGTAGAATGAGTTAGACGACAGTGTAGGCGAACGCCTAGACGGAGTAATATCTGACTAGATGTTTTGGCAAAATAGTTTTGCAAGTATTATGGACCTATGAGTCACTTTTACATGACTTAAACTTCATAAATATTTTGTTCTACAATTTAGCTATGCATAAAAAAATCTTAAAATATGCATACTATGCAAAAACAGTGATAAAATAGTAAAAAAAAAATCCAAAATGTATCAAATGTCTTGGCGGTGCCTAGGTATCCTAGGCGTTAGGCGGATCCTTTCCGCCGCGCACCAGCCTATCGCCGTATAGAACATTGCTGATCAATGTTCTAAAAAGTGGTATAGGCGGCGTCTAGGCACTAGTCGGTCTTGTTCCGTCTAGAATTCTGTCGGAATCGGCCTACTAGGCGGTGGTTTGAATTTTTTCCTTCTCAAAATAAACCCAAAAAATCGAGAGAGAGAGAGGCAATGACTTATGGCTGACATAAAACAAATCGAGGAAGAGAGGCATCGGGTGAAGAAAAAACTTACCTCTGCAGCAGCCGTCGAGCAACGACGACCAGGCGAACCACTGGCGACTGACCAGGCGAACCACCGACGACTGACCATGCGAACCACCGGTCACCAAATGAGATTAAATGCTTATTCTATTCCTCTTCTCCACTTTCTTCTTTCTTACGAATTCATTATATTTATTAAATACTATTAGTGTTGCGCTGTGCTGTTTCTCTCTCCCCCCCCCCCCCCCCCCCCCAATATTTATTATATGTTGTATTGTACAATGCTCCCACTGCTAATTAGGGTACATGTGTCAAAGTTGATTAATATGGCCCTATTTAAGTTGAATATCTCCATAATGGATAATTACATCCAAGTCTTATTAGTTTTGTAGCTAATGCCTCTGTAGAGATCATCATTCTCTCCTATGGAGTTGCCAAGCTCTATAAGTATTTTTAATTTGGATAGGCTTATGTCTCCATATTGTTGAAACCCAAGTGATGAATTTAATATTCATACTTGTTCTGGTGGACAATATCAAGTCTTTATATCTTAATATGTGATCACTTTTTCCTTACATTTTGTATATGTTACTAGTAATGTGCACGTGAAATGCACGTGCGTAAAAAGATATTGAAAAAAATTAAATATAAATTTATTATAAAAAAATACCATTCCTAGGAATTGAACTCAAGCAATCAAGGAAAATGCCTCCCACCTTAACCACTTGAGTTAGAGTTATTTAGTTATAAATATATCATATTAGGTAGTTAAATGCTTGGTTAAGTTTTTTTAAAAATAATTAGTGGAGTATTTATGTAGTTATTTAGTTATCTTCTTATTAATTTTTTTAATTCATTTAAATGATGATATACATATGGCTTAGACGGCTCATTTTCAAGCCGTTTCTAAGCCGCATTATAA